>JACEVL010000094.1:0-396019 GCA_020284085.1 Aporrectodea caliginosa
GAAGAACCTGTATTCTGCCCTAATTCAACCCTGCCTTTCATATTGTAATTTCATTTGGTCTGCTACCTATCCAACGCATCTAGCAAAGCTAAAACTCTTACAAAAAAAGCTTTACGAGTCATAACTAAATCTCCCTACAAATCTCATACTAAACCACTCTTCCATGATCTCAAAATTTTAAATATCGACCAACTTAGATACGTTCAAACATGTGAAGTTATGTACAAATATGCCAATAATCTCTTACCTGCCGCTTTCCTGTCATTTTTTGCTCCTGTCACGATCTCTTTACCCACCAGAAGTAACCGTGCTTATATGAGTATATATGCAAGAACTAATACCCGTAAATTTGCTATACGGTACCAGGGTCCCCTGGCATGGAACAATCTACCAAGTGACATCCGAGGTGTTCCCAATCTATCTCACTTCAAAAGACTTACTCGCGCATATACATTAAACTCTGTTATATGATTCCGGTTCCCTTTCCCACAGTCCTTCTACCTATACATGCTTACTTTCTACTCAGCCACACACTTATACGATCAGGCCCCTACTCAGCGGGATCCGTCCCTTCAGGTGTGCCTATTGCTCCCATGTAATCTATCTGAATAAGTCTTGTGCTTACTAGCCTAATTTTGTTATTGCATAAAATTGTTCTCATACTGTTCTGGAATTGTAACTGTTTTTTACCGGGATCAATAAATGAATTGAATTGAATTGAATTGAAATATCTAATTATTATTAATTGGTAACATAATTATGTAGCTCCGGTGTCTAATGAACAAGGCATCAACCGATGGCGCCACAAAGTCAAGCAGGTATCAGGTCAACATTCAGGGGATGAGTCCGTTGACGCAGAGTTATACATTCTATGTGAGGATTGAGGATGAGCAATCCGAATCAGATATTTTTTAACTTGAGGGCGAACTGACGCAGGGCACCGAGAAGATCGAGCAGATAATGAATTCAAAAATTTAAGTCCGTCGACTTAAAAATATTGTTGAACAAGAACAGTTTCAATTGTTTTCTATGATCAAAAGTAGGTCTATTACTCTGCATTTTACGACGTGTTGTTGTTGAGACCGTGGAAGTCGCTCTTTCCGTATAACTCGTGTCTCCTAATTTTCAATTACCATCGGCAGCCTCATGATTGTATTCTAAACCACTTAGAAACAAATAATTTATTATTATTTCAGAGACAAAATTGGATTAGCTGAGGAAAACGTCTGGGCTTTTTGAAAGTAAATATGATCAGCAGTGCGACCTCTCTCTCCATTTTGAGGCAGAGTGATGCGTTCTATGGTCGATAGGCAATGCGAAACAGGTTTTAAGTTGAGCGCTAACTGACCCAACCAACTGACTATATCTAACAGATACAAGGAATGGATTTCAAAATTAAATTTTAAGTTCAGCATCCGAAAAAGATCATTCACCAAGAACAGTTCTAGTTTGGGCATGACCAAAGTAGGTTAATTATCCTGCATTTAACGACGTATTATGGTTGAGACCGTGTAAGTTGCTCTTTCCGTATGACTCTTGTCGCCTAATTTTCAATGACCATAGGTAGTTGCATGTATTCTAAACCACTTAAAACAAATGTACATTATTTCATAGACAAAATTGGATTTGCTGGGGTAAAGTCTGGGCTTTTACAAAGTAAATATGATTATCCTTCGCAGGACCAAGCGGGGTAAATAATTACATAATTTAATACATTCAAGGTCAAGGAATTGATTTATCGTAGTGGAAAATTGTGTGAGTGATACTTTCCAAAATGGCGGTTAATATGGCGCCAGAACATAGAAATGTGTATATCGGCTCATATTTTGCTTTTGCCCGCCATATTAGACGCCATCTTGGATAGTAACGTTCCCATACTATTGACACTTCGAGAAATCGATTCCTTGATCTTCGAACTATTAAATTTGATACTTCATTTGTTATTGTAGCTTATTTTGATCTGAGATATATTATATTTCTGTGTCTTGGCGGCCATTTTGTCCGCCATCTTGGATAATAGCATTCCCACACTATTGCTACTATGAGAAATCGATTGAATGACCTTAAAATTATTAAATTCGACACTTCATTTGTTACTGTAGCTTGCCTATGAGTTGAGATATACATTTTGTGCGTGTGATGGCGGTCATATTGGCCGCCATCTTAGAAAGTAACACTCGCACACAATTGGCACTACAAGAAATGGATTCCTTGACCTTGAAACTATTTAATTAGACACTCCATTTGTTATGATAACTTAACTATGAGCTGAGAAATGCATTTATTTGTGTTTTGGCGGCCATATTGGCCGCCATATTGGAAAATAGAAGTCGCACAGTATTGGCTCTACGAGAAATGGATTCCTTGACCTTGAAACTATGTAATTTGACACTTCATTTGGTACTGTAGCTTATCTGTGAGCTGAGATATTACAAATTTTAATGGGATAAAAGATTACCCCGCTTAGACCTCGACGTATCGTAAAATGTTTTGGTCCTGCGAAGGTTAACACTGGCAGAGGAGGTCGATCTTGAATATAGAATCCACGAAAAATATATAAAAAGCTCTTGTATTCTGAGCTGATACTTTTACCTTACCTTATTTTACCACTTTTTTCTGCGCTGGTTGGGACCGGAATCAACTTTTGAGAGTTCTTCTTATCTGTTCATTTGAACCCAATGTCGCAGGAAGATTGCACCATATTTTCTAAAGCGTTCATTTTCTTGTGCAGGACTTCCCTTCCAGTTAGAGATTGGCATTGGCTTGGGAGAAGGTCCGGTTCTTCTGCCAACCTTTAACAACTGGATAGTCTTACTGCATCGCTTTGACGGATCTCTGAGCTTCATTCGAAACTGGACCGAATACAGGAATGGATTTGGAGACATAGGACAAGGAGAGTTTTGGCTGGGAAACGAAAAAGTCTATCGTTTGACCAACAGATTCAACCACACCCTTCGCATAGAGGTATTTCTAAACTTAGACCCGAAACATTCAGTTATCAAACTGTATTTCAGCAAGTAGGAAAGTTGCATAATGTTCCTTCACCAATCATAATTATCTAGACAACCTTTCTGACAAGACGCAGCGCTCATGAATAAGCTGATGCCCTGCGCTTAGCCTTAGAGCGAGATTTAGAATTTGGAGTTTGCAATTATGTTTTGTTTCTGCCTTCGTACTGAATTACGGTTCATAGATAATAAGGTATAATTAAATTTGGATAAAACACAGTAATTTTAAGTTTGCTTTGTCGCCATAAAAATACATCCCAAGAACTAGCAAGAAGCTGGCATTCATGACATGAATACTTTCCATGTGATAAAATTAGTCTTTTGTGTGTAGGCTATATCGATCAGAATCTTAAAAAATTATGGAAAATTTATAAAAACATTTAAATCACAGAGCATCTTTCCGCAAAATATTGCAATTAAGCTGAATTCTCATTTTGAATATCCCTAGTTAGCAGGACATGTGGTATCTTTCCATTCCCGCTTTGATTTCTACTTTCTTTTCCCATCAGTTGCAGACACTTTTCCACTGGTAGCTCTTGAGCTCAGTTCGGATAAGAAACCAGTAACGATCTATGTGCGTTGGCTTGGTTCTGCTCCTATCTTGAGAGGAGGACCATGAGGTTGGAGCATGGAGACGACGGATTGGTCTGGGCACCTCTTGTATGTGGTGTTCCTCAGGGTTCGGCCTGAGGTCACTACTTTTCATTCTTCACACAGCAGACCTCTATGATGTTGTGGCGTCTCGTCTACGTCTCATCAGTTTTCCGATGGCCTTCAACTGTATCTGTCCTGTCGACCTGAGGACTCGGTGATGTGCGCACAGAAAATCCATTGTGCACATGCGACGTAGGATCAAAATTCCCTTGCATCGGATCCTTTATTGGTCAGTCCTGAGATGTGGAGTTTCTTGATGGTGGGCTTACTAAGGCTGATCGTGTGTCACATATTCCCAGGACTAATAGTTACTATGAGCTCAGGCAGATCGGAATGATACGGAGGACTTTGTGCGACTGTGCTAGTACACTCTTTCGTTCTCACACGTTTCGACCACTGTAACGGGGTCCTGCTGGGCCTTTATTCCGTCTTCATCAGCTACAGCTCGTTCAGAATGCAACAGCCAGACTTCTGGCTGACCTGCAGAAATATTTACACATATTCGACTACATGCGGCGTGATCTCCACTGGCTTCCAGTTGCTGATCGGGTGCAATGCACGATCGCTATCAAGCTGGTTTGGAAGGCTGCCACTGGCACTACACCGGACTACAATGCAGAACTGTGCCTTTCAGTTGGCACTTAAACTGGTCGGCGGGCGCTCCGGTCTGCCTCGCAAAATGACTTCACTGTACCAGGCTTTCTATTACCCGTGATCGTCGGGACTTCTCGGTTGCAGTGCCGCGGAACTGGAATGGTTAATTCATTCATTCACTCATTCAAAAACGTATATATCGCCCCTTGAAGGTAACTGCTCAGAAGCGCTCACAACTCCAGCCCTAGAAAAGAAGGTAAGTTTTATTCGGGCCATAAAAAGCATAATCATTATCTAGGGAACAGGCAAAGCTCCTGAAGGAGGCCATTCCAAACCCTAGGGCCTAACACAGAGAATGCGCGGATCTGCATAACTGCTGTGCGGCTAAACGAGAGCAGCAGAGAGGCAACTCTGTACTCAATTCGCTGTCGGTCAGAAGGCCAGGGCTGAACTTATGATAATAATAATAATAATCTTTTCTTTAATAAGCGCCCGACAAACGCACTGCGCTGTACATTTATATGTTATGCAATTTAAATCTTAACTACTAACAGAACAGACAGCCTGCAATACACGGCGCTAATAGCAGCCTCCAAAGCATATCCGCCCAACGGGGGCTCGAACTCGGTACCTCTCGCTCTCTGTGCCAGATGTTATCCAATGCGCTATCGGGCCTCTTTATCAGCAAAGCTGGTTCATCAGGCTGGTATAGGATGAGGAGGACAGAAGCGCTAACCCGACAACAAAGGTATTCTGGACGATTTTGCCTTCTGCCTAAAGTCGTTCTTAAATAAGGCGAAACCGTGCGTGATGACCGATTGCAACGTCGACATAATTACCAAGTTTTGCTTTTCATGGCTTCTAGCAGGTGTAATCCCAGCCGACGGATACGCTTGATGTCGTACGGTCAGAGTCATCGGGTCAGGTTTCAGTCAGAGCACCCACATTGAGCTTCTCCACCTGCATATGGTGACGGGTCTACTCTTTTCGGTGGCGGATCTCATGGTTCATGAGGCGGGTCTCAAATCCGAGGTGCCGGGTCTCAGATCTGGCGGGATCCGGCTAAATTTAACCACTGAGCGTAGCATAGAAAACGAAGATTTATAATGAGAACAAAATATGCGATACACAGATCGACACAATGTGGTGACAGATGGATAGTTAGTGCGGTTGAGGATGTGATCTGATTGTATATTTTAAATAAGTACGAAGTATTTCATATTACAGGTGTACACAAAAGGAACATGGTTCTATGACATAGAATATTGTTAAGCGCTTATATCTTGCAGGTACAACTCGATGCAACCGGTGGATGGTACTACGCCGATTACGCCACCTTTTCTATTGATTCGGAAGACAACAAATACGCCCTTCGCGTCTCAGGATTCAGTGGAAATGCCGGAGATTCGCTCTCCAACACTTCACTGTCGTCGTGGTACCACGTTGGAATGAACTTCTCAACCTCGGATGCCGACAACGACAGATCTGGAAACAATTGCGGCAATATGTACTTTGCAGGATGGTGGTTTAACAAATGTCTTGTTTGCTGTCTTACCTGCGAATACAAAAGTTACTTTGAATGGTCTCACGAGAATGGCTGGCAGTCGAGTGGCAGACTTCGAGCAGCTCGAATGATGATCAAAAGCGCATGACCATTAACTGAAGAATCGGAGACTCTTTGTAATGGATCGTCTGCAACATTTAGATGTTTTTGCTTGAATACGCACATGTTCTGTTAAACGCCATTTTATGCGTACAATGTAACGCTTTGTGAAACTGAATTTCAAGTCCTCTGTTTAAGAAACTTTTCCGCATTTTCTTCCTCGTTCCAGTTTTACTTTAAGCAGATAATATTATTGTGATTCGAACTTAATTTAACCCGTTTTGGACGAATGTTCGTTTTACGAACACATTTTTTGACGACATCACATTGGTTGACGTCGGCATTTTAATTTTCTTTTCATGTGCTCCTATGTCAGGCAAAAGGTTGATTTGTCGGATAAATCGCCAAACAATTTTGTTTTTAAAGTTTTGAACTGATTTTGTCTAATGCTAAATACGGCAATTCCAGGTATGTTCACCGTCTTTTGTTTACACATTTGTAATTTTGGTTCGATGTGTGATATCGCAGGAGCTGATGGGTATTTGACAAGTGCACATATTTAGCACCAAGCACATGCCATTTGCATAATTTTATTGTAATAAATGGAGTCGTAAAATTTTCATATCTGGATCATGTTCGTTTTACGAACATTGGTTCAATACGGTACTGATGACGTTAAGTCAAGTCAACGTTGATCTACAGATGCATGTTTCTGATCCTGAGCTACATGGATCAACCAAATCATTTATTATTGTATATATATATGTATATATATATGTGTGTGTGTGTGTGTGTGTGAGTGTGTGTGTGCGTGTGTGTACGTGCTTGTAATAAACATTAAAGAACCCTAAATTGATGGCTGTGGAGTACCACTCAATATACAGGTAAGGGCTCAACACGTGGTTAGGCTGACAGTTAGGCCTCGGTAGTCATGTTATTTGAAAGCTTCTGACAACAGTTGAACATCTCAATTGTCATACTCTTACTTTCGACAACTTCTTCACTTCATTGGAACTCCTCATAACACTGAAGGATACATGTTTTGCTGCAATTGGGAAAATACGGGAGAACCGCTTGTGAGACTGCCCTCTTATGAAATCTAGTGCGGTGAAGAACGAGCAGCGAGGAGTAATCGAATATCAGGGCAATGGATGTGTCGTGGTGGCATTGTGGAAAGACAACAAGCTAGGGTTCGTAGCATCAAGCCATGTCGGTGTGAGTCTAACTGTGTCCAAGAGACACTACTTTAGTGTTGACAAGAAGCATATCCAAGTAAACTGCCCTTTGATGATTTACTCGTATAACAAGACAATGGGTTGGGTCGACCTACTTGATAGGTTTTTCAGTGAATACAGGCCGGGCATACGCGGTAAAAAGTGGTGGTTCTGCTTCTAAACCCATGTTCTCAACATAATTATGTGTAGTGGCTGGAGAGTGCACGTGGAGGTTGGTGGAAAAATGGACCAGCTGGAGTTTGTGCGATAGCCTACATCGTCTTGTTGATGCTGAAAACACTAAATTTCAGATAGTTTTTAACACAAATTATCAAATTTTATTACGTTATTGTGCTACAATGTTATTTTATACATGTTCAATATTTCACATGTTGTCAGTAGCGTATTGGCCCAATGTTCGTAAAACGAACATATGCAAATTTGCATACGTTATTTGAGAAAATTCGAAAAACATAATACATACGTTCAAACATAGCTACCAAGGCCCAAATAATTAGCACAGTTCTTTAAAGAAATTCCTAATAAAGATTTGGTCCAAAACGGGTTAAAAGACGAGTGAAGGAAATATTATACTATTATAATAGCATTTTAATTGTAGCCTAACTGATGCAACCAAATGTTATCGATAGCAATACGTCAGAAAGAAAAAGTACAATGATTGATACCATTGCAGCTGGAGAATATACCCACTCAAAGTTTCGCATCAACCCGTAGACACCGACAAACCAGTTTGCATTATCTGTTGACCTAATACAAGTAATTTTGATCTGAAATCCCTCTAAGATGAAGGATGGTACGACGCCGAAAGAAGCGCACGCAGTACACGATGACACCTACCGCCCGTTCATTCCAATGTTCACAGTGGAAATCAATGTATCCAAATGTTATTATAATAATATCTTCTAAGGTCTGTACTGGCCGAAGCCATGAGTGCAGCGCATTTCTGAGTTATTCAAAAGACGGTTTATTAAGTGGCTTCATGCATAAAATAATACTCACATACATACATACATACATACATACATACATACATACATACATACATACATACATATTGTTGCGGGTTCCCCCTAGCTATAACGAAGCTCAAGACTCGAGTCTATTTTCAGAGGTATAATTCTCAACAAAACAAATCAAAACGATACATTACCCAACCGTAGAACGACGGTGGAAGAAGGGTTCGCTCTCGAGACGATGAACGCCCAACAAACAAGTCTGCAACCCAGCAACGGGCTGACGAACATCACAAACTTAAGCAACCTTAAGTAGACTCAGAAATGGCACAAGCCACGAACTAGCTTGACTACCGTGCACCCCAGGAAGATCTCGGACAAGACAACTAGCAACAAGGCTGTGTTATCGGAGACTCCCTCACCGCCCCTTTTCCTACCTCCTTATTATAGGTAATTTCTCTCACTAGAGGACTTTCCCTCGGCTAAGGAAACTACCCAAGTGTAACCAATGCCCATCCCAGGACTGGTTACGCCAAAATACCCTAACAATATATACATACATACATACATACATACACACATACATACATACATACATACATACATACATACATTATATACATACATACATACATACATACATACATACATACATACATACATACAACCATGCATACATACTTAACTACGTACATATACATACATACATACATACATACATACATACATACATACATACATACATACATACATACATACATACATACATACATACATACATACATACAACCATGCATACATACTTAACTACGTACATACATACATACATACAACCATGCATACATACTTAACTACGTACATATATACATGCATGATACATACATAGTATTTAATTAAGTGTTTTCTAACATACATACTCACGTATACACCTACGTATATATATATATATATGTAGCGAAGAAGTGTGAGAAATCAGGTAGGTAGAGTCTAGATCAGGCATAGCTGCACTGCCTGGTGTCTGATGCCGCTCTCACAGCCATGGCCATGAGATGGACGCTGGATTTATTGGGGCTTGCATGTCGTCGAACCGCCTATTACTATTATATTCGTTGTTTGGTTCAAAATCAGATAGACACACCGCCATCAGTTACATTGCATATATATATAGAGAGTCTTGAGAGCTATCGCCAAACCAGTCAAGGCAATGTCGTTGGATAGAGCATAAGAAACAAAAAAAAATGGAGCGACAAAGGGTAAAGAGAGGTTATACCGTATCTGAAACGTATTACTTTTGACAAAATAATAACTGTATTTAGTTAGAAAGTACATCTAACTTAGATTGCGTTAACCTTCGCAGGACCAAAACATTTTACGATACGTCGAGGTCCAAGCGGGATATTTTTTACCCCACCAAGATTTGTAATATCTCAGCTCACAGGTAAGCTACAATAACAAATGAAGTATCGAATTTAATAGTGTCAAGGTCAAGGAATCCATTTCTTGTAGTGCCAATAGGGTGCAAGTGTTACTTTCCAAGATGGCGGCCAATATGGCCGCCAAAACACACAAAAATGTATATCTCAGCTCATAGTTAAGTTACCATAACAAATAGAGTGTCTAATTAAATAGATTCAAGGTCACCGAATCGACTTATTTCAGTGCCAATAGTGTGCGAGTGTTACTTTCCAAGATGGCGGCCAATATGGCCGCCATAAAACACAAAATGCATATCTCAGCTCATAGGCAAGCTACAGCAACAAATGAAGTGTCGAATTTAATAGTTTAAAGGCCAAGGATGCCATTTTTCGTAGTACCAATAGTGTGGGAGTGTTATTTTCCGAGATGGCGGCCAATATGGCCGCTTGAACAAATGAATGTCTATCTCAGCTTATAGGTAGGCTACCATAACAAATAGAGTGTCTAATTAAATAGATTCAAGGTCACCGAATCGATTTATTGCAGTGCCAATAGTGTGCGAGTGTTACTTTCCAAGATGGCGGCCAATATGGCCGCCATAACACACAAAATGTATATCTCAGCTTATTGGCAAGCTACAGTAACAAATGAAGCGTCGAATTTAATAATTTTAAGGTCAGTCAATCGATTTTTCATAGTAGCAATAGTGTATGAATGCTATTATCCAAGATGGCGGACAAGATGGCCGCCAAAACACAAATATTTGTATATCTCAGTCGATGCTTCCTCGTGAAGAGCTCTCAAGCTACCGACCGATTTCGAACCTGTCGTTCCTCTCCAAGCTGCTTGAGCGGGTCGTCAGTCTCCAGCTGACCGATCATCTGGCGTCGGCAGGACTTTTTCCCGTTCATCAGTCGGCCTACCGGAAATTCCATTCAACCGAGACCGCGCTTCTCAAGGTGGTCACCGACCTTATCGAGGCGATGGATGCGGGAAACCACGCGCTGCTCGGCCTGCTCGATCTATCGGCGACGTTCGACAGTTTAAAGCCAATTGAACTATATTGCGTACGCTGTCAGTGGGTAGATCAATTGAGCCAACTAATCTTAGAACCCCATTGCGTTATTCTTTGCATTGGCTTCTAAAAGATGAATAATTCAGTGCTCGTCTTAGACACCTTTAATAGCTTTCCTCCGACGTAAATAATTCAGCAAATGCGTTAAGTCGCTAAGATTAAATTAAAATCCCCTATTCGCAGGTAAGGTCGACATTAACGGTCCATAGCGGCCAAAATTTACGATAAACTACAAAAAAACTGCCTAAGATGGGATGGTGCCAGTCCGAAACCTCGATTATTAAGGGGGCACGCTATTTATCTCTCTTATGACGCTGTGTCGTTGAACCGAAACAACAAGAATGGATGAAACTAGTGTAAATGATCAGCTTTTCCAACCACCGTGCTGAATTCTTCGGACTGGAAGGACCCTATGGTAACTAGTTGTCCATAGCTAATCACCACTTGAATCCGCGAAGGACCGTTAGCGTTGATCTTAGCCTACGAGTTGAAGGAAGTGCGCTTAGTTCTAACGATTAAATGGATGGATCCAGAGTTTAACGACATCAGCTATAGTGACAACAAAGGCCGATGCCGTCGACAGAAAATATGTTGGCACATTTTATTCGACGGTAGGTCGTTTTCCGTTGTTTATCAACACGTTAATTGTCGCCGCCAAGGACCGTTGACGTAGACCGTACCCGATCGGAAACTTTGGTTCGTATACATGTTGGCCATTTGGATGGATCCACAGTTTAACGGCAGCTTATGACAACATAGGCCGTTGCCGCCGACAAAGATTATTTGAGTGGTCACGGGTTTAAATCCCTGCCATGGCAGAACTCTCTTTCGCTTGGAACAGAGACCCTGAACATATTAATGCTATCGGTAAACAATAATGATAGGAATCCTTTGGATGGGCTACACGTGTGTGCGTGTGCCCACACTGGCGACTCTTCTAGTTAGCTGTGCACTCTGTTGCTACTGGTGGCATTGCTATTCTTAATTAGTGACTTTCATAATCGATTTGTATAGGCTACATAGCGCAAAGAGCGCCGCTGATTAATGTAGTATTATAGCCAAACAAATTACTTTAAGAAATAAATAATAAAACCCTGTCGTAAAATGCAGGATATGGTCATCATTTTCATGTCCTAGAATCTTGTGAGGTGATTTAAGGTCGACGTCAACTACTCAGGATGGCGCTATGTGCAGGCGTTAAACGCTGGGTAATTCAATGCAGCTCTTAGACACCTTTCAAACATCTACAGTGGACTTTATAAATGAGTTACGTTTAGTAGCCAGTTTAATCCTACGCGCAGTACCGTCGATACTGGTTCATTCTACATTCTCAGAAACCCATTTGGTTGCCATCGAATTTTAATGGTTATGTTGGAGATGTATAAACCTTCGTTATACCTTGTATGATGTGCGCTAAGGTGTAATGGTTAGAGTCCTCGACAGTCAACCGAGTGTTCGAGGGATCAAACCCGCGCCAAGACAGAAATGTCCTCTCCACTTGCGCCACCTAGCCAAAGAGTTATATAATTATATTGCGTAGGCCTACACTGTCAGTGGGAAGATCGATTGAGCTAACTAATATGTTAACTGCTATGCGTTCCAGTTCAGCAAAGGATTTGTACCAAATTGAGGCTCATTGCCTATTGAACATTGAACCCTGGTCGAAAGATGGGGATAGACGCTGGAAAATGCGATGCTTTCTTTAGACATTTCGACCTTTTAAATTCGTCAGTAGGCCTATCCTACTGTTGCGTTTCTTGGCGATTGGATGGATGATCGCAGTCTTCGATTGGTTGGGTACGTGGAATTCAACGAGCGAGCGGTTTCTGAGGTACGAAAGGGCCTCCGAGTAGACAGGGACCGTATGCCTCAAATACCACGCGGGCAGGCCGTCATCTCCATCGGCTGTATGGTGGAAGTGGTCCAGAAGATGAAATATCCGGCGCTCAGAGGTGATGGCCCGGTTTGCAGACACCGTCTCTCGATAGAGGGGTGGCTCCTCGAGTCCTCGTATCCTGCTCTGTGTTTGGTGTTTCAGGCGAACGCTGGTGACAGACAAACATTCTGGCGCCCTTGTTAAAACTCTGTCCGGCTCCTCTTCACAGCATATAGCGTCCAGACGTCATGAGACCACTTCCATTACCCGCCGCCAGATGTAGACACTGCTTGATCAGTTTCCGTTAAAGGAATCGTTTGGATGTGACCTGGATTTGAGGGACATTGTACCCGATTGGATGAGTTCTTGCTTTGTAGTGCAGAGAATACGAGTTCGAGCCTCATCCTCTGCGATGGTTACCGTGGTGGGCATTAAGAAAGTCATTCATTCACAATTGCTCTGCGTCATAGACTGACGATTGGTCATTATACAGTGGCGCTTAATAAATGTATAAATATATTGTGATTTTTCGTGCGCCAATCCCTGAATCCGTAAACAATCAATGATACAGCGCTGCCCTTGAACACCTTTTACACGCAATCTCCTTATGCTATACACTGTGTCCGGATAAAAAGGGACCCCTTTTGTTATCATGAAAATAAACTAGTAAATATTCATCGATTTTTAAAATTCCAAAACCATTTTAATCCTGAGATAATTTGCTAACATGGTTAAAATGTAAAATTTCCTGTCATCAAATAATTACGTCATAATGACGTCATTTGCATCAAAATTTAAGTATGACAAAAAATTGTTGCGTCGGATGATCGGATCGTCGTGAAACGGAAATCTATTTAACAGAACCAGGCGGGAAAATAAGTGGAACTTTTCCCCGTGATTGTTTGCTGTCGGAAAAATTGTTGTTTGATATCCAGGGTATATTCGGATTATTACACATTCCAACAAGATGGCGCTCCAGCTCACTGAGCTCGTGAAACCGTTGAACTGCAGACAAAGGAGACTCTGGATTTCATGCCTCCTAATCTTTGACTGCCAAACAGCCCGAACTTTAATCCCGTTGATTACAAGATTTGGGGACTAATGCAATAGAAGGTTTACAGGACAAAGATCAGAGACATTGAAGAACTCCGTGCGCGTATTGTTAATGCATGGGATGAATTTGATCAGCTGGTTATCGCTGCTGCCTGTGGCGCGCTCGTCTTGAAGCTTGTGTTGAGGCAGAAGGTGGACACTTTGAGCACGCCTTGTAGTCTAATATTATTCAAATGTAAAAATTAAATTAAACTAAAATTTATAATTGATGAATGACAGTTTAAAATAATATTGAAAATTTTAGATGATTTTTGTGCCGTCCTTGACACTTGAATTTTGATGAAAATGACGTCATTATGACGTCATTATTAAATAACGAAAACTTTTATACTTTATCCAGTATTTAGCAAATTATCTCAGGATTAAAATGGTTTTGGAATTTTAAAAATCGATGAATATTTACTAGTTTATTTTCATGATAACAAAAGGGGTCCCTTTTTATCCGGCACAGTGTAAATTCTTCGCCTTTGTCAAAATCTCTGGGATGTCACTCAGATGTCCGTATGGACCGTATCGTAGGGAGGTAGACGTTAACGGCCCTTGACGGCCACAAAATAATGATGACAAACAACGGAAGAACTGCCTACCATCTTGTGATGCCAGTCCGAAGGCTGGAATAAAGGAGGAGGGCGATGCTGATCATTTACGCTGTGACACAGCGTCGTTAAACTACGTATGCACATAAGCAACTCTCGGCCATTGCCATATCCTCCGATGGTGGTGCCAGTCTGAACTACGGATTTTGACGGATAGTCATAAAACATGAACTAAGCCACGCATGGAATAGATCTAATTAGAATATAAGCTAAGGTCAGATTAGGATTCGTGAGGTTCGTTTAGTCTAAGTAGATTAAGCTAATTAATCCAAATATTTAATATGTTATTAAAACAACGACAGTAGTTTTTATTGAGTCTAAAAATACTCTCACAAAATGATGAACAGCTAACCGGTCCGTTAAATATCTAGTCCAGCAGAAGTATTTGTGGAGCTAAATTTAATATTAACAATAAAGTAGTGAAGTAGTGGAACCCACAGCAAAAGTCTTTACTCCGTCTTTACTAGCTCTTGCATGAAATTTCAATTGGATGGCATGCAGCAAAACTACAGTCTTACAAATTACATAAGGAGCAAACTATGGATTCTCTACATCAGAATGCCTACTGTCTAAGTATTCTGAAATGAAAGTGGTACAAAGTAACTATTCGTATATTATGTACATGTAGGTTTCCTGCACTTCCATAATAGCACCTGTTCATTATAAATCTAATTACATATGTTTTCAACTGTAATTACGCGGAATAATAATTCAACAGAGGTCAGCAGCTATATCGTCAGGTGGAGAAAATCGATGGCTCGAACAATGCTCTAGAAATTCCTTTTCTATTCCAAGCATGTCGTCGCAAATGCCACATCCAAAAGATTTTGATAAAGACGCTTTTGTATTCACTGGAGATTTGAACTTCCCAATATACAGACATCCACCATCTGTAATATTCGGAAAAGGACTACTAATTCTGATGAAATTATCACACAGGTTAGCAATCACTTCACTTCTCATTTTAAGATGATGTTGCGGTGTTCCTGCATGGAGTTTAAACTGATTTGCTGAAGAACTGCTCATGCTGTAAGGTTTATTGCGCGAGTGTTGCTTCTCAGTTGCATGAGTTCTTCTGTGTCTCTTCAGATGTCCAATATCTGTGAATCCGTTATTGCAATCCTCAAGTATGTATGGTTTAACTCCAGTGTGGGTTTTCATATGCATCGTCAAGGTCCCTACACGGATAAATGATTTCTGACATAAATGGCACATGTATGGCTTTTCACCATTATGGGTTCTCAGGTGCATTTTCAGAGTACCACCACGATTAAATGATTTCTGACATAAATGGCACCTGTATGGTTTTTCACCAGTATGGGTTCTCATGTGGTTTTTCAGAGTACCACAGTTATTAAATGATTTCTGACATAACTGGCATCTGTATGGTTTTTCACCAGTATGGGTTATCATGTGCGTTTTCAGATGACCACCCTCATTAAATGATTTCTGACATAGCTGGCACCTGTATGGTTTTTCACCAGTATGGGTTCTGATGTGTGTTTTCAGATAACCAGATTGATTAAATGATTTCTGACATAGCTGGCACCTGTATGGTTTTTCACCAGTATGGGTTCTCATGTGTGTTTTCAGATCACCACCATGAATAAATGACTTCTGACATATCTCACACCTGTATGGTTTTTCACCAGTATGGGTTCTCATGTGTGTTTTCAGGGTACCAGCTTGAGTAAATGATTTCTGACATAGGTTGCACTTGTATGGTTTTTGACCAGTATGGGTTCTCGTGTGTTTTTTCAGATCACTACCATCATTAAATGATTTCTCACATAATTGGCACCTGTATGGTTTCTCGCTTGTATGGGTTCTCATGTGCCTTTTCAGACGACAACCGTGATTAAATGATTTGTGACATATTTGGCACCTGTATTGTTTTTCTCCCTTATGAGTTTTTATATTCTCCATCAGGATATTCACTTAGTTGTTAATTTCAACGTTCTTCTCCAGTATCGGTTCTTTGATGAGCTGTGAGATGACCACGCTGAGGATACAGTTTCTGAAATTATTAACATATATGTTTTTGTTTTTAAGCGATTCGTATGTACATCCCCTTCTAATAACTGACAAGATTATTTTCATCAATTCAACTTCTATTGAATAGAAAGTTAGTTTCATCCATGCAACCAGCTTGGTATCCAGCTTGTATTTACGGATAAAATTAATTTAATCAATCCAGCTTCTATTTCAACACAGGAATGTTTTCATCAATCCCACTTCCATTTAGGGAAAGAGGTTTTTTTTCATCAATGCAGCTTCGATTTAGCGATAGTTTTTTCATCAATCCAGCTTCCATTTTAAAGTGACAATATCAAATAACATTGTAGACTTCTTTCATTGAATAATTTGGGACCGCCGTTGTCAGGATTACCAGCTTGTATTACACCGACTCTAAAACCCATGCAATGGCGAATAATTAAGAACGCTACACTGCGACATAAATAATTTCATCAATCCCACTTCGAGTTGGTGAAACTATTTTTTTTCATCAATCCAGCTTCCATTTTAATTTGACGACATAAAATAATTTACCAACCTAAACTACGGATTTACCAAGAACGATGCATGACAAGGAAGTGCGTCTACCGACATCTAGTGGTCTGATGTTTGTCCGAATGACTTTCCAGCCATCGTCTACGGGGAATTTAACATTAAGATCAAACCACAATTATATTAGCAACTTTCTCGTTCACTTAGCTGCCGTTAACTAAATGTGTCTGTCCAATAAATTATATGCACAGAGTAATAGAATCTAACCAGTTTTGGCAGAAAAGTCGAATTTCTCCATAATATTGTGATCAAACTGTCATCAGCACAAAATGGCGACGATAAGAATGTTTCTATAGAATGAGACGTAAGCTGAAGTTTAAGAAAGTTGATCCTGTCATCTAGCGAATAGATTTAAACGCGCTGCAGCAGAAGAGCTTTTAGGCTTATAAAAAAAATTAGCAGTCATGATTCTATAATTCCCATTTATGACATTTATATAATATTAGAAAAAAAGATATGACCAGACTGTTAGAAAGCTGCCTCATCGTAGCGAATGGGGACTCTGTGAGCAGTTCCTTTAAGCGGCGATAGGCGTCGCCAGTAATGATGTGGTCTATGCAGTACTTCCGTTATTGTCAGCGATGTGCTTTGTTTATGATCGATTTTGAGCGTTAGAATTAAAATTTAATTCCATCATGGATAAATACGTAAATTGGACACTAGAAATGTTGAAAGCCGAGTTGAGGCAAAGAGGAGCCAAACTTCGAACCACTTTTGCGTAAATAAACCATAGACATCAAATTAAAAAAAAACTATTTGATAACTTGCTTGGTATCAAGCAGTAAAATGACTGATTTGAAAGAAGTTTAGGTAAAACTGTATTTTAGCACATTTTGTATAACTTTGTTTGTACAGCGCCGTGCGTTTGCCAGCGTTTAATAAAGAACACACTTACTTTTACTTACTTACTTATATTAAATGTAAGATGTCTATGAAATAAACCTACCGCACCACAAAGCACACATTCCTACATGAGGGTAGCCAACCCTCATACAATCCTGGCGCCACCTATTCCACTGAGTCCCCATAAACGTAATACTATCGATTTTCAAAACAAACCTCGCTCAAGATGGATGTTTATGTCTCCGGTTATGATAACTGGAACAGCCATACTGGCGAGAGCTGTCAGATAGCTCATCAAAGAACACCGGAGCAACTGACTGTGACCGAGGCCGGTATACTAATAATAATAATAATAATAATAATAATAATAATAATAATAATAATAATAATAATAATAATAATAATAATAATAATAATAATAATAATAATAATAATAATAATAATAATAATAATAATAATAATAATAATAATAATAATAATAATAATAATCTTTTCTTTAATAAGCGCCTGACAAACGCACTGCGCTGTACATTTACATGTTATGCAATTGAAATCTTAACTACCAACAGAACAGACTGCCTGCAATACAACGGCGCTAACAGCAGCCTACAAAGCAAATCCGCCCAACGGGGGCTCAAAATCGGTACCTCTCGGTCTCTGTGCCAGGTGTTATCCAATGCGCCACGCCCACTCCAAGACGACGAGGACATGACTGCTGCCTCCTGACGTCGTCCCACAACACAGGTGCTCAAACGATGCTACCTTCTCCCTAAGGTCGATCGTAGAATCTGATAAAGTGACCCCATGCGTGGCGGCGATGGCACTGCCGCCAAGGTTAACCTTTCTCTGACGCCGCTTATCGTCGATCGACCTGGCAGCTTCCAATAGGTTTAGTCCCAGCCCACGGAGACACTTGATGGTCGTGCAGTGACACTGCAGTCAGAGTCCTCGTGCCAGGGCAAGCACGTTCCTGCTCCATAGGCACTCTGACGTCATCGACCTTGTTGAAATGAGCACAAATAGAAGTTGGATTGCAGAAAATAATTCTTGCTTAAGTAGAAGTTGGATTGATGTAAAGCATTCTTGCTTAAGTAGAAATTGAATTGATGTAAAGAATTCTTGTTTAAATGGAAGTTGGATTCACAAAAAGAATTCTTGCTTAATTAGAATTTAGATTGATGAGAATTCTTGCTGAAATAGAAGTCGAACTGATGGAAAGAATTCTTACTTAAATAAAAGTTGGATTGATGACAACAATTCTTGCTTAAGTGGAAATTGGACTGACGAAAACAGCTTAACTATAAGCTAGATTGATGAATCCAACTTCGATATGCGATTTTTTGTCATGAACCTTTTGTCAGTGAACAATTTGTCATGGAACAGTCAGAAAGGAAAACTTTACTGCGTCTAGGGACACAAACTAGATTTCATGTTGATCTTCAGCAAATTTACACTGTTTTACAGTAACGCAATGAAAAGGGACAAGTAGTTTTACACCTTAGACCAGTGCCGTTTTAAGGCCTAGGCACGCGAGGCACGTGCCTCGGGCCCCGCGCAACAGAGGGGCCCCGCGGCGGCCCAAAGAGAAAAACTACATCTCGACCACGTCATTACAACACGATAATATTACTGAACAATGCTATAAGTTCTTACAATTCTGCAAAGTGAGAACAATAACACATTTTAAAACAAACGTCTGCATTTCTAGTTAAATATAATTATTGGTAATAATCGCAGTCTGCGCAGAGCGCCATGGAAGTTTGGCAATTGACTGAAATAAATCAATAATTTTAACGAATGCGCACACTGTCTTACTATATATTTTGTTTGCTTTCATTCGTGTACTTTTTACAACGTTATCCAAGAACTTCTCTGTCTTGATAAGTTAATATTAATTTTTAATATGAAATCTCTCTAAGTCCTATAATCTAGTCATTTTCTAAACAAAGCGTATAGGCCTAATGAAAGTTTTCACAGTTAGGCCCTAATTGATGTCGCCATGTCGGTACTCGGTGGTAAACTTGGCAAACTTATTTAACTTAACAAAATCTAAAACTGCTCTTCTCACTTCATTTCCACCATAAATGTAGGCTTAACGCTAAGTTATTTTTATAGTTTTCTATTTTTTAGTTACCAAGATTGCGATTGTCAGTTATCACGGATTGGCCCCTTTTGAGATTGCCAATTGTCACCAACTACGATGTATTAAACGAACTATCAGATAAAAAGCTTTCAAAGTTCTATCCTCAAGATCTTGACCAACACGAACTTATTTTCAGAATGTGAGCACCTACATGTAAAATAGGCCTACTATAATGTCAATGTCATTTGCAAAAAAAAACATCAGTGCCCTTTATGTCAATAATCTGTCATGATAAAGAATGTCAATCCTAAATCAACGTTTTCAAACGTTGAAATTTCAATAAGAATGTTTCTGTCAATGATCGTGACAAACTGTGAACGTTCTTTCTCAAAACTTAAATTTAAGCAAGAACGAGCTTTGCAGCCGTAGGATGCAAAAGCGATTATGTCATGAGCATAGAATCAGATGTGTTATGTATGGAGTCCTTGAATTTCGATTATATAGGCCTACCTATAAGAGACTTTGCTGATAGCTAAGCACGAAAGCGAGGTTTGTAAAAAATGTCCTGACAATCCACGTGTAGCAAACATTTGCTCATTACAATAAATCAATATTACAATCTCAGTTTCAATTTGTATAGCAAATTAACAATTAGAACTTTAACCTATATATGTTAAACTAGTTTTATTTTACACTTGAAGTACAAAGATTTCTGTGTTAGCAGTTTAGTACTATATTACTAAATTTAACAAAATGACACATATGCACATGCAATGCATTAATGCATTTATATATATATATATATATATATATATATATATATATATATATATATATATATATATATATATAGGCCTATATATATATATATATCTGAGACTGAGAGATTGAGTCGGAAATCTGGTTATTTTTAAGGTTAGGGTTTGTGCCTAGGGCCCCAAACTCCTTAAAACGGCTCTGCCTTAGACACGAAGCACAAAATAGGGAGGGCCTCTTGAATACCCTACACCAGAATGCTTGATGTCCACCTATTTGATAATTAAAATGATAATCATTAAGAATTTGTCATTATGTATATTGGAACTGCAACAGCATATCATATTTATATAAAATCACAATAAAGTGTCCAAGTTTCTCCTCAATCTTAAACTACATGCGTTGAGAATTACAAATTAGCACAGGCCAATAAATAAGACTATCATTAACATAAGTAACTGCGTATGGGTCATGACAGAAATCATCACAATGTGCAATCGATAACCTATCAAAAACATTCTTGCTCTGCAGAAAACCGACACTGTCAGCGGCACAAGTGAAATTCATATCACCCATAAGAATAACATTTTCTGAGGGAAGTATTATGTTTTCAATGTAGCCCAGACAATTGCCTAGCTCAACAGTGTAATCAGAATTACTGGACTGGCATGGAAAGTAAACATTAATTAATTTAAGAGGGGAGCTGCTAATTCTATCAAACGAAATGCATAAGCATCTACCATTATCATCACCATTAATTACATGAATAAACTTTGAAAGGCATTTACGCCAAAGGAAACCGACACCTCCAAAAGGACGCCCGCTGTAGATGCCAGATTGTAACTTTTTACTCATAGCAGAAATACCAAAACCAGCAAATTCAGGGTGTACCGTGTTTAGTAGGTGTAGATTATTGGGTGTCAACCAGTGTTCTTGAACTGCTATGACAGCAATTTCTGGATCGTTGCAGAGAGTAAAGAGTAGTCCTCGACCAGAGTTCAGTCCACGTAGATTGTACGAAACCACCTTGAACTGAGTGGCATCAATATTCAAGTTAGACTGCGCCATTTTTCACTGTGTAAAATACCCAGTCTCTCAACAAAGCACCATCAGGCCAGGTGGATTCGTCGTAGAACAGGTCGCGAAACTGTTCCTTGCACGAGACTCTAAAAGCTGCTGTTTTGAAAACTCTTCCATCTTTTGACTCCATTTTTTTGCATATTGCATCTTTGATTCCAACGTCAAGGAGGTAGTTCTTGAGATCAGATTCGGTAGTGACTGGATCTAAACGTCCCACGAAGCAAGTCAGGGTTCTAGGGACAGCTTTTACAGCCCCATCTGACTGTCGCTTGCCACGTCTGGCAACTGGGTGCAGCGGAGATGCATGCTGCGGTGCTCCAAGTGAACCCGGAGCAGACACCAGAGATGCTGCTCGGGCAGCCCACGAACCCTGGTTGACTGGATGCTGTTCGACGGCCGCACGAGGTCCATTGGAAGACGACACCGAAACCGACCTCAGAATTGTTGACGGTTGTGGATCGACGTCATCCACAAGTGAACTTAGAGGCACTATATGGCGTTAGACGCAGTTCCTTGTCATGCATCGTTCTTTGTAATTTGTTTGCTATAACTCGTTGGTCAGCAAGCGTAAAATTATAAATAATGTAAAGTCGGGCAATTAAGCAATCTTACACTTTACCATCAGTTCTACAGGAAGACCTGCATTAATTTAGCGTCGTAAATTATTCGCCATTGCATGGGTTTCAGCGTTGGTCGAATACAAGTTGGATTGATGGAAAGAATTCATGTTAAATAGAAGTCGGTTTGATGAAAAATAATTGTTGTTTAAACAGAAAGTGGGTTTGATGAAAAATAAGTGTTTCGCAAATGAAGGCTGGATTGATTAAACAATAAAATTTATGGTTATGGTTTTTGCTGCCTAAATAGAAGCTGGGTTGTTTAACAGAATCTAAATAATAATAATATATTCTTTATTAATTCAAACTGACAGTTACGCAGGATGATTAAAAATCAGTATGAACGTATGATCACAAGTTATTACAGGAGTAGAATTTAACTGTATACGGCAGCCGGCAAAACTGGGAACGGCGGTCCCAAATTATTTAATCAAAGAAATCAACAGAGGCCGCCGCTTTCTTATAGTTTAGCTAAAATGTGCTATATATTTTAACGAATCCAGCTTCTAACTACTTAAAACATTGAATAGAAAGTTAGTTTCATCCATGCAACCAGCTTGGTATCCAGCTTGTATTTTACAGAACAAATTATTTTAATCAATCCAGCTTCTATTTCAACACAGGAATGTTTTCATCAATCCCACTTCCATTTAGGGAAAGAAGTTTTTTTTCATCAATCCAGCTTCGATTTAGCGATACAGTTTTTCATCATCACGAAAATACATATTGGGACCGCCGTTCCCAGTTTTGCCCGGCAGCCATGCAAGGCGTCCATCACGTCCTGCATCTCATTTTACCAATGCGCCATCTCACAAATGATAGGCTGAGTGGACCTTTTGGAGGGTTACCGGAAGCGATCCCGCTTCCTACTGTTTTTCACGCCAGTTTTAGTTGGATTTGTGAACAATAATAATTCTACAATGGGCGAATAATTAAGAACGCTAAACTCCGAAATTACCAAATTAAGCAATCTTAGGCTTTACTGTTAGTTGTTCAAGCAAACCTGCATTTTAGCGTATTTTGTTCTTGTTTCTAACAGCAAAAAGTAATAGCGTATTTAATTGTTTCAATGATTTTTATGATTACTGTCATCAGTTCAACTTCTATTTGTGCAAGTCTTATTTTCATCAATCCAACTTCCATTTCATTGCGTAAGTTTTTTTCATCAATCCAACTTCTGTGTTTATGTAAAAATTCTTTTCATCAATCCAGCTTCCATTTTGACACAAATATTGTGTTCATCAATCCAGATTCTATTTAACACAAAAATTCTTTTCATCTATCCAGTTCCTGATTATACAAGGAAGTCTTTTCATCAATCCAACTAACTTTTTTCATCAGTCCAACTTCCAATTACGCAGCCAGATAAGATAAATAATTAAATACCCTAAAATAGGCCTACAGGATACTTTCAATGCAACAATAAAGTTTGCTGCTGAAATGCAGAGTGACTGGTTCTGCAAATGTGCATTAGTTGAAAATGGGTTCTTGTTTTATGGATGTCATCTAGGTCGATAGATGCAGATGATTGTGATTTATTTAAATGACTTGACATATGATCAGTTTATTTCCTTCAGATAGATTGTTTACATGAAATAAATGAACTAAATAACAATTAATTCTTAATATAAATGAAATTGTAATTTTTCATTTAATAATGTGAGGTTGTATGTTAGTATAATTCCAGAGGTGAGGGTTGTATTTTATTATAATTCCAGATGTAAGGTTTGTTAGTAAGCGTAATTCCAGATGTGAGGTTTGTATGTTAGCGTAATTCCAGATGTGAGGTTGTATGTTTGCGTAATTCCAGATGTGAGGTTGTATGTTAGCATATTTCCAGATGTGAGGTTTGTATATTAGCATAATTGCACAAGTGAGGGTTTTATGCTAACATAATTCTAAATAGCTATGTGCTTCTTTTTGAATTACAGAAGTTTAATTTCCGTTTTTGTTCTTACACTTTATATATCTTACTATAATAGTGAATTATTAGTTTATGAAGAAAGGAAATTATTTGAAACTATGACTGCAACATTGCTCCAACATGTCAATGAAATGAAACATGCAAATAATCTGCTAGTAATAGTGCATGAGACTTTAAGAACAAGAGCGGTTGCGATGGACTGTCATCAGTGCCGGATTAACTTTTTAGAGGCCTGGCGCAAACAATGCAACAAAACTAAAGTAGGCCCTCTATCCAATCAAATTATAAAAAAAATGGGGGAAAAATTAATTATATAGAAAAACATACTTTAATAATTTATGAACACAAAATGAAGCTGTGATAGGATCATAGGAGATTTTTTAATTTTAATTGTTACTTGTTACAGTTCAACTGTTCAAAAATGTTCGTCGAGTTTAAAAGTCTTTCCTTCGCGCTTTTAAAGTAGAGAAAGAATCAATGATATCTTGAAAGTCAAGATCTGTCAAGATTTCCGACTCAATGTTCAAAAAGAGTTAAATTTGCCAATCTGTCCTGGCCCATTGTTGACCTCAAAGATGATTTTATGCGTTTTAAATGACTGAATGATCTTTCTCCACTGCAGTTACTTACAGGCAAAGTTAAGTAAATACGTAGTGCAATACAAACATTTGGAAAGCCGTCTTTCAGATTATAATTTATAGCGGTACATTATATTCAGCATCTGTTTGTGGCACGTTTCCAACAGATTGATTATCTTGTTTTAATGGTAGATCTATGGTAGTTTGAGATTTAGGCATATCGATGATATCATTGCTGAAATCAAGGGTGTCTGTTGTTGGCATTAGTGCTGGCACTGCTGAGCGGCCTAAGCCTGACTGCATCCAGCTTCTGACGCTGAGTCGACACCATCTATAAATTGCGGCACTTCTCGTGTTTTTACTGCCAGAAATTTATCAATACTACCACGTTGCTGTTTGCCTACCTCTTCAAGTTCGCGTTTTCTTTGACGTTTCTGCCAACCGGACTCAAATTTCTTCATTTTCTTTAGGCCTACTTATTTTATTTGTTTAAAATTAAAATTAAAAAAAGAAATAAGCAGCTACATATACACTAAATAGTAGATAATAATATTACATGGAACATACACTGTGTCGTCTGTACCGTACGCATATCTATATTTTATTTGGTGATGGGGTCGATTCGCGCAAAAATTGATTAGGCCTACGTCATACGTCATCATTACAGTACACAATTAATTAGTACGTCATCATTATAGTAGTAGTAGTACTGTAGAAGGCCTGTTTTTATAATGCCACCAAAATGTATATGCAATGCTTGTTTTAGAAATTAAACATTTTAAATAAGCCGGACTGTGACTTATATATAAACAAATTCGATCGGATAATCGGATTTCTCAATGTTTTTAAATTTTTACCCCGAAAGAAGGCCTGGCGCAAGTGCGCCAGTTGCGCCATAGTTAATCTGGCACTGACTGTCATCTGAAAGGTTTGGCGTTCAATTGTCTGCTGCGCTTCAGCCCCATAGCAAATGCAGCTGTAGTGAGTAATACACGCTGGCAATACATAGCCTACCATTTGCTACGGGAAGGTGTGGCTAAGTATCTCACAGAATGAATTAATTGAAAGATGAGCAGGATTAAGGCTCCACTGTCACTGTATAAAACGTCTACATTAACATTTTAGCCTAACCAGTCCGAGATTAGTCTTCACTGGGAAGATCAAGAAAGTTAATTCGTGTTATTACCCCACTGCGTAGTTTCTTGCTTTGGCTTCCTATACAGCATGCGATTTGTGTCAAATTTGGTCTCATGGTTTACATAACATCAAACTCTGGTCGCTACATGACGTTGAACCCTACAAAATGCAATTCTTTCCTTAGACACCTTTAAAACATCTTCAGTCAATCCTACAAATTCGTAACGTCCGTAGAGAGCTGTAATATGCCAAAACTAATCTTTGCCGGCGACAACGGCCAATGTTGTCATAAGCTGCCGTTAAACTGGGAAACCAACCAGTTGAATGAGTTAAACTCCGCCACTGTTCGCTTTCTGACAGTGCCACTCCCAAGCCTGGATGAAGGAGGAGGGCGACGCTTAATGATCTTTGTCATCACACAGTGTCATTAAACTGAAGCTACTACTATAGCATTATCTGGAGTCATGTGAAGATTCGATTGATTCAAATACATCGAGAATACATTGGGGTGCATTTGCACCCCCGAGACCTTGAGTGTAGGCCAAGGTAGCGAAACCTCCTGAGGGCTAAACAAACAACAAAATTTTCCATCTTTCCACATACAACCATAGATTAATCCAATTATCACTTTCCATAGATTCTGCGGGGTGCGTCAGTGGTCAGCGCGCTGGACTGTCAACCGAGAGGCCGTTTATTTAAAAAATCCCCCACGAGGACAGAAATAATTGTCTTCATGATCTCCCACAACGATGCTTCGATACAGCGTCAATGATCGCGGGTTTAACTCCCAACCAGAAATTTATGTAGAGATTTCGACTCCATTTGTGCCCTCGTCCAACTTATCTGTAATGAGTACACAGATCATACAGTGTGAGTACGAAGATCAGATAATAATATGACTGGCCACCCGCCCTAATAAGCCGAAACCGTGCAATATGAGGTCGCCAACACTCCATATCCATCTTAACTCTCTTATTCTTTCTCAGGGTTTGAACATGGTGCTTTCGGATGAGCACAACACACAACTGTAGATTTGCGAATCAGATTATCGAGATTATGATATCGGCGTACGGTTTGTTTATTCGCCGTCCATAAAGCGTCACCAAAATTGCATAGCCTAATTATGTAATTTTCAAAAAATGGTTAATTAGTTTTATGTCATGGTAAGCCATGTGCTCTCCGCTAGTAAATAGCTTGTTTATGAATCTAGTCTTTTTTTTCAAATTTTTTGTTTCCTTTTTTTCTAGTATTATATAAATGTCAAAAATATAATTATGTTAAATTTATGGTAAGCCAGCTCTCCAATAGCCTGTTCATTTCTTTTTTCTAGTATTATATAAATGTCAGAAATAGCTATTTTATAAATATGTTAATTTCTTTTTTCTAGTATTATATAAATGTCAGAAATAGTAACTTTATAAATATTACTGTTAATGCTTCAGCGCGTTAAATGCATTCGCTAGATGACAGGATATACTTCCTATAATTGCACCTTACTTCTCATTGAAGCGAAACACTTTCATCGGCGAAATTCATTTTGTGCTGTTGACAGTGGACTATTTATACAAGATTATGAAGAAATTAGACTTTAATACCAAACCAGGTTAGATTATATAATTCTGTGCATGTAATCTAGTGGACTAACACACATTTAGTTAGTTCAATGAGAATTGCTAATATAATTGTGGTTTGATCGTAATGCTTTATTTCCCCACGAAATCAGCCAACATTGCGTTGTGCGATCGGGGGGTCTGTTTCTTGCCCGCCAAAATTTGGGATTCTTGGCACCTACACCGCCTTATTCTCTGTCTGTGGAAGCCCCACCAGATCCCTACCTGGCTTTTTTCCAACATGGCTCACCTCCTGGCTGAACCGATAACATACCTATTCAACCTCTCGACACATAATTCCTGTGTTCCTGACCAATGGAGGTCTAGCTCCATTACCCCTATTCTTAATATCCCTAACCCAGCCTCTGAGGCTGATTTCCGGCCTATTTCTATCACATCAGTATCATGTAGATTGTTAGAAAAACTTATAGTGTGCCTGTTCATCTATCCGATCCTCACTAATCATGTTGAGAACCGTCCCTTTGCTGACCAATTCGCCTTCAGGCCTTCTGGTTCTACCTCTGCTGCACTCATAGCCATTACTGACTGTATTCGTAACTTGCTTAAATGTGAACCTTATGTCCGCCTTATTTCTCTAGGTTTCTCCAAGGCCTTTGATACAGTCAGGCACTCTTACTTGGCCGATCAACTGGCCTCTCTACCTATACCTGTTAATATCTTCAACTGGATTCTCTCCCTCTTGATCAATCGTAGTCATTGCACCAAGTTCCGCGGCGTGATCTCTTCCTTGGCTCACATCAATGCCAGTATAATACAGGGTTCTCGCATGGGCCCTGCAAACTTCTTAGTGGCCATCTCTGGTCTAAAACCTCTCCACAGCTTGAATTATATCTTCAAATGTGCTGATGATTGCTATCTTTTGATCTTGGCTTCAAATATATCTGCTGTACCTCTTAGGAAATATGCAAGACAGTTTATATTTCGAGTCAATTCAGTTTTGACGCAGGTAGATTATAAACATGACTCTAATTTTGAAGGAGAAGAGAAGTCGCTTTTAAAATCTAACCCCGAAAGGTAGCAACATCACTTTCTTATCAACAAGCACATTTTACAATTCACCAGATGAATCCAAAACCATTTATGTCATGCATGTATCCAATCCCAAGCAACAACCAATGGTAACAAATAACAGGCATCAGTTGGGTTATATGTTCATATGTTGATAGGCTATATTTGCTATGACTCTAACCAATGAGAGCCAACACTCTGGAGCTTCTGTATATTGGACTTAAATTGAGTTACTGTAATCCACATGTATATGGCACCTAATTCTGTGGAAATCATGAAATTAAAATACCACTAATGTATTTGATAAGGAACATATTAGAGTTTAAATGCCACCCAGGCTATAAGCAGCATCACCAACTCAGCTCAGATTCCCGTTTGAAACATTTCGATTGTTCAAACTCTTTCAGCTCTAGTGGATTGTCCAGCAGCAGAAATTAAAGTTTTAATAATATTGTAGAGGAGCTAATTGGCCACCATCCATTTCTTCATCTCCTCAAAAGCATTGAACAACAGCTGCACAAAACAATTACAAGATAACTTGTCAAATGAAATTTAAATTTAAGTATCATCTACTTTAAAATGTTACCATAGTGAATGACTGTCAAGTTAAGTACCAAGTGGTTTGGTATTCATTTAGAGCAAAACAGAGCAACCTTGAGAGACACCATGTTTTAGAAAAGCCTTACTGGAAAATGTCATATAGGTATACTGACTATAAGTGCACGGGCATAGTTGGGGTGAAAACCACTTCATTGTCATGATCAGAAACCCCAAAACAATGCAGCAGATAAGTCAAGAGGAACAAATGCTTTCACATTACTCTTAACCACAAGTGCACAAAATATTTATGTCATTAGGAGCAAGAAGAATGTATTCTGTTTAATAAAACTTATGGTATGCAGACTGAAACATTTGGGGATTAGTTAATTAGAGGTTGATATGAAATACACAGATTAACATATTATGTGTTATATATTTCAATTATAATTGAAAAAAAGGATGTTATATAATGGCATTATAGATTTCAATTATAATTGAAAAATTTAAAGATTTTAATTTCATGATTTCCACAAAATTTTATTTTTCACTCACTTACTTCGAACTCCACCGCTACACTCATCCACTCTTTTATCACAGTCCGACTTGATTACTGTTGCTCACTCTATGCTGGTCTCCCAGCTGGTCGGTTGGGGTGCCTGACCCGGGTCCTGCGCTCTGCCGCACGCCATTGCGGACGTATTCCCAAATTTGGCCATGTCTCAGGTTATATGCTGGATGTGCTTCATTGGCTCCCTCTACTGCATCGGATCTCGTATCGGATGATTGCTTTGGTCTGGCGGTCCTTGCCAGTGTGATTAAAGTTTTTTGATTTATTGCAGTTTCAGTTCCAGTTAACTGGAATAGCCTCATTCCAGTTTCGATTACAGTTTTAGGATTGATTTCAGTTTCTATTTCAGTTAAAGTTTTCACTGAATTTGTATTTTAGTTTAAGTTTTCAGCCAAATTCTATTTCAGTTTTTGACGTTAAGCAAAACTTACGAGCCAATGCGTGATATGAACATGTTCTACACATGTAATTTCTTATTGAAAAACTCCTAAATGTATTCATAATTGTATACGACACAGAACCTTTCGTCATAAAGTAAGATAGCCTCAGGCCCTCAGCTACTGAATACTCAGTAATGAAATAGATTAAGAAATATTACAAGCTACCAAGGTTGGGTTAGTGGCAATAACCGGTTATTGCCAGTTGTTGCCCCGTTTTTTTCAAAGTAAAGATGAAGCAAATGAAAATTATATTTCATTGCACAGACTGCGTAGTACTAACAAATGTTTCTTGTGAGAAATTAAAACTACTCAGTAAATCTATATTACCCCATAGCATAAATGCAGTTAAAGTCAACTATGTGAGATTAAGAAAAAATCTGACCTACGGTTCAACTACTCCAGAATAAACTGCCACTTGCACTGCACTAGTAATGTTCAGTTTTGCCTTTTCTATGTGGTATAGCCTATACTTACCTGGAAGTATATAATTTAATAGTAGTGTATAGAAACCAATGGTAGAGCTAAAATTTCTAATTCATAATTACACCAATCGATATTGCCTGTACTTATGTAAAACTTGTAAATGACTTTTTATTTGAAAGAAAGTATATGGTTATTTAAATCAGGTGAGCTCTCTCATTTTCTATGATTAATTAATACTCATAGCGAAATATTTTGATATATTTAAACAGTCAAAACTATAACAGAAATTGTTCATTAGTCAAAAACAATTTCAAAAACAAACATTCGGTTGCTTCCGTCCAATCGATAAAACCGCTGATTTGTATTAGTAATAACACATAGTAGCATGATGACCAGCATGACGCGGGTTCGATACCCTTTAGTCGTAAAAGGTTAATTAGCCTTCTATTCGCCAAGTGGCGTTGGTAAAATGAGCAGTAGCCTAGGAACGATGGGCACCTTGCATGCTGCCACACAGTTAATTCGACTCCTGTTAAGCTGTTTTATAATCTATTACTACTAGGCCTATATCATGTAATCCTACAGCGTACTTGCCATTTAATTAACGAATAATTTTATCATTATTAATTTTTCGCTCGAGGTAGAAAAATCACAGGCTCCAAGAAACCAAGTAACTGCGATAAAGGGTTCTAGAGTCCCTGAATGGCGCTGCATTAAAACGCTGTGTACAAAATTAATTGACTGGCGCTGAAAAAGTGAATTGACCACAGCGAAGGTCTCCCTTTTTGCTGTCATACGGCGGACCAATTATTCCTGTAAGAATTCAATTTCGGTGCGGTTTATAGGGCCCAATGTTTCGATGGCCACTGGAAGATGTATCTCTTATTATATTATTATTATTATTATTATTATTATTATTAGTATTATTATTATTATTATTATTATTATTATTATTATTATTATTATTATTATTATTATTATTATTATTATTATTATTATTATTATTATTATTATTATTATTATTATTATTATTATTATTATTATTATTATTATTATTATTATTATTATTATTATAGAAAGTCGCTAGACATGCCTATAGCATACCGTGAAACACTTGTAATCCCTAATTTCTTCTTTGTTTTCTATTACAAAGTCCCAATGTTATTTTAAAGAAAATTTGTAGACATGCCTATAACATACCGTGAAATACGTGTAATTTCTTCTTTGTTTCTCTATTACAAAGTCCCAATGTCTACAAAACAAGACAAATGAAAACATAAGCAATCCTCGTAAACGATTATTGCCTAGGTTAATATCCCTGTATAGAAAATTGTGTTTAGCCTATGTATACTATCATCGCTATTTAAGTCTTACAACTGTTAGGCTACATTAGCAGTTAATAATAATAATAATAACAAATAATAATAACAGTGACGATTTATATGACGCCGTAACACAGCCATGCCGTTACAAGGGCGCCTTGCAGTCAACTAACAGCAGGGTAGGCATGAAGTTATTCATTATGGTCTTTGCTGACCCTCGTAAATTGCAACTTTTGTTTTGCATATCTTGCGAGCGCATCGATTTGTATAAAACGACATTTATGGCTATCTTCAAACTTAAACGTTACGTAGTTTGCATCAAGACTTTAGCCAAAGCAAACCGCCAATACCATTGTCACTCATCAATGCTAAAGCGGTTTGGCATAACTAAGTATTTAGGCCTAGTTGTTGATCGTCGATCGCTCAATGTTTATGCGTCACTGGAAATTAACAGATCAATTTTCCATGGCTTCGCTTTTACTTTCGATTTAAAATCTTTACTTGCAAGAGTAATCGTAATCATAATCGTAATCTCCAAACTTCTAAAGCGCCACTCGAAAGCCAAGCGCAGGGCACCAACTTATTCACGAGCGCTGCGTCTAATCAGAGGGGTTGTCCAAAAGAGTAGTCCGAGGGAGGTCCGAGTCCGGTTTCCAGGGGATCAGAGAGGGCACAGCAGATGTTAAGGCGGGTGTCTTTTAGGTCGAGGATTGGAAGGTACAGGATCAGATGAGTCAGGATAAGAGTTCTTGAAAAGCAGAGACTTTAGTTTCGAGTGGAAAGCCTTGGGGGTGATGGATAGAGGAGCCTGAGGCAGATGATGGTGGATGATTGGCGATGATGGTGGAGGAACCGAAAAAGTGTGGAATTCAGGAGGTAGATCGTTCCAGAGACGCGGCGCAGTGTTGGATATTGCTCGGTTGGAGAACTTGAGATGAGTAGTGACCGGGGGTCTAGAAAGAGTGAGAACGGAGGATGATCGGGTAGAGCGGGTTGGCTGGATGGTGAAGAGTTCGCGGAGATATCTGGGCTGGGAGTGTTGTAGGGAGTTGTAGGTTAGTGATAGGACTTTGAAGTGAATTCGCTCTGGGATTTTTAACCAATGGAGTGATTTGAGGATTGGAGTGATGTGATGATGCCTGGGCGTTCTGGTGACGGCTCTGGCTAGTGAGTTTTGGATGAGCTGCAGACGCTTTAGTTGGGTGGCTTCAAGGTTGAGAAAGAGGGAATTGCAATAGTCGAGCTTTGAGTGGACAATGGATGTAGCAATGGTGGAGGCAGTTTGAAGTCGAGCATGGGTCGGATGCGGCGGAGGTCACGAATGTGCATGAAGTAGGAGCGCGAGAGGTTGGAGATGTGATTAGAGAAGGAGAGATGTGGATCAAAAGTAACACCAAGATTGCGGACAGGGGCATCAGAGGTGAAGGTAAGAGATGAAGAGTTAGTGGATAGGTGTATTGAAAGGTCAGGTATTTTCTTGATTTGGTCAGGAAGGCCGAGGATGATGAATTCTGTTTTGGAAGGGTTGAGGCAAAGCAGGTTGGACGACATCCATTGAGAGACTAGGTTAACCACATTGAGTAGTTTTGCAATGGAAGTAGAAAAAGAGCTGGGGGAGAAGGATATGTAGAGTTGGGTGTCGTCTGCGTAGAGATGGTGGTCAACAGAAGAGGATTTTATGAGATGGCTTAATGGTGTAGTATACAGAATGAAGAGCAGTGGGCCCAGGACGGAACCTTGAGGGACACCACAGCAGAGAGGGAGGGGTTGCGAACAATGACTGGATGCTTTAACAGAGAAGGATCTGGAAGACAAGTAGGACTGAAACCAACATAGAGCAGTACCAGAGACGCCAAACCAAGATGATAGTCGATGAAGAAGGAGGCTGTGATCGATGGTGTCAAATGCGGCAGAGATGTCAAGGAGACAGAGGCAGGAGACTTGCTGATGGCTGACGGCAGAGACCAGTTTATTGTACAGAGAGGCGAGTAGAGTTTCTGTGGAGTGGTGTTTAGTGAAGCCAGATTGGTGGGGGTTGAGGAGTGAGTTAGAAGAGAGGTACTCGTTTAGCCTGGAAAGGACAATTCGTTCAGTTAATTTAGATAGAAAGGAAAGGTTGGAGATAGGTCGGTAATTAGATAGGTTTTCCTTGTCAAGATTTGATTTTTTCAGAAGTGGAGTAACAAGAGATTGCTTGAAGACCATTGGGAAGTTGCCAGAAGAGAGTGAAAGATTTATGATTTTAGTTATTACTGGAATGAGGACAGAAGCACAGTCTTTTAGAAGAGAGGTGGGGATAGGATCTAGTTCGCATTGTTTGTTGGGAAGAGAATTTAATAGGAGTGACACTTCTGTTTCAGAGGCAGGAGAGAGGATTGAGAGCGATGACTGGGAGGCAGGAGGAGTAGGGTCTGGAGAGGGAAGTGAATCAGTGCTAGGGGAGTGTGAATCTAGAAGAGACTGTAGCGTGAAGCGAAGGGATGAGATTTTGTCTGAGAAGAATGAGCAGAAGGTATCAGCGATTGACGGGGAGGAGATGGAACTTGGCAGCGGTGAAGAGGATTTGCGATGAAGAAGAGAGTTGACAGCTAGCTCTCCAGAGGTGCCGAGGGTTGGAGGAGCTGGAATGGATGAGTGAGGAGTAGTATTTCTTTTTGGCAGCAGCGATGAGTTTATGGTATCTGTTTGTGGCTGATTTGAGGTTGATGAGGGCTTTTGCTCTGGATGTGGGATCGATGGAGCGCTGGTAGATATGCTCAAGTTTCCTGCGAAAAGATTTAAAAGCTTGGAGGTAGGAAGTGAACCAAGGGTTGCTTTTCTGTGAGCTGCGTTTGGTGATGAGTGGAGCATGAATATCGAGGAGGTCGGAAAGTGTTGAATTGTAGCAAGACAAAAGGTCATCAAGGGAAGACGGAGGGTTGAGAATCAGCTGGGAGTCGAGAATATCTTGGATGAAGGCTTGACGGTCAATGGAGCCGGTGAGACGGAAGGAGTGAATAGAAGGAGGAACCAATTATTAAATAAAAAAATATAAAAAGTAACCAATTATTAAATAAAATTTATCGATCACATTCTAGGATCTATTGACGACAGAAGAATTCAATTGCAAATTTTCTCAACCATCGTAAAAGCCTGAATTGATTTGTAATTTTCCTCTTGCGTTTAACTATATCGTCATAATAATTATAATTGGCTAACCTATGACGGCCCCACCCATGGCATCGGAGCAACGCTGCATTTGCAAAATTCGATCGCAACTAGTTTAAAGTTAAACTGTAAAAATTACAGTAGAATATGTGAGCGATAATCAGCGATTAAATCATTAGACAATAGTTATTACATAAATAGGCCTACAAACAGATGAACGTTGTCTTACGCTGTGTCCTCTCTAAAGAAGATTTTCTTTACGTGAAGAATCGTCATGCAAATGACAGCGTGACCCAATTTTACGGTTGAGTGGATCGGTGGCTAATATTGCTTTGACTGGTATCATGCGCTATGCATACTGAATCTGATAGACTTCAGCAGAGGACTCTTCACAGCTTAGCTCAATTTAATAGAGAGAATAAAGAGATTGGCAGATAATAATTATATTCTTCTGAAGATTGATGACTCTGATGAGTTGCAAATTTTGCACTTTATGACCTGTCGTAATCGAAATCGTAAACTCGATCGTCGTAAAGAGCTACTCTAAAGCTAAGCTCAGGGCATCAGCTTATTCACGAGCGCTTATTCGTGATGTCGTTTGCAATGACTCAAAATAGTAAATGAATTATACGTTGTTGCATAACTCAATGCTTAGTTATTGACATTGGTTTCCTGTCCATCTTGAAGAGCCTGATAGTAGGTTCCGTGGTATTTTCTTGTTATTTTATAAACTTTAACGACGAGTGTGTAACAAAAGGACACCTATGGACTAGGCTAAGGCTCGTACATCATCTGCAAAGATACGACCATTGTCTTCCTGTTTACCCACAGATAAGACTTAGTGTGAAATTGTTCATAAAACATTGAACTCTGGTCGGTATATTATATATGACGCGAAACCTTCGCAATTTAGTGCTCTTCTTAGACACTTTTAAAACGCCAACTATCGATCTTATAAATTCTTCCGTTGCGTTTACACAGAGCTGTAATATACCAAAGAATAATCTTTGTCGGCGACACCGGTCTATGTTGTAATAAGCTGCCGTTAAACTGGATCCAATCCAATCGCTAGTATCCTCAACACCAACAAGAAAACAATAAATTGAAACCAGTTCATATCACTTTATCTGAAACCTTTTGGGTCCAAATCCGCCACTGCTCGTAATCTGGCAGTGTCAGTCCCAAGCCTGGATAAAGCAGGAGGGCGACACGAATCATCTCGGTTATGATACAGTGTCGTTAAACAGCAACTAACTAAACAAGGAACCTTTGGGGTCTATCGAAGTTTCATGGCCATGTTGGAAATGTATGAACCTCCGTTATACCATATAGTGTGCGGTATCATGGACCTATGGTGTTATGGTTAGAGTGCTGGACTGTCAAATCCCAGTCTTGGCTGATTTTTGTTCTCGAAATCCCGGCCATGGCTGTAGTTTTTTTCCAAATGTCCGCTCCACATACGCCCCCTATCCAACGCATCAATAGTTAGTACACTCTAAGTGGGAGAATAAAGATAGCTAATTCGTCTTATAACCCCTAAGCGTTATTGTTAACATTGGTTTCCTGTCCAGCAGAGGATTTCTGTTAAATTGGTAGCTTATAAAACACTGAGCCGTGGTCGTTAGATGTCGTTAAATTATACTTAGACAACTTTAATGCACCTTTGATCGCCGTCGTTAGTTAGGGTTCCGCGACAACTCGTCGAACGACATTTCGTATCTACGACACTTCGTCGACGACAATTCGTCTAACGACATTTCGTCTACCAGTGTATCTGTATCAATTTCGGCTAATCAACAGAGCTAAAACGTGCTATATATTCTCGGGAATCCAGCTTCTAATTACTGACACATTATTTTCATCAATCCAACTTCTATTGAATGAAAACTTATTTTCATCCATGCATCTAGCTTGGTATCCAGCTTCTATTTACGGTAAAAATTATTTCAAACAATCCAGCTTCTAGGGATGTTTTTATCAATCCCACTTCCATTCAGGGAAACAGTTTTTTCATCAATCCAGCTTCCATTTTAAAGTGACAACATCAAATAACTTAGTAGACGAAATGTCGTTCGACGAATTGTCGCTCGACGAGTTGTCGTGACACCGCAGCAAAGAGATTCGAGGCTTATCTCTATCCTCTCCCTCTCTCTCTCTCTCTCTCTCTCTCTCTCTCTCTCTCTCTCTCTCTCTCTCTCTCTCTCTCTCTCTCTCTCTCCTCTCTCTCGTCTGTCTCTTCGTTGTCGTCCTTCTGTCTGTCTGTCTGTCTGCATAGCTGTTTGTTTCCCGTTCTGTCTGTTTGTCCGTTCGTCTTTGTGACAGAGTGGTCTGTGTAGCAATTTCACGCATCATTTGTCTTTTATAGACGCCCGGTCGTTTGATCGTGGGACGAACGGCGTTGGACTGAGACGAGAAGGACCGGAAACGCCTGATGAAGACTATCTTATTATGTTAGAGATAGCACTGACCTGTGTCGGAAGCGCCTCTTAATCTCTGTGGAGGCGACATCCTTCGCAGATGGCCAGTGTTCGTAAAGCATCGACGAAATAAAACGGTCAGCACCAATGCAAAGACTCTCCTCGTCTTTCCAGATGGAGTTTGAAAACTGTCCACATAGCCATCTAGCATCGCTCACACAAGGCTTCAATAAGAATCGTCAGAATGCCGTACAATATAATCAGATATGACAGCGAATGAAACTATGGAGTCAAACCACGCATGTGACTAATTAAAATGATCAGAGATAACACGTAGAAAAACGCGGCCATACTTGAGGTGCGCATACGTAGGGCCTACCATGTCGAATGTTTGATCGGCTGTCTTCTTCTCAGTTACTTCTCCGTGTCTGTCTGACCTTTTGGTTTTTCGTCTTTAACCTGTTTTTCTCACCAACGGATTATATGTTGTGTTCTATTCGTTCATTTTTCGTCGGTTTATCGATCGCTTGAAGTCAGCACCGTTTCTACGTGGGCCTACGTGAGTCATGTTTGCCTTCAATTGCTTAGAAAATAAATTTTTACTCGAAAACTATTGTAATATTTCATAACAAATAATGATTTTGCGAACCTGGTGCCCCCTCGCGCTGTCCTTTAGATGCGGGCATAGGAATTTCTACATCGATTCCTGCTCTAAGTTTATATACGAAATTGCAGTCGAAGCGAGGTTCGTGTAGGACTTTAATTAAATAAGAATAGAACTTATTGGCCTAACGAGAAAGCCTATAATTATTGTCAAGGCTTTGTGAGACAAATCAGAGGTTTTGTGTTACTGCATTGCAATTTAGAAGCTCACTTGATATTATAATTTTAATTGTTTGAACTATTTATAAACTTGACTCAAAAGCAAACGGATTTAATACATTCGATGTTGACAGATCCTGTGTTAAGAAAAATGCCTACGACAGCTCCGTAGATCTTGCACTATACATTATAATAGAGACAGGAAGTTACTGCTCCTAAGAGAGAGTGGGTTATGGGGTTCGAAGTGAACATGTATTAAACAAATAGGGCCTATATTCCATTAAGAGAAATTAAAGTAGGCTACATGTGCAATGCACGACACGAAGGCTATTTAGGCCTGCTTAGAGGTTAATAACAGAATTAAATGTAACATAAAAATTACCAAATACAACAAAACACCAAATATACAGAACATATGATAATCTTGATTACACATTTATCTTTCATAATGAACAAGCATAACGCCTAACACTTAATCTAAGTAGAATAAGCTGATTATTCTTAATATTTAATATGTTATTAAAACAATGACAATATCAATAGTCTAAAATAGTCTCACAAAATGATGAACAGCTAACCGCGTTATTAAATATCTGAAAGCCAGGGGTCAAAACCCGTCGCTTGTCGCTTATTAGATATCGAGTTAGAAGCTGAAATAGGCGAGAGGGGGTCTAAATATAGAATATTCTTCAATTCAGCAATTGCCCTTGAATTTGCCATAATTTCCAAAGTAGTAATTCGATATTGGTGAAGTTTGATTTTTTCGATACAGAATGCTGTCCTATATTGCCCAGCAAAATTGCAGTATAATAAAGTAATGGTTGCTGTGAACTTTGATGACATGAATATTCCAAAACTTTTTATTCGATTTTCTCACTCTATACTAATAAAAGAATCAAACGAGCATAATTTCAGTTAGAAAAAAGATATTTTTATTCTGTAAAAAGTATTTTCAAGCAGATTAACTGTAGAATATGACTAAATAAAAATGTCAGAAACCGGCATGTGACGGGATTTGACCCCCTGTGTCATATCTAGCCCAGCAGAGGTATTTGTGGAGCTAAATGTAATATGTAACATTGAAGTAGTGGACTCCAAAGCGAAAGACTTTACTGCATCTTTAGTAAGTATAACATAAAATTTCATTTTGACGCCATTGAGCAATTCTACAGTCTATCAATTATATGAGAAAAAGGCGACACCTTAGATATGAGTTGCCCATAAGGAGGAACATCTGGATTCTCTACATCCGAATGTCTACTGTCTAAGTATTCTGAATAGAAAGTGGTACAAAGTAACTATTCGAATTCATGTAGTTATCTTGCACTTCCACAATAGCACCTGTTAATTATAAATCTCTTATTCCAGATGTTTTCAACTGTAATTACGCGGAATCATAAATCAGCACAGGTCAGCAGCAATGTCGTCAGGTGGAGAAAATCGATGGCTAGAACAATGCTCTAGAAATTGCTTTTCTATTTCAAGCACATCGTCACATATACCACATCCAAAAGACTTTGAAAAAGACGCCTTTGTATTCACATAAGATTTTATGTTGCTAATACACAGACATTCTCTATCTCTAATTTTCGGAACAGGACCAGAAATTCCACTAGAACCCGTATGTACGTTCGTTGAGTAACGTTCCTTTTCTTTATTACAATGGCCTGTGCTACTAAACCTGGTGAAATTATCAGACAGGTTTGCAATTATTTCACTTCCAATTTTAAGATCCTGTTGCCGTGTTGCTGCATGGAGTTTAAACTGCTTCACTGAAGAAATGCTCATCGTATAAGGTTTATTGTTTGAGTGTTGCTTCTCAGTTTCATGAGTTCTTCTGTGACTCTTTAGATGTCCAATCTCTGTGAATCCTTTATTACAACCCTGACATATGTATGGTCTAACTCCGGTGTGAGTTCTCATATGCACCGTCAAGGTCCCTAGTCGGATAAATGATTTCTGACATAAATGACACATGTATGGTTTTTCTCCAGTATGGGTTCTCATGTGCCTTTTCAGATGACCACCGTGATTAAATGATTTCTGACATAGCTGGCACCTGTACGGTTTTTCACCAGTATGAGTTCTCGTATGCGTTTTCAGATGACTAGCGTTATTAAATGATTTCTTACATAGCTTGCACCTGTATGGTTTTTCACCAGTATGGGTTCTCATATGTGTTTTCAGATGACTAGCGTTATTAAATGATTTCTGACATAGCTGGCACCTGTATGGTTTTTCACCAGTATGGGTTCTCATGTGCGTTTTCAGAGTACCACCGTGATTAAATGATTTCCGACATAACTGGCACTTGTATGGTTTTTCACCAGAATGGGTTATCATGTGCGTTTTCAGATGACCACCCTGATTAAATGATTTAAAACATAGATGGCACCTGTAAGGTTTTTCACCAGTATGGATTCTCATGTGCCTTTTCAGAGAACAGCGTTCATTAAATGATTTCCGACATAACTGGCACTTGTATGGTTTTTCACCAGTATGGGTTCTCATGTGCGTTCTCATATGACCACCGTGAATAAATGAATTCTGACATATCTGGCACCGGTATTGTTTTCCTCCCGTATGGGTTTTCGTATTCTCCATCAGGATACTCAGTTAATTGTCAATTTTAACGTTCTTCTCCAGGATCTGTTCTTTGATGAGCTGTGAGATGATCACTTTGAGTATACAGTTTCTGAAATAATTAACATATATTTGTGGTTTTAAATGATTCATATTATGTGCTTCCACATCACAATATTCCAAAAAGAGTTTCGATATGTATAAGACTTTTGAGTTCATGCTCCATGTATCAGTAGTAGTTCTTTTCGAGTAAAATAAGAAATAAATAAAGGCAAAAATCATGACGAAATATTGAAGCTATTCATCCGTTGTATACTTGCACAACTGTGTGCTATTATTCAAGATATATTCAGTGAAGATATAATAGTTGACAATAGAGAAAGATGAGGTAAAACAAATCCACTGTAATATGATTAAGATGAAAGTCTGGTCGTACAATTGGATTTTGAAGCTCTGAAAGATTGTTGCTCGTCATTCTCATAGGCTACACTTGCTAAAATAGCAGTAAAACGTCAATATTTAATATGCTTATAGAACATAAATTCTAGGGCATAGCCGATTTTGTTTTTTGCAGATTCCGGGTAGCGGATAGTAGGCCTAGAGGACCATTATTTGCCGTTTCCGATTAGCAATAAAGATTGCAATCTTACCAAGTGGCCACGCCTGTGGTTGATTTTTCAGGCTGCAGATCTGAAAGGGGTTGCAAGAGATCTCGACAAAGACTCTCTCTCCCTCCCTCCGTTACTCCTGCAGGCTTCAATTCGTCCCTCTCAGATGAGGGGTCAGCCACAATTTCACACCTTTGCCGACGGGTTCAGGGTGGCTGAGAACCAGTCCTCCTCTCCTCGAGTGATCAATGTAGTCCACGTTCTGTCTCCTCCTCGGTCTTTACGACTATAGTCCATGCTCCCGCATTGATTACTGCAACTCTCTGTTTGTTGGCCTTCCCAAAGTGCGCCTCTCCCCCTCTTCAATCTGTGCTTAATGCGACTGCCAGGCTGATAGCTCGACTACCTCGCTTCTCGCACATCTCCTCCTATATGTTGGAACAACTTCACTGCTCCCTCTCACTGCTCGTATCCAGCTTAAGGTCCTTGTTCTTGTCTGCCGGTCTTATTCTGGCCTAGCTCCTAAATACCTCTGTGGCCTCATGCGCCGACCTATCTCCGCCACCTTTCACCGTCCGCTTCGCTCACTTGATCGCATTGACCTTCTTGTCCCACGAGCGAGGACTATACTATGGCTAAATCTCGTGCTTTTGCATTCATTGGCCCTTCACTATGGAACCAACTTCCTTCATCAACCCATTCTTTGATGCTATCTGGTGGGCCAGGTGCTTCTTTTCGTTGTCTTAAGACCACTCTTTCCGCTCGGAGTCTTTCGCACTGGGAGAGCCTCTGAATGGTGTTCACTGTGAGAGGCGCTTTATAAATTTATAAATACAATACAATACAAAATAGTCGCCCGGTTAATAGCCAATTCATTATGACAATTGTGAATCCTTAGGAAAAGGAAGAATCTAATAACCCTAGTGAATGACCTTTTGTAAAAGCTTAGGATTACATCAAAGATTCGACCGTTCTGCAGTTTCCAATGTAATTCAATGCGGTCTTTTATAATTACACCCCATGGAGTAATTGGAGCTGCAGATTAAATGAACTGTGACTGCTGTCTGGATTAAAATCTGCCCAAATAGTGGGACATCAAAGAAAGGACCATCACAGTAAAAATTATAACAGGACGATGAGTGGTCTATAAATTAATATATATCTCCGTAGCAAAACGACGCAAAACAAACTTTATTAATCGGCAATTTAGGCAAACCGATTCCGGATAATTCCTGGAAGTCCAAAATCGGCAAAATCGGTTGACCGATCCGGATTTCGGTTATGCCCTAATAATTTCATTGCAGCTCAAAACAATGGAATGAATTATATACACTCAAGAATCGCCATATACACCTATTACTTCGTTCAGGGCCGTTCTTAAATCACTCCACTGGCTGAAAATCCTTGAGCACATCCACTTTAATTAAACTCTTATGGCTAACCTACAACTCAATGTAATACTACTAGCCTAAGTACCTTCACACACTCTTCACCATCCAGCCATCCCGGTCTACCCGTTTGTCATCATCTCACTCTCTTTCGTTCCCTTATCAAATAAATTAACAGTATTTTAAATTCCCTCACATGCACATTCATGATTTGCACATAATTGGGTGTCATATACATGTAGATTATTGCAACTCAATTCTAATTGGCTCTACCAAGTCCAATCTACAGAAGCTCCAGAGTGTTGGCTCTCTTTGATTAGAGTCATAGCAATATATCAAGATATGAACATAAAACCCCTTTACAAAAGCACAGCATTTGCTTCCTGTTCATCAGAGCATTTCTTTTAAATTGTGTCTCATTGAAAATGATAGAATGTCTCATCTAACCTCTAGGATTATAGATAAAATTACACTGGCTGCACAATGTTAGTGGGAAGACCAGATGCCCATAAAGAGCATAAGGCACCTGCTGACATAATTATATGTATCCAATCCAAAACAGCAACCAATGGTAACAAATAAAAGGCATTATTTGGAGGCTGAAAGAATTTTGCAACAATCTTCACATCGAATGATAGCTATGTAGCAGAAATACAGCACAGCTTCACTATCTCAGTTAAATATGGATTAGGCCTATCACTCTTGTTCTTAAAGTCTTATGCACTATTACTAGCAGAATATTTGCATGTTTCATTTCATTGACATGTTGGAGCAATGCTGCAGTCATAGTTTCAAATAATTTCTTTTCTTCAGAAACTAATAATTCACTATTATAGTAAGATTTATAAAGTGTAAGAACAAAAACGGAAATTAAACTTCTGTAATTCAAAAAGAGGCACATAGCTATTTATAATTATGTTAACATACAACCCTCACTTGTGCAATTACGCTAATATACAACCGTCACATCTGGAAATATGCTAACATACAACCTCACATCTGGAATTACGCTTACAAACAATTCTTACAACTGGAATTATTATAAAATACAACCCTCACATTATTAAATGAAAGATTACAATTTCATTTATATTAAGCATATGATTATTATTTAGATAATTTATTTCATATCAACAATCTATCTGAAAGAAATAAAATGAGCATATGTCAAGTCATTTAGATAAATCACAATCATCTGCATCTATCGACCTAGATGGCATCCATCAAACAAGAACCCATTTTCAACCCATACACATTTGCAGAACTAGAGAACCTGCGTCTCAACAGCAAATTTTATTATTGCATTGAACGTATCCTGTATTTTAGCGTATTTAATTAGTTCTCATATCTGGCTGCATAAATGGAAGTTGAACTGATGAAAATAATTGTTTGTGTAAATAGAAGTTGGACTGATGAAACGAGTTAGTTGGACTGATGAAACGATTTAGTTGGATTGATGAAAAGAATTTCTTGTATAAGCAGGAACTGGATAGATGAGAATAATTTTTGTGTTAAATGGAATCTGGATTGATGAACACACTTTTTTGTGTCAAAATGGAGTTGGATTGATGAAAAGAATTTTTATGTAAACACAGAAGTTGGATTGATGAAAAGAACTTTTGCAATGAAATGGAAGTTGGATTGATAAAAATAGCTTCTTGTTAAACTAGAAGTTGATATTGATGATAGTAATACTTGCACAAATATAAGTTAAACTGATGACTGTAATCATGAAAATCATTGAAATAATTAAATACGCTATTACTTTTCACTGTAAGAAAGAAGAACAAAATACGCTAAAATGCAGGTTTGCTTGTACAACTAACGGTAAAGCCTAAGATTGCTTAATTGGGTAATTTCGGAGTTTAACGTTCTTAACTATTCGCACATTGTAGAATTATTATTTTTCACAAATCCAACTTCTACTGACGTGAAGAGCAGTAGGAAGCGGGATCGCTTCCCGCACCCTCCCAAAGGTCCACTCAGCCTATTATTTGCGAGGTGGCGCAATGGTAAAATGAGATGTAGGACGTGATGGGCGCCTTACATCGCTGCCGTATATAGTTACAAATAATAATAATAAGATTGCTACCGTATACAGTTAAAAAATAATAATTATTTATTTACGCTTGTTGACCAGCGAGTTGTAGACAACAAGTTACAAAGAACGATGCATGACAAGGAACTGCGTCTAACGCCATCTAGTATCATCTGATGTTCATCCGGTGACTTTCCAGACATCATCTACGGGGAATTAAACATTAAGATCAAACCACAGTTTAGCAACTCTCTCGTTGACTTTAATTAAATGTGTCTGTCCAATAAATTATATGCACAGAATTATAGAATCTAACCAGGTTTGGCATTAAAGTCGAATTTCTCCATAATCTGGGGTAAACTGAAACAGCACAAATGGCGAAGATGAAAGTGTTCGCAAAAATGAAAACTAAGCTGAAGTCTTAGAAAGTATATCCTGTCATCTAGCGAATATATTTAACACGCTGCAGCAACAGAGATTTGAGATTCATAATATAAATAATAATCATTAACCCTCGGCTACCAAAGGGGCGGTGATTACCACCCCTACATTTTTTGCTTTGCAAACTTGTTCCATATGGAAAATAATTTTGACATTTCAGTTGAACATTTAATGTGATGCAACTCGCTGTTCAGTAGCTGATGTCCACATATCATACCAAAAATGGAGTTATCCTTAATTAGATGACACAGAATGCTATTTTATTATTATATCAATGAACATTACCATTTCCCAGGTCTGTTATTTTTAGATAGTTGATGTAGCACTCTAAGCTGTTCACTAGATGGCAGAATATACTTACTCCAGTCAGCGTAGATATCTTGAGATCCTAACTCTTTAATCGGTCGCCATTTTGTACGGATCATGGATGGAAGTTAAATTTAGGTTGTCGTTGAAATACATCACTAATAATACATTGACTGGTAAGATTTTAGCACTTAGTTTGTATAATTTTGCCCTGTAATCCACTAAAACAGTTATAATGCAAAACTCGATCATTGTTGCTGTCGCTAATGTAATAGTTCGAGCTTAATGTTTGATGAAATGTAAATGGGATGGAAGAAATTATTTATTCGGTAAAAATGCATTTTAGCGTATTTTATTGATAGTGGAGGTAGGCTTGTATTTTAGCGTATTTAATTATGGTAATCCCGTAGTTTAGGTTGCTAAATTATTTGAATGTATTCAATGCCGTACTTAACGTTGGTAAGTAAGAAGTCTACCTATGTTCATGATGACTATCATCAATCCCGCTTCCATTACATGGAGAATTATTTTAATCAATCCAGCTTCCATTTAATGAAAAAATGACCCAACTTCTATTTAACCAGAAAAATATTTTTCACCAATGGAACTTTTATTTAAGCAAAGAACTTTTCTCATGGGTCCAGCTTCGACTTACGGAAACAATTATTTTCATTATTCCAGCTTCTATTGCATAAAAACTTAGTTTCATCAATCCAGCTTCTATTTACGGTAAAAATTATTTCCATCAATCCAACTTCTATTTAAAGATAGACATGGTTTCATCAATCCCACTTCCAGTTAGCGAAACAATTTTTTTCCTCAATCCAGCTTCCATTTTAATTTTACGATATAAAATAATTTAGCAACCTAAACTACGGGTTTACCTTAATTATTTCAATGATTTTCGTGATAACTGTAATGAATCTAGCTTGTATTTAAGCAATATTCTGTTCATCAATCCCTCTTCTGGTTATCCCGTAGTTTAGGTTGGTAAATTCTTTGAATATCTTCAATGCTGCACTTCACGTTGGTAAGTAAGCAGCCTACTTATGTCCATGATAACTATCATCAATCCCGCTTCCATTTCATGAAGAATTTTTTTAAAATTAATCCTGCTTCCATTTAATGAAAAAATGACCCAACTTCTATTTAACCAAAAAAATTTTTTTTCATCAATGGAACTTTTATTTAGGCAAAGATCTATTCTCATGGGTCCAGCTTCGACTTACGGAAACAATTATTTTCTTCAATCCAGCTTCTATTGCATCAGAATCTTAGTTTAATCAATCCAGCTTCTATTTCCGATAAAAATTATTTTCACAATCCAACTTCTATTTAAATACATAAATGGTTTCATCAATCCCATTTCTTTCATCAATCCAGCTTCCATTTTAACCCTCAGGCTACCAAGCTTTTTGTAACACGGACTACCAGGGGGGGTGGTTACCACCCCCTGGATTTCGGGTTTGGTTTCACATATCATATCTTGTAATACACCAATGGATTCAGCATTCAATTCTGCACAGAATGGTATATTTAGTTGTACATTATGTGAATGCACCTCGAAATTACATAATTTTTAACATCGGAACTGATAATTAGCGATATTTTATATTATTGCGTATATTTTTTACTTGTTAGATAAACAAATATACGATTATGTGCTTTGAAACTGATATACGTATCCAAGATACACACATATACATCCCTACACATGTTTATATATGCATAAATATACATTCATACATATATTATCCATACATATATATTGGTTTACGTTGTGATGCTGCATACAGACATTTTCACACAGATTACGCGTATTATTATTTATTTTCATCACTTCCGGTTTTTAAAAGACAAACCTGTAAGTATGCAAATGAAGCCCTACATTCCCTCTAAAGAATGGTATATTTGTTTCTCTTCTGGGAAGAAAACTGAATACGCTACAGACAAAAAACTAAGGGGGGAGTCCTTCCATTCAGCCATTTTTCACGCATATTACGGGTATTATTATTTATTTTGATCACTTCCGGTTTTCAAAAGACAAACATTTAAGTATGCAAATGAAGCCCCACATTCCCTCTATAGAATGGTATAATTTGTGTTGCTTAACATTAAATGACGGATAAGATATAGTCAAAAATCTAGGGGGGGGTGGTATCCACCCCCCCTGGTGCCTCGGGTATATTGGGTATAACTTTTGAATGGCGTGGACTACCACCATAATGTTTACCTCAAAATGTGCGCCAATGAATCTGCTACAGCTACCTAATTTTCAAAATTTTTATTCCACACGGGAAAAATTTTTATGCATAAAAACCTTCCCCTTGGAAGCCTGAGGATTAATATGACGATGTTAAATAATTTATCGACCTAAACTACGGGATTACCCCTCTTCTATAACAGGTAATATTATTTTCATAAATCCGACTTCTATTTAGCAAGAATTCTTTTCGTCAATCCAACTTGTATTCCATCAGCGCTGAAACCCATGCAATGGCGAGTCATTTACGACACTAAGCTACACGCTTTTTTCATCAATCCGGCTTCCATTTTATCTAATAACTAGTTTCATCAATCCAACTTCCATTTCGACAAAGAATTATTTTTAGCATTCCGCCTTCCATTTACGCAGACACGTAAGAGAAACAATAAAATACGCTAAAACATTCGGGCGGCAGCATCGTGAATTAAGATGCGCTTTTACCATTTATTTGATGAAATACAAATTGCATGAACGAAATTTAACAACGTAAACTGGGGTTTTACCTAATGTCCTTCAAGGTGACCGGGTAATTAGGAACCGAACAATTCGGTGTGGACATCTGGGAGCGGACATTTCGGAGAAATTTGGAGCGGACAATTCGGAGCGAACTTGCGGGGCTCTTACGGCGAACAGAAAAAGAAGTAGACCTACTACAGTCGTTTATTAGTTAATCTGTCGGACTGTATACCTATCTCCATACCTCACTCTACATGTATATGTAGAGGTAGATAAAAACAGCAATTTACCTGGAAAAGCACATGTGGGTGTTTCTAAGGACTGCTGTCCTAGACTCCTAGTGACGAGTAAAGATATATTATTTCTTCAAATGCACTGACATACATAATTATAAATAGTTAAATTCAGGGGATGACGAAATGAAGCGTTCTTTGTGTTTTCGCTCGCTAAACGTCTCTTACTAATACATTCGTTTATCTACGCGTAACCACGTGTTCTGGGCCCATAACCTGTTAGATTTTAACGGTTGAATGTAACCATAATTTTCTTCTCTTGCCTCACTGTCGAAATGGCTGACCGAACGTTGCATCATAAAGTTGATAGTTTACGTTTATGAGTGAAGCGAACCTTTATCTTTGTTCCATATTATGGAACAACGATACATGTAGTCGTTATATAGAGTCTATAGTTTAACATCGTCAACTATTATATCTTCGTTAAATATATCCTGAGTAATAACATAAAGGTGTTCTATTATACAGCAGATGGAAAGTTTCAGTATTTCGTCTTGAAGTTTTTTCTCTGTGAATAATTTCTTATCGTACTCGACCAGAACTACTACTCATCCATGAAACATGAACTCTTCTTGTAAGCATCTGAAATTCGAATATAAATGAAGTAATCGGTAATGTATGAAACTGGACACTGCTTGTGTTGGAAAGGATATGACAACAACAATTGCAGAAATCTTTTACAGAAGCTATTTCTTTGAACCTCATACCAAAACTCATCCTTGTCAAAAGTCGTATACAGATCCCGACTTTGTCTAGAATCTTGTGATTGGAGGAAACACATGCGAATCATTTAAAACACAAGCAGAAGTGAATTATTTCAGAAACGGTATACTCAAAGGTGATAATCTCACGACTGATTAAAGATCCGAGTCTGTAGAGAAACATTGAAATTAACAATTAAGTGAGTATCCTGATGGCGAATCCGAAAACACATACGGGAGAAAAACAATGCATGTGCCAGATATCTCATAAATCATTTTCTCAACGTGCTAATCTCAAAACACACATGAGAACCCATACTGGTGAAAAACCATACAGGTGCCAGCTATGTCAGAAATCATTTAACCAAGGTGATACTCTGAAAACGCACATGAGAACCCATACGGGCGAAAAACCTTACAGGTGCCAACTATGTCAGAAATCATTTAATCGTGATGGTAATCTGAAAACGCACATGAGAACCCATACTGGTGAAAAACCATACAGGTGCCAATTTTGTCAGAAATCATTTAGTCGTGGTGGTCATCTGAAAATGCACATGAGAACCCATACTGGTGAAAAACCATACAGGTGCATATTATGTAAGAAATCATTTAATCGTGATGGTAATCTGAAAACGCACATGAGAATCCATACTGGTGAAAAACCATACAGGTGTGAGCTATGTCAGAAATCATTTAATGAAGGTGGTCAACTGAAGACGCACATGAGAATCCATACTGGTGAAAAACCATACAGGTGCCAGTTTTGTCAGAAATCATTTAATGTGGGTGGTACTCTGAAAAGGCACATGAGAACCCATACAGGTGAAAAACCATACAGGTGCAAGCTATGTCAGAAATCATTTAATCAAGGTGATACTCTGAAAAAGCACATGAGAACCCATACTGGTGAAAAACCATACAGGTGCCAGCTATGTCAGAAATCATTTAATCATGATGGTAATCTGAAAACGCACATGAGAACCCATGCTGTTGAAAAACCATACAGGTGCCTGCTATGTCCGAAATCATTTAATCATGATGGTAATCTGAAAACGCACATGAGAACCCATACTGGTGAAAAACCATACAGGTGCCTGCTATGTCAGAAATCATTTAATCAGGATGGTAATCTGAAAACGCACATGAGAACCCATACTGGTGAAAAACCATACAGGTGCCAGTTATGTAAGAAATCATTTAATCAGGGTGGTACTCTGAAAAAGCACATGACAACCCATACTGGTGAAAAAGCATACAGGTGCCAGTTATGTCAGAAATCATTTAGTCACGGTGGTAATCTGAAAATGCACATGAGAACCCATATTGGTGAAAAACCATACAGGTGCGATTTATGTAAGAAATCATTTATCCGAGTAGGGACCTTGACGGTGCATATGAGAACCCATACAGGAGTTAAACCATACATATGTACGGTTTGCAATAAAGGATTCACAGATATTGGGCATCTAAGGAGTCACACGAGAACTCATGCAGCTGAGAAGCAGCACTCGCGCAATAAACCTTGTAACAAGAGCAGTTCTTCAGCGAAGCAGTTAAATCTCCATGAAGGAACACCGCAACAGGATCTTAAAATTGGAAGTGAATTAATTGCTAGCCTGTCTGATCATTTCATCAGATTTAGTCCAGGCATTCTTGAGAAAGAAAATGAACGTTACTCAACAAACTTACTTCCGCATTTTTGTGAACCTGCAGGTACTTTTATGAAAAATAGAGATGGAGAATGTCTGTGTATTAACAAATTCAAATCTCCTATGAATACAATAGAGTCAAAATCTTTTGGATGTGGTATATGTGACGATATGCTTGAAATAGAGAAGGAATTTCTAGAGCATTGTTTTAGCCATCAATTTTCTCCACCTGACGACTTATTTGCCGATTTGTGCTGAATGATTTTTCCACGTTACTACAGTTTAAAACATTTGGAATTACAGATTTGTAATGAAAAGATGCTATGGCAGTGCAGGATACCTTCATATAGCCTATATAATACGACTGGTTACTTTGTGCCACTTTCTTTTCATAATTGACATTCTGATGTAGAGAATCCAGAGGTTATTTCGTATGGGGACCACATATCTAAGGTTTTGCTTTTTCACATTTAATATATTGTAAGGCTGGAATTGCTGCTTGCCATCAAGTGAAATTCCATGGTATAGTTTTGCAGTTGTTGCTGATAATACTCTGAAAACGCACATGAGTACCCATACTGTCAAAGTTGCATACTTAGTAAAGTTGTTCGTTCTGGATTCAACTACTTGACAACTTTATTGTTCAATATTAAATTTACCTACACAAATAGGCCTACTTCTGCTGGACTAAATATTTAACAGAGCATTTAGCGCTTCATCGTTTTGTGAGATTATTTTGGACTTGATATTGTTGCTTTCATGATATAGGCCTATTAAGTTATAGAATTAATTAGCTTATTCTACTTAGATTAAGTGTTAGACGTTATGCTTGGTCATTAAGAAAGATGTGTAATCAAGATTGTCATAATTATTTTTGGTGTATTGTTGTGTTTAATGATTTTTATGTTACATTTAGCCTATTTCTGTTCTTAGCCTCTAAATAAATATATGCTGGATGGTGTAAATTGCACATACGGTACTTATATTTATTTGAATGGAATATAGGCTTATTTGTTTAACCCTAGGGCTACCAAGCTTTTTGTGACATCGGCTACCAAGGGGGTTGAGACGACCCCCCCCTGGATTTCGTGTTTGGTTTCACATATCATAACTTGTAATACAGCATTGGATTCAGCAATTATTTCTGCACAGAATGGTATATTTAGTTGTACATTATGTGAATGCACCTCGAAATTACATCACTTTTAAAAACGGAACCCCTTAATTAGCGATATTTTATATTATTGCGTATATTTTTGTACTTTTTGGATAAACAAATATAAGATTATGTGTGTTTTGAAACTGATCTATGTATCCAAGATACACACATATACATCCATACATATGTTTATATACGTATACAAATATACATCATACATATATATCCATACATATATATCGGTTTATACGTTGTGATGCTGTATTCAGCCATTTTCACACAGATTACGCGTATTATTATTTATTTTGATCACTTCCAGTTTTCAAAATACAAACATGTAAGTATGCAAATGAAGCCCTATATTCCCTCTAAAGAATGGTATATTTGTTTCTCTTCCAGGAAGATAAACGAATACGCTACAGACAAAAAACTAAGGGGGAGTCCTTCCATTCAGCCGTTTTTCATTCATATTACGGGTATTATTATTTATTTTGATCACTTCCGGTTTTCAAAAGACAAACATTTAAGTATGCAAATGAAGCCCTACATTCCCTCTAAAGAATGGTATATTTGTTTCTCTTATAGGAAGAATAGTCAATAAGCTACAGTCGAAAAACTAAGGGGGTTGTATCGACCCCCTGGTACCTCAGGTATATTGAATGGCGTGGGCTACCACCATGATGTTTACCTCAAAATGTGCGCCAATGATCCTGCTACAGCTACCTAAAATTTCAAATTTATATTCCATATGGAACAAGTTCAGGGGCGGATCCAGAAAGTTTATGAGGGGCCAAATGGTCGTCCGAAGGACGATCGTTGAGGCGCGTAGCGCCGAGCAGGAGGGTCTGGGGAGGGGATGTGCCCCCTCCCACTTTGACAAATTTTTGAATTTCCACACTGCAATGGTTGCATTTTAGGCTGTCATGTGAACAAATTGCTCTATTATTTCAAAACTGAAATGCATCAGATATGTCACTGGAGTCTTTTTGAGTTTCACTGTGGACAGTAGTACTAGGAAACCAGACATTTTTTAAATTAATATAAAACCTAGAAAATACGTTAAATTTTCAAGAACGCCATAAGCCTTAAGATATTGTATTATATTGCATTGTATTGTATTTGATCATTTATAAAACGCTTCTCATAGCATAAGCCTTTCAGAAGCGCTCTCATTGCGAGGTACTCCGAGAGAAATGGAAGGTTTTAAGGTGAGAGAAAGAGGTAGAGATGCTACCAGTGAGGATTGCAGAGCGTAGAGAAGGAGGAAGTCCATTGCATAGGGAGGGACCTATGCAGGCAATTAAGGATCTGGATTGAGAAAAGGTACACGAATTGCTTACCAGGACTCAGTTATCAGAATAGTTAACAAATGGTACACAAACCAAGCAAGAATGATTCAACTGCCTTATCGGGAGCCATGTAGTAATGATGTAGTTTTACTAAATGTTCAAGGAACACAACATTTTGAAATTTGATATTTTGAAATTTGAGAAACAACACTCGAGAGAAGCTAATTTAGTTGTACAAATATAATATTTTTTATTTATATATCCTCATTTTCTTTTATAACAAAAGATCACAGAGTGAACATTGTATACTTGGCGATGGGAAGGGGGGGCCACGTCCTGTGTGAATTTCAAATGGGGGGCCATGGCCGGATTGGCCCCCTCCTGGATCCGCCCTGAACAAGTTTGCGAAGCAAAAAATATAGGGGGTCGTTCCAATCCCCCCTTGGTAGCCCGAGGGTTAATACGCTGAACTTTAATAAGTTACATCGATATTTTTCATCTATTTTCAACTGGATTATATCCCTGTACGATATGTAAGCATCCTTACTGTAAAGTACTTTTAGAGTAAGGCTTTAATGGCAAATGACGCAGGTAGCGTACATTCACATGGTTACGTAATGAAATTGCATTGAGTTTAAGATCATGATGGTACGCGTAATTCTCTAACAGTCTGCCATCCTATCCTTACTCCATCTTATCTCAAGGACTTTGATTCTGGTCTCTTTCGTTCCTTTTCGCACATTTCTTTTGGTTGTCCAAGACCCAAACTTTGAACGTCATTAATTGTTATTATTATGCCTTTGTAAGTGCTACTATAGCGAAATCGTCACTATTGTTCGTTAGCTGTGGTGGGACCGTGTAGGCACAGTTTTTACGTTATAACGCTGGGGCTTTGTGTCCGTACCTCAACTCTAAAGGACGGTACGCTACTTCCCTTTCGTCTAAGTTGTCTACCACAATGGCGGAAGTGTCGTCCGTGATTTCCGGATGGGGAATAACTGTCAACTCACAAGAAGCTTCAGGATTCGTTGTGATCCCACGCACAGTCTGTTGAGTAGTGATTTAATATCCAGATTTTATTACTACCTCTGGAAGTCTAAGCAGCTCTACGGGGTCGGGATTCGAACCCATAACCTACTCTCTCATCGGAGCAGTAACTGCTTGTGTCTATTATAGTGCAAGATCTACGGAGCTCTTGTAGAATGTTCTAAATCCGCCAGCTTTTTAGTAAAGTTTATTTTTATAAAATAGTTCAATTAATAAAATAATTATAAAATCTAATGAACTTTGAATGCACTATGCAGTATCACAAAACATATGAATTGTCACATAAAGCTTATAATAATTATTATGTTCAAATTACAAAAAAACGTCATTTGATCGTGGTGAAATAGCTTCGTATTCAACCACAATGGACCGGAATATAAATTCAGATTAACGCGATCTTTTATTCTCATGAGTTTCAAACGAAACAGCAGACAATCAGTAGGTGGTTCATTGTCCATGATTGAAGAGCAGTAGCTTACGTAGGCCTTATGGCTGGAAACCGATGTGAAAACGTTATGTGTTAGTCTACATTTCATTTGATATCTGATGGCTGTTGTCTTGGGGATACGGACATTATCCCCCGGACATTTCGCCCCGGATTATTTATCGGACATTTATCCCCTACATTTTTAGGGCCTAACGAGTTTGCGTTGTATTATCCCCCGGACATCACCCCCCCTCTGTGTAAATATATGTATATGTACATATTTATACGTATGTTTGTATATATATATGTATTTGCAATATACATGTACATATGTTATCCTATATATATTATATATATGGATATATATATATATGTATATATGTATATAACTTAAGACTTGTTAATGTCGCTCAGTTCATAAGCAGTACGAAACACTTTGACCGCCAGACCATTTATTAGCAGTACGCCACAGCCCTCTGGAACAGTTTAATCCCGACAGCCCTATTGTAAATTTGGCACGAGGCATTCCTGGCGTAAATTTGACACGCGTCAGCCCTGTCGAAAAGCGTCGACAAGCCAGGGCCAGACTCGAAATGTGAGCTATCATTACAAGAGGCAGCGTTGATTGGCAGCATATATTTGAAGTACGAGTTAACTCGCTCGTACCTGGCGTCTCGGCAATCCCATTCAAGTACGAGTTGACTCGTACCTGGCGGTCAATGTGAAGACTTTTAGGCCAACAACTATTCTCATCATTTTCCTGCATTTCGGCAAGAATATTATACGATTATATCTTAGACTGGGGGGATAATGAAAATAATGTCCGGGGATAATGTCCGGGGGGAATAATGTCCGGGGGATAATGTCCTACACTCCTGTAATCAGTTGTAGGACATGGAGAACTATTCGTTGTTGAAGTCGGCAGAGTTTAGCCGCTAATTGTTAATTCTTTTCAAGATTTAGGCCTAATTTTTAGGGCCTAATGAGTGATTTTGTATCTAAAACGGCGGGCGTCACTTTTTAAATGAGTAATATTCGGTCTATTAGGTCAGCATGTGTCTGCTATCCATCAACTTTGTCACAGAGATTCTTTCTGCAATTAATTAGATGCCACAGAATGCTATTTGATTATTATATCAAGGAACATTACCATTTCCCAGGTCTGTTATTTTTAGCTAGTTGATGTAGCACTCTGAGATACACCTATTCACTAGATGGCAGAATATACTTTCTCCAGTCAGCGTAGATATCTTTTGAACTTAACTCTTTCATCGCTCGCCATTTTGTATTATGGAAGTTAAATTCAGATTGTCGTTGAAATACATCACTAATAATACATTGACTGGTAAGATTTTACCACTTAGTTTGTATAATTTTGCCATATAATCCCCTGAAACAGGGTAAAGTCGTAGTTTACGTTGCTAAATTATTTGATGTTGGCACTGTAAAATGGAAGCTGGATTGATGAAAAAAATTGTTTCCGTAAATGGAAGTGGGACTGATGAAAACGTTCCTGTGTTCATTTAGGATTGAAGTTGGATCGATCGAAATAATTTTTCCCGTAAATAGAAGCTGGATGGATGAAATTACATTTTGCATTCAATAGAAACTGGATTGATGAAAATAATTGTTTCCTTAATTAGAAGCTGGATCCATGAGAATATATCTTTGCTGATATAAAAGTTCCAGTTCCAACCCCCCTTGGTAGCCCGAGGGTTAACTCTGGCTTGATTATATTAGCTAATTGTGTTACTTGTAACCTGTTGCGTTTTGTCAACTGGATTATTTTGAAGTTAAACGAATGTTGATTGATTGAGGCGAGTAGTGACTTGGGACAGGAGAGAGTGAGATATGAGGACGAATGGGTAAATCGGGATGGTTGGATCAATGGTGAAGATTGTGCGAAGGTACTTCGGCTGGTAGTATTACGTTGAGTTGTAGGTTAACCATAAGACTTTGAAGTGGATGCGCTCAAGGATTTTCAGCCATTTTAGTGATGTAAGAACAGGTGTTTATATTGTGGTACTTTGGTGTATATGGTGATGTTTAAGAGTATATGAATGAGCAGTCATTCCACTGTATTAAGCTGTAATGAAATTATGTGACATAAATATATTGACGTTTTAGCAGATGTGTGAAAATGACAGTGGCAGGCATCATTCTTTCAGAGCTTCAGAATCTAGTGATTTCTTTTACCACAACTTTAGTCAACTGTTATATCTTCCCTAAATGTATCCTGAATGATAGCATAAAGGAGTGAGCTATTAAACAACAGATGGCAAGCTTCAGTATTTCGTGAAGGGAAGTTATTTCTGTGTGAATACTTTCTTATTTTACTCGACAAGAACTACCACTGATAGATGAAACATGAACTCTTCTTGTAAGCATCTAAAAGGCAAACTAACATGAAATGATGGGTAATGTGTGAATCTGGACACTGCTTGTGTTGGAAAGGATATGACAACAATTGCAGAAACCTTTAACAGAGGCTATTTCTTTGAACCACATACCGAAACTCATCCTTGTCAGAGTCTTATAAAGATCCCAACGTTTTCAGCTTGTCTAGAATCCTGTGATTGGCACATACGAACAATTTAAAACACAAACAGATGACAATTATTCAGAAAGTGTATACTGAATGTGATCATCTTACAACTCATCAAAGATCCGATAATGGAGAAAACACTGAAATTAACAATTAAGTGAATATCCTGATGGAGAATACGAAAACACATATGGTTGAAAAACCATGCAGATGCCAGTTATGTAAGAAAACATTTAATCACGATGGTCATTTGAAAACGCACATGAGAACTCATACTGGTGAAAAACCATACAGGTGCCAGCTATGTAAGAAATCATTTAATCGTGATGGTAATTTGAAAACGCACATGAGAACTCATACTGGTGAAAAACCATACAGGTGCCAGCTATGTCACAAATCATTTAATGTGAGTTGTACTCTGAAAAGGCACATGAGAACCCATACTGGTGAAAAACCATACAGATGCCAGTTATGTGAGAAATCATTTAGTGAAGGTGGTGATCTGAAAACACACATGAGAACCCATACTGGTGAAAAACCATACATATGCCATGTATGTGAGAAATCATTTAGTAACGGTGGTTATCTAAAAATGCACATGAGAACCCATACTGGTGAAAAACCATACAGGTGCCAGTTATGTCAGAAATCATTTAATCATGGTGGTTCTCTGAAAAAGCACATGAGAACCCATACTGGTGAAAAACCATACAGGTGCAAGTTATGTGAGAAAACATTTATTCAGGGAGTGACCTTGACGGTGCATATGAGAACCCACACTGAAGTTAAACCATACATATGTGAGGCTTGTAATAAAGGATTCACAGAGATTGGACATCTAAAGAGTCACAGAAGAACTCATGCAACTGAGAAGCAACACTCACGCAACAAACCTTATACCAATAGCAGTTCTTCAGCGATGCAGTTTAAACTCCATGCAGGAACACCGCAACAGGATCTTAAAATGGGAAGTGAAGTAATTGCTAACCTGTCAGATCATTTCATCAGATTTAGTAGTCCAGAAGTTATTGATAAAGACAATGAACGTTACTCAAAGAACGTTCATCCGGATTCTAGTGGAACTGCAGGTCCTTTCCCGAAAAGAGATGGAGAATGTCTGTCTATTGGTAAATTCAAATCTACTGTGAATACAAAAGCGTCTTTGTCAACAAATTTTGGATGCGGTATATGTGACGTTATGCTTGATATCGATAAGGAATTTCTAGAGCATTGTTTTAGCCATCGTTTTGCTCCACCTGACGAATTATTTGCCGAGTTGTTCTGAATTATGATTCCAAGTATTTACAGTTAAGACATTTGGAATTAAAGATTTATAATGAACAGATGATATGGATGTGCAGGATACCTACATTTATACAGAATAATAGTTACTTTGTACAACTTTGATGCCTACTGTCTATGTAATGCATAGACAGTAGGCATTCTGATGTAGATAATCCAGAGGGGTTGTTCTTATGGGCACTATATATCTAAGGTTTAGTTTTTTTCTCACATAATAATTATTTGTTAGACTCTGGAATTGCTTCATGCCATCAAAATTAAATTGTATGCAATAGGTTCTAAAGACGCAGCAAAGTCTTTCGCAAAGTCTTTCGCAAAGTCTTTCGCTCTCATTTCCACTAGCCTACTTGGCAACTTCATTGTTAAATATGTATCTGCACAAATACTTCTGCTGGACTAGATGTTAAACAGAGCGGTTACCTGTACATCATTGTGTGAGTTTTTTTAGACTATTTATATTGTTGCTTTCATAATTATATTAAGTAACAGAATTAATTAGCTTTTTCCAATCAGATTAAGTTTGGTTATTACGAAAACTAAATGTGTAATCAAGAGTGTCATAAATTTATATATCCTCAATATTTGGATTTTCGTACTGTCACCTAATCAAAATCGCATAGACTTTAACCCTCTGGCTACCAAGCTTTTTGTGACATGGACTACCAAGGGGGTGGTTACCACCCTCCTGGATTTTGGGTCTCGTTTGAGATATCATATCTTCTAATATATCGCTGGATTCATCATTCATTTCTGAACAAAGTGATGTATTTAGTTTTAAAATATATCAATGCACCTCGAAATTATGCAATTTATAGCATGAACACCCGTCCGTTCCATAGAACTTGTATTTGTTCGATAAAAATTAAGATGTTGTGTGCTCTGAAAAACCATGAATCAAAGAATAGTTTGTAATGTAATGAAGGCTAAATTGCAACAACACAAATTAGTTCAAAGTCTGCAATACGAAATTATTATGTCAATGTTCCCAGTTAATATAAGTTCTTTAGTTGCTGAAAAACGCTTACGCAGAAAATCGGTTTACTTTGTAAAAAAAAGAACATTTTCACATATTTTAATTTATTTTGAACACTTCCGGTCATCAAAAAACAAATTAATCAGTATGAAAAAAGCACTACATGTCCTCTATGCAACGGCATCATTTATTTCTCTTCCGAAATAAATTATAACTACGTTATAATCGAAAAAACATGAAAAATGTGTGAAAGTGTAACCTATTTTCATACATTTTAAATTATTTTGAGCACTTCCGGTTGTCTCAGGTCAACTCAGTGACCATAGAAATGTAGCCCCTCATTCCCTCTATAGAATGGTATAATTTGTGTCTCTTAATATTAAATGACGGATAAGATATAGTCGAAAATCTAGGGGGTGGTATCCTGGTGCCTCGGATATATTGGGTATAACATCTCACCCTCTGGTGCCTAGGCCGGATATATTGGGTATAACAGGGTTTTGAACAGACGTGTGAGATATCCATCTCACATTTGACCTCAAAACGTGTGTACATGAACCCTGGGGGTAATTTCTACCCCCAGACTGTTATAAGCTATCGCTTTGGTACTTTTCGTGACATTGACCATGCTAAAAGGTCAAATTTTAATTCAATACGGGAAAAAGTTGTTAGATGAAATTGCATAAACTACAAGCAAAGGAGAATCTGAAATTCGTTAGTCCACATCCAAACAAATAACCCTCCCCTTGGTAATGTTATCCACTACATGTCAGGTAACAAGATCCTGATGCTAAGACGCCAGACGTGTTATTCTCTTTTAGCATGCTGCTGACAAACAAATGTTATTCTGCCAACTTTTATATCTCATGACATCAAAGCTTTCTCGACTTCTGCGACTCCGGTTTGAGTAACACGGGATGCACCCCAACAGACAACATTGCACGAGCAACAGACGGCTGATGTGATATTGTTCATTCCATTTCTATGAAAGGACGAATTAGTCTGGGTCTTGCAGCCATGACCAGAAAAAATTGTAGTAGTAATAGTTATGCTAAATTAACAGTAACGCAAACACATTCAATAAACAGTATTAGCAAAACCGACTGTTGGTTTTATTATAATGACGCAATGACGTCATTATAGTAATGACGTCAGTCATCTGCATAGAATATCCGTGTTAAATTATTATCAAACTATGATGTACTGTATCGTTGTAATTAGACAAATTCGTTCCTACTTCACAAACAACAAATAGGTTACCGAGGACCGGTGTAAAAAAAAGGTTACCGTTCAAGGGTTAACATAAACATTTCGAAAACGAAGGAAATAATTTTCAGGCGGCTAGATGTCGAGCGTCCTTAGACCACTGTCTGCCTCTACCCGGTATTGAGCAGCTGGACAGTTGTCAAGCTGCTTGGAATCATCCTACAGTCTAACCTTTCTTTTTCAAACCATTTTAACTACATCAGCCTAATAAACCAGAGATACTTTCTTCTTATCCATAGTGTACGTATGTAATTGGTAGCCTGAGGGTTAACGGATCGACAACTTTGATCTAACTTTTCTATTCGAAGTGCTAATTGTGATCGGTTGATCGCCATTTCGTCGTTAATTCGCTTGGATTCAAGGCTGCAGATAAAGGAGGCTTATCGATTTCGTCCGGAAAGCTGTGCTTCAATAATTAAAATAATAATCTTCTTTATTATTTCAAACTGACACACCGCAGTATGATTACAATTCATATAATTATACGGAGTTAAATATTACAGGAAGTGCTTTATGTGTATTTTATTCAACCTGCAATTCAAAAGAAAGCTCCAGCTTATTGTTAGTAGTCGTAGGGCCTACTGCTGCTCTTCACAAAGTGTAGGCCTAGTCGAAGTGAGGTTTGTGTAGGACTTTAAATAAGACTAGAACTTTATGGCCTAACGAGATAGCCTATAATAATTATCAAGGTTTTGCATGACAATTCCGAGGTTGTGTGTTACTGCGAATTAGAAGTTCAGTTGATGTCATGATTTTAATTCTTTTAACTATTTATAAACATGACTCAGAAGCAAGCGGATTTAGTCCATTCGATGTTGACAGATACTGTGATTATACAAGAATACCTATTCGTGGAGACTGGAAGTTAATACCGCTCCGATGAGAGCTTGGGTTAGGAAATGTATGGAGTTCGAAGCCTATAGAGATGCTTAGACTTCCAGAAGCAGTATTGAAATCTGGATATAATCTCCAAACTTCTAAAGCGCCACTCGAAAGCCAAGCGCAGGGCACCAGCTAATTCATGGCACCAGCTTATTCACTATAATGGAGACAGACAGTTACCGCTCCGATGAGAATTTGGGTTAGCAAATGTATGGTGTTCGAAGTTCAACCCCCGTAGAGATGCTTAGACTTCAAGCAGCAGTATTGAAATCTGGATATGAAATCACTAATCAACAGACTGTGCGTGGGATCACACCGAATCATGACGCGTAGCAGAGGTCGACAGTCATTCCCCATCCGGGAATCACGGAAGGCGACTTCCACCATTCTGGTGGATAACTTAGACGAAAGGGAAGTAGTTTCCCTTCCCTTAGAGTTGAGGCACGGTGTAAAACCGTCCGGTTTTTATGAAGCTAACGCTCAGCATTATGACATATTAAGGTCTTCCTACGCCTACGCGGTCTCACCGCAGCTAGTGACTTTGAAAGTTTGGAGCTTGCACTACGAGGACATTTTACGTGCGACCAGGAATGGAAGATACTGAGACGCAAAGTCCTTGAGATAAGATGGAGTAGGCCCTATAATGGCCTATATGCTGCGAGACAATTACGCGTAGCATCAGGATCTTAAACTTAATGCTCTTTGATTAGGTAACCATGTGAATGTACGCCATATGCGTCATTTGCCATTAAAGCGTTAGGCCTAATCTTACACTACTTTGCACTGCAATAAGGTTGCTTGCGTTGGTTTCCATAAACTTAAAGTTAGCTGAAAAGTTTCAATGTGAATTATAAAATTTTAGCGTAGAGAAATATCAGTATGTGCAATTTACGACATGTGGCATATTTTATGAGAGGTTAAAAAATTAATGTAGGCTAACCAAAATTAATAGGCCTACAACAAAACACACAATATTCAGGATAAATGACAATCTTGATTACACAATTATTTTTCGAAATGATCAAGCATAACGTCCAACAATGTAAGTGGAATAAGATAATTAATTCATTTTACTTAATATATCATGAAAGCAACGACAATAATATTATCAATAGTCTAACATAGTCTTACAAAATGATGTACAGCTAAACGCTCGGTTAAATATCAAGTCCAGCAGAAGTCTCTCTGGGGCTAATTTAATAGTTAACAATCAAATTGTCAAGTAGTGGAATACAGAATGAAAGACTTTACTATGTCTTTAGTAACTATAGCATAAAATTTCATTTTGATGACAGCAGCAATTCTACAGTCTTACAATTATATGAGAAAAAGGCAAAACCTTAGATATGTGGTGCCCATGAGGAGCAACCTATGGATTCTTTACATCAGAATGCCTACTGTATAAGTATTCAGACATGAAAGTGGTACAAAGTAACTTTTCGTATATAATGTAGGTATCCTGCGCATCCATAGCATCTTTTCACTATAAATCTCTAATTCCAAATTGTTTTAACTGTAATCAGGCTGAATCATAATTCAGCACAGGTCAGCAGCTATGTCGTCAGGTGAAGAAAATCGATGGTTAGAACAATGCTCTAGAAATGCCTTCTCTATTTCAAGCATATCGTCACATATACCACATCCAAAAGATTTTGCCAACGACGCTTTTGTATCTACTGGAGATTTTAATTTCCTAAAATACAGACACTCTCCATCTCTAATTTTCAGAAAAAGACCGGCAGTTCCAGTAGAATCCTGATGTAGGCCTGTGTTTGTTGAGAAACGTTCATTTTCTTTAACAATAACTCCGGGACTATTACATCTGATGAAGTGATCAGACAGGTTAGCAATTACTTCACTTCCCATTTTAAGATCCTGCTGCAGTGTTCCTGCATGGAGTTTAAACTGCTTTGCTGAAGAACTGCCCTTGTCATAAGGTTGGTTGCGTGAGTGTTGCTTCTCAGTTGCATGAGTTCTTCTGTGTTTTTTTAGATGTCCAATATCTGTGAATCCTTTATGACAACCCTCACATATGTATAGTAACTCCTGTGTGGGTTCTCATATGCACAGTCAAGAACCCTACTTGGATAAATGACTTCTGACATAAATGGCACCTGTATGGTTTTTCACCAGTACGGGATCTCATGTGGCTTTTCAGATAAAATCCGTGATTGAATGATTTCTGACATAACTGGCACCGGTATGGTTTTTCACTAGTATGGATTATCATGTGCGCTTTCAGATTACCACCTTGATTAAATGATTTCTGACCTAGCTGGCATCTGTATGGTTTTTCACCAGTATGGGTTATCATGTGCGTTTTCAAATTACCACCTAGATTAAATGATTCCTGACATAGCTGGCATCTGTATGGTTTTTCATCAGTATGGGTTATCATGTGCGCTTTCAGATTACCACCTTGATTTCTGACATAGCTGGCATCTGTATGGTTTTTCACCAGTATGGGTTATCATGTGCGCTTTCAGAGTACCACCTTGATTAAATGATTTCTGACATAGCTGGCATCTGTATGGTTTTTCACCAGTATGGGCTATCATGTGCTTTTTCAGATTATCACTTTGACAAAATGATTTCTGACATATCTGGCACCTGTATGGTTTTTCACTGGTATGGGTTCGCATGTGCGTTTTCAGAGTACCATTTTGATTAAATGATTTCTGACATAGCTGGCACCTGTATGGTTTTTCACCAGTATGAGTTCTCATGTGCCTTGTCAGAGTACAACTCACATTAAATAATATCTGACATAGCTGGCACCTGCATTGTTTTTCTCCCGTATGGGTTTTCGTATTTGCCATCACAATACTAATTTAATTGTTGATTTCAATGTTTTTCTCTAGTATCTGTTCCTTGATGAGCTGTGAGATGATCACCATCCTGTATACAATTTCTGAAAGAATTTACGTCTGTCTGTGTTTTTAAATGATTCTTATGTGCTTCTGCAATCACAAGATTCTAGACAAAGTCGGGATCTGTATAAGTCTTTTCACGTGGATGAGTTTTGGTACGAGGTCCAAAGCAATTTCTCTGTAAAAGGTTTCTGCAATTGGTGTTGTTATAGTCTTTCCAACACCAGCAGTGTCCAGTTTCACACGTTACCGCTAACTTCAGTTTTAAAGTACGCCTTTCAGATGCTTACAAGAAGAGTTCATGTTTAATGCATCAGTGACAGTTCTTGTTGAGTAAAATACGAAATTATCGACCCAGAAAATACTTCATGACGATATAGTGAAGCTATCCACCCGTGCATAGTAGCACAACTTTATGCTATTATTCAGGATATATTTTTGGCTGACTATGGTGAAAGTTGTGGTAAAAAATACACTGTAATATCATTAAGGTGAAAGCCTTGTCGTAAAACTAGATTTTGATGCTCTGAAAAATTTGATGCTCGTCAGTTTCATAGACTGCCTAAAAAACAAGTAAAACCTCAACATTTAACATGTTTATAGAACATAATTTCATTGCAGCTCAATAAAGTGAAAGGACTGTTCATTCATATACTCTCAAGCATATACACACACCAAAGCATCACAATATCACTCCCGTTCTTGGATCACTCCACTGGCTGAAAATCCTTGAGCGTATCCACTTCAAAGGTTTATCGCTCAATTTACAACTCAAAGCAATACTAACAGCCAAGGTATATCCGCCAACTCTTCACCATCTCTGTCTACACGTTCGTCCTCATATCTCACTCTCTCCCATTCCCAGTCACTACTTGCCTCAAGTTCTCCAACTGATCCATATCCCACGGTGTCATGACAATTCGTCTACCAACATTTTGTCTACGTCTCTACACATATTTCGTCGACCGATATTTCGTCTACAAAGTTATTTGATATTGTCACTTTTAAATGGAAGCCGGATTAATAAAAAAAACTGTTTCCCTTAGAAATGGAAGTGGGATTGATGAAAACATTCCTGTTTTGAAATAGAAGCCGGATTGATGGAACTAATTTTTACCGTATATAGAAGCTGGATACCAGCTAGATGCATGGATGAAACTAAGTTTCCATTCAATAGAAGCTGGATTGATGCAAATAATCTTTTAATTAATTATAAGCTGGATTCCTGAGTATTATAAAAATTATAGCACGTTTTAGCGAAACTATAAGAAAAGAGCCTCTGTTGATTAGCCGTAATGGATAAAGATACACTTGTAGACGAAATGCCTGTAAACGAAGTGTCAAACGAAAAGTCTGTAGACGAGTTGTCGCGGAACCATATCCCACACTTCAACTCAACTCTGTACCCTCTGAACCTCAAATATTCTCATGAAACCCGCCATAACAGCTGATCGAACTGTCTCTGGTCTTTTTTATTTGCTTAAATAGAATTTTGTTTCATTAAATGGAAGTTGGATTGATGAAAAAATGTATCGATGAAATGCAAGCTGGATTGTGGTAGTTATCATGGACATAGGTAGACAGCTTACTTACCAACGTCAAGGGCGGCATTGAAGACATTAAAATAATTTACCAACCTAAACTACGGGATTACCAAAAGTAGTAAACATCTGAGATCATAATAATTATATTGTTGCCTAGAAACGTTGATTTGATATGAAATGACTAGAATCTACCAATGCATTGAGTAAATTAAGATCCCATCCAGTTGATTCTAGAATTTTGCAAAATTGCATGATGCGACTTGGTAAGCCTACACAGTTCACAATTATTGACCATCGTAATCGTAATCAAGCATTTATATACCGCCACTCAAAACAGAGGCGCTCCCGACCCGAGCCAGTCTCTTCACTGATAAAGGGAGGTTTTCAAACAAATAGAAAAAAGGTCAGTCCTGAGGTAACTGGTTCCAGCTATTGGGACCAACAATAGCGAAACTCCTAGACTGGGCCGTAGAGTTCGCACCCGGGGGACAACCAAGTAACCACGGACCGAGGACAGGAACGACTGTGCAGAAAAGATACTGGAGTACAAAAGGCCCTAAGATAGGGAGGAGCAGACCCAGCAAGACAGCTTCGCATGAGGGAACAGACCTTAAATCGGATGCGCTGGCGGATGGGAAGCCAGAGAAGGGAGTCATTGATAAAATAGGAAATATGGTCAAACTTTGCAATGCCCCTATGAGGCGGGCGGCAGCGTTTAGAATGGACTGAAGTTTAGATGTATTTGTAGAGGAGAGACCAATGTACACCGCATTTCCATAATCAATCCTGGAACAGATCAATGCATGGACCAAAGTCGTGATATCTAGTGTGCAGTGACCATATGAAACAAACACCATTTATGTCATGCACATATCCAATCACAGGCAAAACTAATGACAACAAAATGCTGGGTATCATTTGAAGGCTGTAAGAATTATGAAACAGTTATAGAATCTAACCAGGTTTGGCATTAAACTCGAATTTCCCGTCACCTCGTTCATACCGCCATAAGCACAAAATGGCGACGATTGAAGTGTTTCCTTTCAATGACAAAATAAGCTGGAGAATTTGAAAGTATATCGTGTCATCTAGCGAGTAAATTTCGATATGGTAAAATACTCAATATTTTAGGATTATGTAAATAAAAACAGTACTATTTAAAAATTGCTACTTTTGACATTTAAATAACACTATGAATAAAGAAGTGAACAGACTAATGGAGAGATATCTCCCTTTAGTGCAATAAAGAAACATGCAAGCCAAGCGTGTCCAAAAGCGGTAAACCCGTAGTTTAGGTTGGTAAATTATTTTTACATCGTCATATTAAAATGGAAGCTGGATTGATGAAAGAAATGGTTTCCCTAAATGAAAGTGGGATCGATAAAACCATTTATGTATTTAAATAGAAGTTGGATTGGTGGGAATAATTTTTATCGGAAATAGAAGCTGGATTGATTAAACTAAGTTTCTGATGCAATAGAAGCTGGATTGAAGAAAATAATTAATTGTTTCCGTAAGTAGAAGCTCGACCCATGAGAATAGTTCTTTGCCTAAATAAAAGTTCCATTGATGAAAAAGATTTTTTTGGTTAAATAGAAGTTGGGTCATTTTTTTCATTAAATGGAAGCTGGAATGATTTTTTTTTTAAAATTATCAAATGGAAGCGGGATTGATGATAGTTATCATGGACATAAGTAGATTGCTTACTTACCAACGTGAAGTGCGGCATCGAAGATATCCAAATAATTTACCAACCTAAACTACGGGATAACCCCAAAAGCTTGATATCATAATCTCCATAATAGTCAAGGCGCTACTTACAATGAGACGTTAAGAGCAAGCTTAATACAAGTGCTGCGTCTTCCGTTCTGCTCATCTCTGCGAGTCTTTCACTGTCAGTTCAATCTTTGTGCAGTGGCAATAGTAGAGGTAGTTTCAGTCTAACGACACTGTGCGATAAAAGAGATCATTAGCGTCGCCCTCCTAGAGTTACAGTTGCAATAAAACGCGACTGACGAATTCTTAAGATCCATCGAAGGCGCTTGAATGTTTAATATAAATGTGTCTAAGGAATCGACAGGTCTACATAGATGTAAATGTAAATGTAATTCTTAGAAAATTTCTCAGCGTCCACACAGGGAGACCAGCTAATTCACCGACGCCAGACACCGCTAGCTATATAGCCGAGGGTTTAACGACATTTAACGACCAGAGTTCAATGAGTCTAATTTGATACAAATCCTTTACCAACTAATGTAAATAATTGTGCATATGGGCTATAAGATGAAATTTTGGCTTCCGTGATCTTCCGACTGACAGAGCACTCATAATAGTTGCGTTGGCTAGGGCCTAGGGGGCGCAGGTGGAGCGGAAATTAAAAAAAAATTCCGCCATGGCGGGGCGTTGAACCCCGATCTCTCGGGTAACAGTCCAGGACTTTGCACCATAGAGCACCCATACGGGTCATACCTTTACAATTATAATGCACCCATAAACATCAAATGGCACCGAAATGGGCGACAGCGTACAATGACTGGCAGTGGGATCTGGCGATAAAACGCAACTAACAAATTTATAGCAGTTTAACGACATTGTGTAATAACAAAGATCATTAGCGTCGCCCTCCTACTTTATCCGGACTTGGGACTGGCACTGCAATTAATGCCTGCACAGTTTTGCAATTACTTTGTTACGTCATTTGGAAGATCAATATAGATAATTCGTCTTATAACTCTTATGCGTAATTCCTTGCATTCACTTCCTGTTCAGCAGAGGACTTCTGTAAAATTCAGGTTCATAGTTTATTAAACATTGATCTCTGGTCGCTAGATGGAGTAAAACCTTCGACATGCAATGGTCTCCTTAAACACCTTTAATACACCATCGACCGATCTTATAAATTCGTCATTCGCGTTTATTCTCCAGATTAGAGCAGCTGTAATATGCCAAAAACTAATCTTTGTCGGCGGCAACGGCCTATGTAGTCATAAGCTGCCGTTAAACTGTGGACACATTCTCCAGATTATTGCATAAGTACATTATTACGTCCGAAGGCAGAAAGAAAATAAATCACACGCCACAAAATTTAATACCTGCTCAATGCAGTACAATACAAAGATTGAACGTAAGGTGAGATCAACGTCAATGGCCTTGGAATCTGCAGGTTCAGCTGAGCAGAGGATTACACTTCAAACTACGTTGTCAACGGCGCAGTTGGATGCAGTCATATTTTTATTGGTATGTCGGTATGGAATTTATCTCCATCTTACGTTAAAACGGGTTTACCTAACTGTTTGCATCTCCACAGTCAGTCGGAGGTTTACACAAAGCAATTCAACCAGTCAATCAAGCACGCAGTCTATCAGACAATCGATAAAATCAATTAAAAACAATCATTCATTCAGTAAATCAAGAAATCAGTCAGTCAGTCAATCAATCAAGTCAGTCAAAAACTCAGTCAATCATTCGCAAGCAGTCAACCAATTGGTCAGGCCATTAAAACAATCTCTCTATCGGACGTACTTCTATATCGTTCAGCTCTCTGAGGTTTTGAGGTAAATAGGCCTACTGTAGTTGAGTGTGCTAGCAAGCCTTATAATGCATGCTCCAGTTGATTTGAGTTAGTGTATATAGCCTAACTATGTTTATATAAGGTGTAGGCGTTACAGCTGTGGTAGGGGACGCAAGTGGAGATGAAATTCGGAAACAAATTTCTGCCCTTCAGGGATATAAATCCCAGACCTCCCGACATCATGTTAGTGAAGTTAAATGCCATTCCATCATACCCATACAAATCAATGTAACCCAAATGGGTTTTTGACAACGTAAAACGAAGCATTAATTATTCCTTGTTTGGCTTAACCTTGCTGATTCCAAGGCCGCATACATCGATCTCATCTTACTTTGTGCAAAAAGAGGAACTTAGCAATAAGTGAGTGTCCACAGTTTAACGGCAGCTTATGACAACATTGGCCGTTGCCGCCGACAAAGATTAGTTTTGGCATATTACAGCTCTAGCGATGGAACGCAACTGAAGAATTTAAAATATCGATTGGAAGTGTTAAAAGGTGTCTAAGGAAAGCATTGCATTATAGAATGTTTAACGACATCCATCGACCAGAGTTGGAAGTATTTATGATCTGCATCTTCTCCTGTTCGTCGAGATGGCGCTGCTGGTTGCGTTCAATGTGCGATTGGACCTACTGACGCCGTAGTATGTCGAGCATCATCTGCCTCTAGTTGTCCTCCTCCTCAGCAGCCCTTCTCTGCAGTCAACCGATCTCCCGCTCAAAGACTGGCGCAGCTCAAACTCCAGGTTATAATCTCACACTTATATAGCGCCTGCTTAATTTGCGGATTATAGCACCCATGTCTTGAGTCCCGTTGTACGCAATATCTATATATTTGCGTATAATAGTACTATCTCTATGTGAGCACATGTCTAATTGCTTTTGTGATTAGCAAGGTGCCAGTGTCTAATGCACAAAGCATCAACCGATGGTGAACCAAATCCAAGCCTTAATTCATTCATTCATTCATTCGGGAATTTATATAGCGCCCCTTCAAGAAAACTACTAAGAGGCGCTCCAGACTCCAAAAAGAACAGTGTTGAGCTTAGTAAGGAAAGTTTCAGGCAGACTCCCAGGGTGTAGACGCAGCTCTAGAGGAAGACCATTCCACATCATTGGGCCTGCCACAGAAAAAGCTCGGTTCTGCATTGTTGCAGTACGAGCAAAAGGAACCATAAGAACTCCTTTTTCTGCGGAGCGTAGGAGGCGACGCCCTGGGACAACCGAAATCAAACAGCAGAGCTCACGGAGGTAAGCTGGGGCGAGGCCCTGGAGACAGCGCAAAACCAGATCAGCTACCATGTACTCGATGCGCTGGCAGATAGGGAGCCAGTGGAGGACCTCCAGCATGTAGCTGGAGACGTGTCCATACTTTGGCATTTGCCCAATGAGTCGCGCTGCAGACCGCAAGACTCGGTCCAAGCATGCTATGCGCCTAGATGGGAAGCCAAAGTTACATGCAAAATCTGATATAATAATAATAATAATAATAATAATAATAATAATAATAATAATAATAATAATAATAATAATAATAATAATAATAATATAATATCTTTTCTTTAATTAAGCGCCTGACAAACGCACTGCGCTGTACATTTACATGTTATGCAATTTAAATCTTAACTAGTTAACTACCAACAGAACATACAGCCTGCAATACACGGCACTAATAGCAGCCTACAAAAAGCATATCCGCCCAACGGGGGCTCGAACTCGGTACCTCTCGCTCTCTACGCCAGCTGTTATCCAACGCGCCACCGCCCCTCCCCATATTGATCAGTTTAATATCCGGAAGATCAGTCCACATAGAAACAGCTAGACTATCACGGATATAAAAAAAGAAGAGCAGAACCCCTTGAGCGAACCCCGAGAGGCACCCAAGGGTATGAAGTGTTAACGACTTCATTCTCTTAGCCTCGACTGTCGCGCAGCCAGGCGTTAAGGTAATCTGGAGATAAAATAATACTATTTCAGCATTTCCATAGCAATTCGAAGACACCCAAATGGGCGGCTGACAACGTAGAATGAACCATTGTTTGAGTTAACTTTCCGGATTCCAAGGCCATTGATATCAACCTGATGTTACAATCAATCTATAATTATGGGAGTAGGCAGTATTTAGCGATAGAAGGCGAATGACCTATTTATAGGACCGATGGAAGACGTATTAAAAGTGTCTAAGGAGGGCAGAGCATTATCGAGAGTTTAACGATACCTAGCGACCAGAGCTCAGTGCTTTTTAAACTACGAGATGCGATTTGACATAAATCCTTTGCTGAACTGTACGAAGCCAATACAACGATATAATATGCACAATCATGTGTCATAAGATGACTTAGCTCCATTAATCTTCTCACTGACAGTGCATAAGCAATGTTGTGGCATTGCCTGCTATATATGGGGAACAAGTGGAGCGGGCATTTGGGAAGAAATTTCAGCCATGGCCTGTAATTTGACCATTCGGATGACAGTCCTGCACTCTAGCCACTACACCATAATAATAATAGCCTAATCTTCGTTTAATTTCAAACTGACACAGTGCAGGATGATTACAAATGAGTATGAACGGATGATCACAAGTTATTACAAGAGTCGAATTTAACTGTTTACGGCAGCTATGCAAGGCGACCATCACGTCCTACATCTCATTTACCAATGATAGGCTGAGTGGACATTTTGGGAGGGTTGCGGGAAGAGATCCCGCTACCTACTGCTCTTCACGCCACTGATGTAACCACTACACTATGGTCCCCACCAGTCCCCCCATAGCTCAACCATTCCATCATACCCATAATAATTATTCGATTCCACCCAAATGGGTTGCTGACAAAGTACAAAGACTCGATATTTATTGTTTCCGTGGTGGTGGGGAGAAGGGCATCTGGCGATATTGTTGGTATTATTCCAAAAGTTCAAAGACATCTTATGGCTGCCTTTGACGTATTTAGAAACGAATTCCAATGTTTAGCGACATCTTATAGCAACAGAGGCTTTAGTTCAGTTTCGTATAATTTCTCTATCTCTTCTCTAGTCATTGATTCTACGCCTGACAAATTGGTGAGACGCGATATTTGACAGGTGGTTGTTGTCAGTCTCTTATTATACATAAGTTAATATTTAATTTATATTATATTTATGTATACAATACATATTTTTATATTTTCAATAACGTTTCTATTGATGGCGATGGAGGATCTGGCGATTTGTCCACAGTTTAACGGCAGCTTATGACAAAATAGGCCGTTTCCGCCGACAAAGATTAGTTTTGTCATATTACAGCTCTTTTGATGGTGGTGGTTTTCTGTTTAACGACTAGCTGTGTGGTAACATAGACCATTAGCGTCACCCTCCTTCTTTATCCAGGCTTGGGACTGGCACTGTCAGAAAGCGAACAGTGGCGGAGTTAAGAAGCTCTTTTGATGTGTGTGTGTGTCCACAGTTTTACGGCAGGTTATGACAACATAGGCCGTTTCCGCCGACAAAGATTATTTTTGGCAGATTACAGCTCTTAGCTCTTTTGATTTGGATTGGATCCAGAGTTTAACGGCAGCCTATGACAACGTAGGCCATTGCCGCCGACAAAGATTTTTTGGGAATATTACAGCTCTTTTGATGTGTGTGTCCACAGTTTAATGGCAGCTTATGACAGCATAGGCCGTTGCCGCCGACAAAGATTTGTTTTTCGCATATTACAGCTCTTTTTATAGCTCTTTTGAAAACGCAATTGACCTATAATATAGGTCAATTGCGTTTCAAAAGAGCTATAAAAAGAGCTGTAATATGGTTCTTCACCAGTATGGATTCTCATGTACATTTTCAGAGTAGGCCCTACCACCCGCATTAAATGTTTTCTGACATACCTGGCACCTCTATGGTTTCTCGCCAGTATGGGTCCACACATGCCTTTTCAGAGTACCATCTTGATTAAATGATTTCTGACATAGCTGGCACCTTTAGGGTTTTTCACCAGTATGTGTTCTCAAGTGCCTTTTTTGAGATCACCACCACGATAAAATGACTTCTGACATAGCTCACACCTGTATGGTTTTCACCAGTATGAGTTCTCATTTGCATTTTCAAATGATCACCTTCATTAAAATTAATGATTTCTGAAAGCTGATATCCGTATGGTTTTTCGCTTGCATGAGTTCTCATGTGCGTTTCAGACGACAACCATGATTAACCCTCAGGCTACCAAGCTTTTTGTAACACGGACTACCAACGGGGAGGGGGGTGGTTAGCACCCCCCTGGATTTCGGGTTTGTTTTCACATATCATATCTTGTAATACACCAATGGATTCAGCATTCAATTCTGTACAAAATGGTAGGCCTATATTTAGCTGTACATTATGTGAATGCACCTCGAAATTACATAATTTTTAACAAAGGAACCGATAATTAGCGATATTTTATATTATTGCGTAGGCCTACATTTTGTACTTTTTGGATAAACAAATATAAGATTATGTGTGTTTAGAAACTGATCTATGTATCCAAGATGCACACATACATGTTTATATAGGCCTACGTATAAATATACATCCATACACATATATCCATATATATATCCATACATATATATCGGTTTACGTTGTGATGCTGTATTCAGCCATTTTCACATAGATTACGCGTATTATCATTTATTTTGAACACTTCCGGTCATCAAAAATAAATTAATCGGTTTGAAAAATAGCACTACATGTCCTCTATGCAACGGCATAATTTATTTATCTTCAAAAATAAATTATGAATACGTTATAATCGAAAAAACATGAAAAATGTGTGAAAGTGTAACCTATTTTCATACATTTTAATTTATTTTGAGCACTTCCGGTTGTCTCAGGTCAACTCAGTGACCATCGAAATGTAGCCCCACATACAGTCCCTCTATAGAATGGTATAATTTGTGTCTCTGAATATTAAATGACGGATAAGATATAGTCGAAAATCTAGGGGGTGGTATCCACCCCTCTGGTACCTCGGGTATAATGGGTATAACTTTTGAATGGTGTGAGATATCATCTCGCATTTTACCTCAAAACGTGTGTAAATGAACCCGCTACAGCTACCTAAAAGGTCAAATTGTTATTCCATACGGAAAAAGTTTGAAATGAACAAAACCTAGGGAGGGTGGATACCACACCCCTTGGTAGCCCGAGGGTTAAATGATTTGTGACATGTATTGCTTTTCGTCACTTTGTTAATTTCAACGTTCTTCTTCAGTATCGGTTCTTTGATGAGCTGTAAGATGACCACGTTGAGGATACAGTTTCTGAAATTATCAACATATACGTTTGTGTTTTTAAGCGATTCGTATGTGCTTCCCCTATCAAAAGATTCTTGACAAGGATAAGTTTTTGTACGCGGTTCAAAACAATTGCCTTTGTAACAGATTTCTGCAATTGTTGCTCTCCTAGCTTCTCCAGCAACAGCTCTGTCCACTTTCGCACATAAAGATTACTTCGTTTAAGTTCGCCTTTCAGATGCCTACAAGATGAGTTCATGTTTCATGAATCAGTTCTTTCTGAGTAAATTAAAAATTACCTATCTGTTTCTGGTTGTATAATGTTCGTTCTTTTGTCTGCCTTCTTTCTTCGGTCGGTGTCGGACTGGGCTGCATCTAATAACCTCCGACTGAATGCAAACAAGTCCCAAGTGATGTTTGTAATGAGGAGAGGATTAGTTGAACAGCCACCCATGATGGAGGGTGTGCAATGGGTTGAATCATTGACGGTCCTGTGAGTTACCTTAGGAATAACCGTAATGCCACCTCCCACGTGGATGAAAGCCTATAGGCGCTTACACTGGATCGCTAGGCTATAATTATGCACTGCGCATACTCAGATCCAATTGCCTCTCGGGGGAGGCGTTGAACGCTGTTGTTGAGGTAATTACAATGAAATCTAGATAGCAGTATGCTGTCTCAGTGCATCGTGGGGTTATGTGACTGCAGCAGAGAGTCGAAGACTGGAACGGTTCCTGGTCAAAACAATTCGGATGGGATATCTCTGTGATGGAGGGGCAACGATGGAGAAGTGGGTTGGAGTTGCTGAGGATCGTCTTCTCTTTTAGGTTGTCAATCAATCAATCAATCAATGCTTTATTGCTCACTGAAGAAAACATAATCACATAATCACAGACAACATAAACAGAAAATAGCATTCAGTGAACAATGGGAAACCCCGAAAGAACGAACGGTTCCGCTAACAGGGATCGCCCAATTTCAATCGTAATGCAACCAATGGAGTAAATCATAAATAACAATTTAATGAGTAAACATCAACAGCAGTATCCTAACTTGGTATACCAAAACATCAGGTATTCAGTGAACAAAGCAAATAAATTATTCGTAAATAAACAACGGCTAATAACAAAATAACGCCCAACGGCAACACAAGGCATGGTACTCTAACGACACTGAGAGTTCAGTAGGTATGATTTTAGGTTATTTTTAAACTGATGCAGCGTTTGCACGTTTTTTAGATCTGCCGGTAACATATTCCAAAAAATAGGACCATAGATTCTTATACTATGTTGCCTAATCGTGGTGTTTGTGCTAATTTGGTGATACTTATTAGCATAGGCGTAAACTTGTCGAAAATATTGGGGGGGCCCATAGACCTCCCCTCCCCTCCACATAGCCCAGTAACCCCTCACCTTGGCCGCTCGAACCAGAAGTCGGTATACGGGCTAAAATGTAGTGTGCGTGGTGGGTGCACGTACTTGATCCTTAGCTGTTTTTTTAATCATCAGTTTAATGACACCTCGTAGCAGCATCGATGCTATAATAAAACATCGTACAATAGCAATTAGAAAGAAAATTCATATCAGCGGCGTAGCTACCATAATTATGTGCAGGGGTGCGAAGCACCCATGGCCACGACATCGAGTGGCCCACATAGACAGTTAGGTCTAGGAGGTGGATGGCGTACACATGCGTCCATGAGGACCATGACAATATTGGTAAGACAGTAAGAACGCACAGTTATAGGGCCAAACATGGTCCCAGCAATAATGTTAATGTTAATATTTCGAGTATTGCTATACAGGTCCAGAGTCTGCCAGAGATATTTCCCAGGTCATGACCTAGTGGTTCAGACCTGACCTCTGCACCAGCCTGCACCTCAGGCATGTCAGCCCCAGCGCCTTGAGAGTCCCTTCGTAGGGTTAAAGGTCGGGAACTGTCTGAGCGTTCCACTGGCGCTGTTGCCCTCCAATGATCAGAAATCAGAAATCAGAAATCAGAAAATCTTTATTGCTTCGAATAATGTGACACGTAAAACAAGCAGAGAATCAACTATATTTAACGAGATTATCACGCTACAAGAGGCAAAGAGATACCCCAAAGAGAAGATTATTCCCGCTAATTGGGGCACCCTAGTAGCTCCTTTACCACCAAAAAGTAAGACGGTCAAGAGTCGTTATAGAGACCGAGCAAAAGTCGTGAAAGAATTCCTGGGCAGCCTTTATAAGAAAAACTCTTGGTGAACAAGGTTCTATAGAAGAAGGCGGACCTTAACAAATTAGTTAAACGCTAAAAAACGGCGGGCAATAACACACAAAAAAGCATGATAACTGGGCAAATTTCCCGGATAAACAATAACCTTAACTAATCCTTAAATAAAATCCTTACTACTGATTAAATGAACTGAAACGAGAGATGAACAGAAGAAGAAGAGAAAGAGAAGAGAAAGATAAAGATGAGAGAGCAGGAGAAGAAAGTAGAGGAGAAAGAAGAGCTGAAGAAGAGAACATTAAAGACGAGAAAAGGAAGAGACTGGCCTGTGCTCAGGGAACCTCCACCACCAGCCGGGATAACCAATAACCTTTGCATAGTACGATCACTCAGATGTACATATCTCATATCAATACAGCTCAACGGATCTGTTCGCTCTTAAACCGAAAACCAAACTTATGCGTTCTGACGATAAATTTGTCTCCCTCGTCCGAAATCTTAAGCAACATGGCATTTTCCGCTACCGTGGAACTAGAGGAGGTTGTCGTAAAGAAAGAAAAATCTACACGATCACCTCTCAAAGACCTCTCAAACTAACTTCTACAACTCATCAACGCTCAGTTCGCTTCCTCACCCCAATCCCTCAAAAAATGCCACCTGCATACTCTTCACATACTTCGCCAGAATTTAGTCATTCACCCTACAAAGGAATGGTGATTAACGCCAGATCAATAGCCAAACGGGATGCGTTAGATCACCTCAGTGCAGAACTAACCGGATATGATCTAGACATGGCAATCATTTCGGAAACCCACTTCAAAGCCCATCACCTCGAAGAAGTCTGCAAAATCCAAGGTTACCAAACCTTCAGAAAGGACAGAAAAGGTAGAAAAGGCGGCGGCGTGGCCATATATACACGAGAATCCATCAAAGCTACTCCTTGGCCTATACAAGGATTACCAAATGAAATCGAACTGCTCTGGATAAAAACAATCTCACTCAACTATCGGATATATATCGGTGCTCTTTACCACCCGCCAAGCCCAATATACTCGCTCAGTACTCTACTTCATTGGCTCGAAAAATCAGTTGAAGAAATAACACAAAAAGACAACAAAGCTCTAATTATATTAGGCGGAGATTTCAATCGCCTCAATATCGATGAAATTACCGAACTGACAGGCCTAACTCCTACAGTCTTTGAACCTACTCGTGGAAACAACATTCTAGATCAGTTCATGGTTTCTGTCCCCGATCTGTTCAAGATCAAAGTCATCTCTTCAACCATCCGAACAGACCACAAAGCTATCATTGCCACCACTGGAAATCCAATCACAGATAGAGGGAAAACACACTCTACTATCACTTTCAGAAAAAGATCCCCCTCACAACACTCCTTGACCCTTCGTGGACTCGAAACTATCGACCCGGATCTCGTATTATCCACCGACCTACAAGAAGCCTGGAATAACTTCTATAGTGACGCAACCGCTCGATTAGATCAAAACTACCCTCTCCGCACAATTACTATCACATCAAAAGATCCGCCCTTCATTACACCGGAAATAAAACGCATGCTTCGACTCAAGAACAGATTCATGAGAAAAGGGAAAATAGAGAAAGCAGAAGCTCTATCCCTCCGGATCGCTAAAGCTATCTCTAAAAAGAACGCCTCATTCCTCAAACACGCTAACCCTCGTGAAGGAGCTGAATCACTTTGGAAACAAGTCAACCAAATTACAAAGAAAACCAACCATGACGACCTCCCTTCTTCCCTCAGTGCCGATGATCTCAACAACTACTTCGCCAACGCTTCTCATGATCCCAACTACTCTGCACCTCTCCTCAAATCCTCCGCTCCCCCAGAGCAGATCGACATCACCGAAAGTTTAATCTTTCATCTACTTGATCATCTCAAACACACTGCAGTTGGTGATGACGGTCTCCCAGCCTGGTTTCTAAGACTAACGGCCCCAGGCTACTCTGGTATACTAACAACTCTAATTACCAAATCATTAACACTTTCCTTTGTTCCTATCCAATGGAAAACTGCCATAATCTACCCAAAGCCTAAAACTCCCCACCCATCCCAACCATCAGATTTCCGTCCAATCTCAGTCCTTCCAGTACTATCTAGACTCGTTGAACGCATAGTTGTTCACGCTTATATCTATCCCAGCTTTGAACATCTGCCTAAACACATATCCCTTCATGATCAGTATGCCTTCAAGCCCACCGGTTCTACCACTGCTGCAATCATTTCCATCATACAGCATGCCACAGACCTTCTTAAAACCAACGACCATGTTGTAATAATATCAATGGACTTCTCTAAAGCTTTTGACTCTATCAGTCACTCTGCAATAACCCAATTACTAGCATCTCTCTCCCTTCCGGACTACATCTACAACTGGATAATCAACTACCTAAACGGAAGAAAGCATTACACCATCTACAAAGGTAAAAAATCCAGAGTAATATCAATCAACGCCAGTGTCATCCAAGGCTCAGTATTCGGCCCAACTGGTTTCATTGTTGGCATATCCGACCTCCATCCCATTCATCCTCAAAATCGTCTCTCCAAATACGCTGACGACTCTTACCTATTCATCGGATCAAACTCCCTTCACACTGCAGAAACAGAACTTCAACATATCCACAACTGGTCAGAGGAAAAGAACCTAAAAATAAACTCTTCCAAAACCCGTGAAATGGTAGTTATCAAACACAGCCAGTCTTCACTCTCCAACAAACCCTCAATCACTGGTATTCCTCGCTCTACCTCAATAAAAGCACTAGGCGTCACCATCGATGAAAAACTTTCAGTCACTGAACACATCAACAAAGTCGTCAAAAGTGGCTCTGCTTCCATCTTCGCCCTTAAAACACTCAAAAACCATGGTGCATCTGCAGACTCTCTACAACTTATCACCCGCGCAACCATTATAGCCAGAACAATGTATGCTTCCCCCGCCTGGTGGGGTCTGGCGAGCGAAAAGGACAAATCCCGCATAGAACGTCTGAATAATAGATTAAAACGCTCTGGTTTTATTCAGTCAGATTCACCTTCTACGAATGTTCTTGCTAATAAAGCAGACATTTCACTGTTTAAAGCCGTTCTCTTAAATGAGAATCATTCACTCAGATGCCTTTTTCCTAACCAACATTTTACGCCCTATTTTCTTAGGGTCAGACCACATAACTTTAACCTTCCTGATAAGGACTCACGAAATTTTATATCTCGTATGTTATTCCTGAACTCTTACTAAGCTATTATTACTTCATACTATTATATCTATATGTATTTTTTCTCAATGTACACCTACAGCGTTATGTCTGTTGTTAACACATTAAACGAATATAAACGAATATATGATGATGTAGTTAAGAGATATGATTTGAATCTACTCTTAAATAAGTAAATATTTGGGGCAAGACGAATGTCTAATGGTATGGTATTCCAGAGATTTGGGCCGTAGCACTTAATACTAAATGCTCGTGAATTGGTACGAGCATTGGTTGATCTGAGAGTAGTGGCGTTTCTTGTGTTGTGGGGGTGAATTTGAGAACCAGCCAAAAAATAGCTCTGGAATAAGCTCGGGAGGATATTATTTTCATATCTGTAGATGAATTCTCCAATTTGAACTGCTCTTAATTGCTTCAAGTTTAAAAGATTAAATTTCTTATAAATGTGAGCGGTGTGAGAACCCTTAGGGACACCTGCAATAACTCTGATAACTTTTTTTGTAGGATTATTAATTTATTAATTCTGGAATCATAGTTAGTGGCCCAGATCATGTTGCAGTAAGTTAGATAAGGAAGGATTAAAGAATGATATAAATTTAATTTGGCAACTTCAGGAAGTAGGTGGGAGACCCTGTAAAGAATACCAATGTTTTTGGCGAGTTTTTGGGCAATGACGTTGATATGATCTCTCCAAGACAGGTGGCTATCGACTGTCACTCCCAGGAACCTGGTCGACTCCACTTGTAATAGTGGAGCTCCAGCCATTTCCAGAGCAAAATCCCTAGGTGACGTTTTTCGATGGGATCTGAATAATATAATATTTGTTTTGTCTATGTTAAGGGTAAGACGATTAGCTATGAACCACTTGTTGACTAGAATTAATTCATTATTGACTATTTGTTGTAAGGTTTCCCAAGAGTGATGCGCGAAAAAGATGTTAGTGTCATCCGCAAATAGGATAAAATACAGGTTTTTAGAGATCTTTGCAAGGTCATTGATGTATAAGAGAAACAGAAGGGGACCGAGGTTGGAGCCTTGGGGGACTCCATAAGGGATTTTTCGACTTTCCGAAAAGACATCGTTGCATATTACCTTTTGAGTACGATCGTGGAAATAGCTATAGAACCATTTTAAGGTAGAACCCCTAATTCCCAAGTTCTCCAGCTTTTTTAGTAGTATGGCATGGTCCACGGTATCGAACGCCTTCGCAAGATCGATAAAGATACCTACAGCATATTCGTTGGCGTCAATTGCTTTTGTAATTCTGTCCTCCATGTCTATTAAAGCCATATAGGTAGAATGGCCCTGTTGGAAGCCATGTTGGGTTTGGTGTATTAGGTTGTAAGTATTAATATAATTACTGAGTCTATCGTAAACTATTTTCTCGAAAATGATCCTTAAATGGACACGTATGGCAGCGCATAGCTACTTACATGTAGGCTAGCTGTGTCAAAAGCTGTGTCAAACCAAAGTCGAACAATGGAGACATGCAGTAGCCTACTTATTGGAAAACTCGAGGTTTATTTTCAGAAGATTACTACATCTAGCAAATATTTGTGACTCTAACCAACACTGAAGTAGTATGAATGCAAACAGAAAAAAACAAAGCAATAGTTTTCGTTAATTATGCCAAAAAAATTGAACTATGTCTAGCTAATTCATCTGTCCTTGGCAGGACAGTAGATTTGTCCAGGGCTCCATGTTCGCCCGACTTCAACCAACTAATATATACTTCTCGGCATTCGATAGCGCGATCGCCTATTTATACCAATCATTAGTAAGCCATTTACAGATGTAACGATCAACCTGTTCCTTTTTAAAAGCACGTGCTATCACACTCTTTGTTTCCTAACACTCCACCATCACTGTTCTTGAATATAGCATATTCTACTACAATATCGGTCAGTAGGCCTATAAGATTTCACATTTACACCACTTACCAGCTTCTGATTCATCAGCCTTTTCAGTTTCACTATCGCATCGTCTTTATTTAGTTGTCACTGTTTCAGTTTCTTCATCACATTCTTCACTATCAGCAAATCGTTCTTTTTGCGAAAATCCACGATATATATATAATGTGACATTGATACGTATATAATATATAGATATATTATAATGATACATTTATATATATATATATATGTATATTATATGTACCTGAAAGACGATCTTTTGTTCTGAAGATGCTGGGGCTAACCGTTGACCACGGGGATAAGGGCGTAGCCCATGGCTTATACCCGTGGGCAACAGGGACATAGTTAGAGTTTGGCCTACCTTTCCCGGCAGCCGACGTGAAAAGTAATAATTAAAAGCCACGTGAATTGCCTAAGGTCGAAAGTGACTCTACCGTGTGTACGTGATCCTTCGCACTATCTTATGTCTGGGTAGACCGCTAGCGGCTAGAGACAGATCCAGCATGAATATTCATTAGGCAAATTCACGCTCATCGTCTGATTGGTTGCGAGATTCCCTTGGATCAATTTCCATGTGTACTTTCGTAATATGCAACCGGGAGAAGGGCATAATGTCGTCGTATAGCAAGGCGGAGGGAACAGGCGACGCAGCAGATGGTAAAGGCTCCATTCGACAGCCTTGAGGGAAAGACGATTCTCAGCAACTCCAACCCACTTCTCCATCGTTGCCCTTTCATCACAGACATATCCCATCCGAATTGTTTTGACCAGGAACCGTTCCAGTCTTCGACTGTCTGCTGCAGTCACATAAACACACGGTGCTGACTGAGGCAGCATACAATAATCTAGAGAATGATTGCAGTTGCCTCAGCAACAGCGTTCAACGCCTCCTGAGAGAGGCCATGCATGGGACCTGAATATGCGCAGTGCTTGTAGTGATCCAGAGCAAGCGCCTATGATTTCATCAACTTGAGGGTGGCACTAAAATTAGTGCAATAGGTAACTCCCAGGATGTTCATGGATTCAACCCATTGCACACCATCCAACAGAGGTGGCTGTTCAGCAAATTCTCTCCTCATTGCCAATATCTCTCGGGACTTAGTTGCATTCAGTCGGTGGTTATTAGATGCAGCCCAGTCAAACACCGACCGAAGAAAGAGAGGCAGACAAAACGACGAACATAATATAGAATCAGAAACAGATAGTCCAACGTCTTAAATTTCGATCCGTGATGAACCGACCTCGCGTTGATAAAACGACAAAGAATGCGATAAATTGATACACAGGCAGAGATACAGACGAACGGACAATGAGACAGACAGGGAAACAAACACCTATGCAGACAGACAGATGTACGGACAGACAGAAAGACATTGAGACACATTGACCGATTTACACAGTCAAATAGATGGAAGGATAGCATGGGCGCCCGCAGGAATTTTTGCAGGGGGGCAAACCATGTGGCACAAAAATCATTTTGGAAGGCATATATATATATATATATACATACATACATGCATACTTACATACATACATACATACATACATACATACATAAATACATACATACTTGCATACATACATACATAAATACACGCATACATACATACATACATACATACATACATACATACATACATCATATATACGTACATAATTTACGTACATTCTATTCGATTGTGGTCTTCTTAAGTCAGGTCGTGAGCACCTTAAAAACATATCGATGGGCACTTACACTTGCAATTAGTCATCCTGCGCAACCTACATAGTCAGTTGTCGGCTCTATAATAGAGCGCCTTTGAGCTCAGCCACCAAAGAGGCTCTAAACGTGACTGTAGGCTCGTTGCAATTATCGATTCACTTAGATAGGTCCCTGCCTCACTGTCCATCTCCAATTAGGCTACGTTTTGACCTAGGCAACTAAAATTAATTTCTTCACGTTCTACCGTAGTTTAGTCGAGCTGAATGTCGGTAGAACTTCTACCGAGGTTCAGTCGAGCGATTGTCTGGAAATTTGAATTATTTTACTGAATTTTTGACACAAATTCTTCAGACAAAGAACAAAGGGTTACTATCTCTATAAGCAGTAGTTTAGTCCTAAAAAATGAAGTGGGGGAACGCCTGGAGTCGAAGTAATTGTCTGGAAATTTGAATTCTTTTACTGAATTTTGACACAAATTCGTTTGACAGAGAACAAAGGGTTACTATCTCTATAAGACTAAATCGAAGGAAAATTTACTTTCTTCTGTAACTAAACTTAGTTATAAATATAGATAACTGTAAAGTACGTTATTCAGAATAATATTGTCACTCACCATTTACAAAAGGTAGCCGAAATATAACCTACTTGTAATATCACAAAGCTAGCATGTCCGTGTGATGTCCACAAAGTATGTCTATAAAGCTGCTATGTTGAGACCTGCGGCCAAAATTGAAGACTTTCAGCAATCTCAGTTAGGCTAAATAGTACTTTTTAAAGTAAATGTCTCAGGTATGGTGAACATCACTGAACAGCCTATTCTTCCATGCAGTACCACGGTACAGGATGACTAAGTACTACGGTTCTACTTGCATGCTGTATTCGGCCCAGTGTAGTCATTATGATCCATTCATGGAGATGCAAACAGAATTCTGCGCCCCTTTCCAAAGTCTCAGAAGTCACAACAGCCACCAGCCACTAATAGCCAACAGACACGTCTATCGCCACCCTCATTTGTCCTATCTTATCAGCACATTGATGCCACCTTTCGGCCTTCCCCCAACTCTGCGGCCTAAGCTAATGTCTGGGGTCTCATCCTCGGCTACTCGTTCCCTGAAGTCGTTTCACTTTCCCCTGGGCTTCTGCGCGGACAGCGCCTCTTAATAGTCCAAACTACGAGAGGCGCTTTAGAGATGTCCAGATACGATTCGATTGAAGTGTCAAAATATCAAGCTGGATTTCACCCACAAATGTGTGTGCCATTGATGTCTCATATATACATGTGTAATTTTGTATATGTCTATATGTATCTATATAGGCATACGTTCAAATGTTCTCTTTGCAAGCAGCTTAAATACTCATGCCTTTGTTCTCTCAATCGCCCTTCCAACGCAACCAGGGGGGGCAACCCTACACGGACGAAACATCGAATACACCCGTAATTAACTTCGCTAGCCATATGTCAGCAGTGTCAAACTACCCGTCACTATAGACATGCTATAATAAATCAATGCCATGCTGTTTAACTGATGATCCGGAGTCTTTACCTCAGCGTACAATTTGTATAAGTCACCAATAATGCAACGAAATGTCAGAATAACCTATTTCAAATATTTAAAATTACTAATATTCTTAATTTTACATACATTGATTCAAAATCCAGGGGGGGGGCAAGTGCCCCCCCTTGCCCCAACGTGCGGGCGCCCATGAAGGATAGGTAGACGGCAGAGCAAATGACTAAGCCAGCTGGTTCTCAGTGCTCAATATTGATGTGTCAATAGGATATTCGAGATTACGATATCTCGGTTTGTTTATTCGACGAACCTTACCCCCTTAGACCTTAGTCCTTCCACGCGCTTGCAGCGCATCGGGCGACACAGTTCCTCCGACCCACTCTGTCCTACACCTTCGACGTACAGGTATTGCATATTACGTTTAACCCTCGGGCTACCAAGGGGGGGGGTGGTTACCATCCCCCTTTACGTTTTTATGCATACATTTTTTTTAATATGGAATATAATTTTTTACATTTTAGGTAGCTGTATCATATATTCATTGGCGCACATTTTGAGGTAAACATCATGGTGGTAGCCCACGCCATTCAAAAGTTATACCCGATGTACCCGAGGTACAACTTAGTTTTTCGACTATAGCTTATTCGCTATGCTTCCTAGAAGATAAACCAATATACCATTCTTTAGAGGGAATGTAGGGCTTCATTTGCATATTTACATATTTGTCTTATGAATACCGGAAGTGATCAAAATAAATAATAATACGCGTAACATGCGTGAAAAATGGCGAAATGCAAGCACTCCCCATAGTTTTTTGTCTGTAGCGTATTCATTTATCTTCCTGGAAGAGAAACAAATATACCACTCTTTAGAGGGAATGTAGGGCTTCATTTGCGTACTTATATGTTTGTCTTATGAATACCGGAAGTGATCAAAATAAATAATAATACGCGTAATCTGTGTGAAAATGTCTGTATGCAGCATCACAACGTAAACCGATAAATATGTATGGATAATATATGTATAAATGTATATTTATACGTATATAAACATATGTATGGATGTATATGTGTGTATCTTGGATACATAGATCAGTTTCAAAACACATAATCTTATATTTGTTTATCTAACAAGTACAAAATGTACGCAATAATATAAAATATCGCTAATTATCGGTTCCGTTGTTAAAAGTTATGTAATTTCGAGGTGCTTTCACATAATGTACAACTATATATACAATTTTGTACAGAGTTGAATGCTGAATCCATTGCTGTATTACAAGTTATGATATGTCAAACCAAACTCGAAATCCAGAGGGTGGTGGTGGTAACCACCTCACTCCCCTTGGTAGCCAGTGTTACAAAACAGCCTTGGTAGCCTGAGGGTTAATGCACTGTGATGAGCCAGCTCTCCAATAGTCTGGCCACTTCTTTTTACAAGACAGTATTATGTAGATAATTATCACAAATAGCAATCTTACAAATAATATTATGACTGTTATGGGTTATTTATAATAATTATTATTATAAGCCTAGACATCTGTTTTGCGGCAGTAAGTTAAAATGTATTCGCTAGATGACAGGAGATACTCGCTAAAACTTCCGCTCAGGTGTCATTGTATCGAAATATTTCAATGATCGCCATTTTGTGCTGATCACAGTTTGACAGAATTATGGAGAAATTCGACTTTACTGACAAATCTGGTTAGATTCTATAAGACCTGTAAACCAGCTCTGTTACACTATGATGATGTAATACTCCATGGAAATTGTAATAACATGCATAATTAAATGTCAATGTACAATTACTGGGAACAATAAAATGTATGTCTTATGTAACACACGTTTACCCATTTAGGTAAACGTGTAGTTTAGCGTCGTAATTATTCACCATTGCCTAGGTTTGAGCGTTGGTCGAATACAAGTGGGATTGACTAAAACAATTCTTGCTAAATAGAAGTCGGAGGGATGAAAATATTTTTCGGTTAAATAGAAGTGGCCTGAAAAGAATCTTGATTTCCACACTGCAATGGTTGCATTTTAGGCTGTCATGTGAACAAATTGCTCTATTATTTCAAAACTGATAGGAAGCAGATGTTACTCGTAGCTAAGATGTTGCTTGAGTCGTCTTTGAGTTTGACTGCAGACAGTAGTAGGAAACCATAAATTTATTGAAATTAATATAAAACCCAGAAATTACGTTCAATTTTCAAGATCGCCATAAGCCTTAAGGTATTGTATTGTATTGTATTTGATCCTTTATAAAGCGCTTCCCACAGCATAAGCCTTTCAGAAGTGCCCCCAGTGCGAGATATTCCGAGAGAAAAGGAAGGTTTTAAGGTGAGAAAGAGCTAGAGATACTACCACAGAGGTTTGTAGAGTGCAGAGAAGGAGGAAGTCCATTCCATAGGGAGGGACCTATGCAGGCAAAAGATCTAGATTGAGCAAAGGTAAACAAATTGCTTGCCAGGACGCAGATAGCAGAAATAGTTAACAAACGGTACACAAATCAAGCAGGAAGGATTCAACTACCTTATCGAAAACCCATGTAGTAATGATATAGTTTTACTAAATGTTCACGAAACACAACATTTTAAAATTTGATATTTTGAAATTTGAAAGACAACACTCGAGAGAAGCTATTTAGTTGTATAAAAATAATATATTTATTCATTTATTTCTTTTCTGCACGAAAGATCACTGAGTGAACATTGTCTTCTTGGCGATGGGGGGCACGCCCTGTGTAAATTTCAAATGGGGGCCATGGCCGGATTGGCCCTTGGATCCGCCCCTGGGGACAGAGTCACAGAGAATACACAGTATACACAAATATTAATAATTCGTCAACTGCATGCAGATTAGGCCTATAGAGTTCATAATTCATATGTATCTGCTTTATTCACCATGAAGCTAGAAAGTGCAAAAACAAAAAATAGGTAGGGCCTATACACAGATGCAAAACTGGCGTATACATGAGATGATCATTTCTGTGATCTAACGTAGCTACATTGTAGATGTACAGGGTGGGCCATAAAAAAGGAACCCCTACGCATTTTTGCTAATATTTCGGCCAAAAGTAAGAATTTTAAAATCAAATTTCACAGGCTGAAAGGTAATTCATATCTACGTATAGCGGCCAAATTTCACCAAAACATTTCAAACAGAACAATAGTTATATTCACTTTTAGTGAGTCCACCCACTGTTTTTTGATGGTTCAAAAACGTAACGCAACAAAAAGCAACAAAACACGATTTTACTAAGTCACTTTTCAAATAATTGTTTTCAAACAAACTTGATATTGCCAGATACATATTATTATTTAGAAAAGAAACGGGGTACCAGCGTAACTGCACGTCACTGTGACGTCACTTAGCAAGAAGACGATCAAGTTGGTAAATAAAGAATTTTTCAGGTTAATAATTTTTTATTGAAACAATGAAATTGAAATTTCTCAAATATCAAGATGGGCAAGGTGTCAGTGATAGACAAAATGCGTATGCAGTCACTTCATGAGCAAGGTCTTTGAGCAAAAGCTCTAATCGCCGCTTGCCCTGATAAACAGTGGAAGCTGAGTAGGCCTACCGTTAAAAAATATGCCTCCGCATTCATGAAAGGGGATCGGCTCTGGAACGCCGTAAAGGCAGCGGAAGGTCGAAATCTTCCGCACTCCAACAAACGGATAATCACGTAAGGGGAGCTATGCTGGAGAAATACCACAATCTGCGACCAAAGCCAAAAACGATAAGAGAATTGAAGATCGCATTGAAGTTGATGTGGGAAGATTTACCTCTGGAACCCATCAACAAAGACATCAAAACTTTACAAAAAGACTCATAACATGTATTGGCACTGGTGGTGGACACATTGAACTTAAGTTGTGAAACAATAATCAAGTTTGTTTGATTACAATTATTTGAGAAGTGACTTAGTAAAATCGTTTTTTGTTGCTTTTTGTTGCGTTACGTTTTTGAACCATCAAAAACAGTGGGTGGACTCACTAAAAGTGATATAACTTTTGTTCTGTTTGAAACTTTTCGGTGAAATTTGGCCATTATACGTAGATATGAATTACCTTTAAGCCTGTAAAACGTGATTTAAAAATTCGGTACTACTTGGCGGAAATATTAGCAAAAATGCGTAGGGGGTTCCTTTTTTGTGGCCCACCCTGTATATCAATAGCATACTCATCACAAAGTGGTACAAGTTCAATATTGTAACTATATAATTATATCCTGTGCCACAAACAATGAGGACAGTAGCTGTTATTATGACTTTCACACAACAATTGACCAAAAAATAGTTTAAGCAGGTTATATTTTATAGTACATGTACGAGGTCTATGTATACGACCAGAATAAAATTGACTGTCTTTAACAGATTCCCTTTGATGCATGTTAAATATCTTTCTGTAAACATTATTCCAACACACATTCAACTGATACATCTGGGCTGTTGGCAAGTTAACACCCTCTGCGGAATAAGTTAACTGGGGCAAGACAAAAGATTCTATCAATCTCAATTTCACGTGATCGGAAACATATTTTAAACGAGAAAATATAGCAGAAGCATAAAATGTTTTGCGACAGACAATTGCAACAGAAAATTGCAACATGTACACTGATTTTAAACTTTTTACAAGAGATAAATTATAATTAAAAATATTTAAATTCCTTCACCTATTCAATGATTCTAATCCAAGGACCAGATTATAACAAGAAGGAAAAACACAAAATAACTTTGATTTGTTGTCATCATATGTTACATGACTACATCTAGTTCTGCACCTTTCTTAACAAATGTATCAATAATTTTTTTGGAGTCTACATACTGAGGTTTATAGCAGTATAGTATCGTTGGCATAAACAATGCACCATACACACTGTAAGGAGGCTAGGCCTCATTGGATCGGAACTAAAAGTTATATTTTTCCATTAGGGATAAGGATGAGGTTTCTCTAAACTGTCATTGAATCTGAGCTGTGGCAATCGAGCTTTATTGGAACTGATATAATTGTAATACGTACCCGGTTTCTTCTTTTTGCTGGAACTGAAACTCAACAATGACTGTCTGAGACGTTTGATTGAAGATGCATTAGAAGTAGAAGCCATGGCTCGTCAATAATGGGGTCTCAAGACAGTGAACAGTGAATTGGTCTTGCTCTCGATTTGAGCCAAATTTAATATTAAGAACAATATTAAAACGATGTTAAACGTGCGTGGCTGCCGACATGCAGTGCTAGACTAAATACAGAGAGAGAGACACACAGAGACAGAAATGTTAAGAGAGAGAGAGAGACAGGACAGACAGACAGACACAGACAGGCAAGTCTGACAGACAGACAGACAGACACAGACAGACAGGGACAGAGGAGGCATATGATGCAGAGGCCAGCTAGCTCGAGAGCAGATGACTAAGATATGGAATCCCGAGGCACGAGGAATTTTGTAACCCAACAACTGCAAGATCATGTTTCAAGCGACAACGGAGCCTTGGAGCTGATGGATGTAACCTGTACAACCCTAGATGATGAATGAGCACGATGCTAGTCTTCTTTGTAATACACAGAGGCATTCCGAGCCACATTACACACGAGAGTTTCTTTGAGAATTGTTAGAAAAAATGTTTAACTTTGGGGGGGACAGTCAACACTGCTGTCCCCCCAGTCAAAACTTTGGGGGGGACAGTCCCCCTCTGTCCCCCCCATGATTTACGCCACTGGGCCTAAAACTGTCAGTGTAGAAAGCTACATGTGATTTTACATTTACCTTGTTACCTTGTGCTGTCAGTTCGTTGAACTTTAGCGACCTTCATGATCAAGCCTCTCCATTTCCTTCTGTCCGCCGTCGCATCTCTCAGTTCTGCCAAATTCATTCCAGTTGTTTCATGTATCTCGTCCATCCACTTTTTACATGGTTAGGCCTACGTAATCAAATCGCATTGAGTTTAAGATTCTGATGGTAGCCTACGCGTAATTCTCTAGCAGTCGAATGTAAGATTTTCAGGGTCAACGAATCGAAATACCGCAGTGGCAACAGTGGAATAGTACTATCCAAGATGGCGGCCAATATGGCCACCAAAACACAAAGATGTATATCGCAACGTATTTTTAGGCTAAAATAATAAATAAAATGTCGAATGTAATATTTTAAGGGTCATGGAATCGAACGATAGCAGTGGCAATAGTGTGGAAATGTTACTTTCCAAGATGGCGGCCAATATGGCTGTCAACCCTAACCCATGGGCTCAGATATAGCCATTTTTGTGTTTTTGTGGCCATATTGGCCGCCATCTTGGAAAGCAATATTCCCACGCTATTGTGGATGAGAGTTCGATTTCTTGACCCTGAAAATATTAAATTCGACACTTCATTTGTCATTGTATCTCATCTATGAGCTGAGATATAAATATTTTTGTTTTGACTGCCATATTGGCCGCCATCTTGAAAATTTAGCTTTTCGCACTATAATTGCTGCTTCGAGAAAGCGATTCCTTGAACCGAAAATATTAATTTAGACGCTTAATTTTTTATTGTAGCCTACCATTAACTGAGATATACATATTTCTGTGTTGTGGCGTCCATATTGTCCGCCATCTTAGATAGTAACATTTCCGCACTATTACCACTACGAGAAATCGATTCCTTGACCCTGAAAAATGAAATTCGACACTTGTCATTGCACCTTATCTATGAGCTGAGTTATACATATTTTTGTTTTGGCGGCCATATTGGCCGCCATCTTGGAAAATAACATTTTCACACTGCGATAGTTCGATTCCTTGACCCTGAAAATATGAAATTCGGTACTTCATCTGTCATTGTAGCCTACCAATGAGCTAATTAAGATATACATATTTCTTTTTAGCGGCCATATTGGCTGCCATCTTGGACAGTACTATTCCCACTCTATTCTCAATGCGATAATTCGATTCCTTGACCTTGGAAGTATTACAATCGACATTTCATTTGTCATTGTAGCTTACCTGTGAGCTGAGATATTGCCAATTTCTTTGGGGTAGAAAACTACCCCACTCCGTCCTCCGTTTCTCGAGACGGAGCTTCGGCCTACGAAGGTTAACAGTAGGCCTACACGTAGACTTCCTGTATTACAAATAGAGCAAATGACTTAAATAGGTAGTGCCATGGTTCTCAGGGTCCGATTTGCCGGGGGGTCGGGGGTTGGACCCCCTTGCTTCTTCTTATTGACCCCCTTGCTTCTAGCCTTAGGCCGACCCCCGAGGGGGTCGGCTTGACCCCCTCAAATTCATTACCCACAGTCCTACACCAAATGACTCCATTATGACCATTCGGCCTGACCCAGCTTCTACCTCCCTCTCTACTAGTCGCTCTGAAAGCCCAGCTGGCTAGGCACCGATATATACAACACAATACACACACATATATATATATATATATATATATATATATATATATATATATATATATATATATATATATATATATATATTTATAATGGTCACCTCTGTCTTTAGTAGCTAGCTAGTACTGTTTCTTCTCTCTACTCGACCACTCTCCTCCCTTTTCCTCTGTCTCTCTGTCTTGCAGTTTGATATATGTGTGTCGCATCAAAGCACCATCTGCTTTTGGATTAGGGGCCTAAGGAAGAAGAAAGTTGTTGTCTTTCAACAAGATTTGTATACACCCTTACAGTTTTCAGGCCCAATGGATCAGGTTTCCATGCTGTAGACTATGCTTCAGGCGAGGACCCCCATCCACGCTTCAAGCCTCCCATGGCTCTAGGAGTCTAGGTAGACGCCTTGCTGACCTTTACCCTTTCCTGAGGCCAGGACAGGGGTGCTGAGAGCCTGAGACCGCTGAGTCATAAGTCGTGGAATATCAGTGTGTACGTTGGGTATTCGAAATTCCAGTTTTATGTGTATTTGTTGTTTATAAAACTGTCTGCGCATCGCTTTACTTTATCGAAAATCAAGCGACACAAACTGAACGGAGCTAGGTTTAAGAAATTGTCAGAAAAACGAGGAGCAGCTGCAACAAGTTATATGGAGTTAGCTATTTTGAAGCGCACTGATTCCTATTTAATTTAACATGAACAAGACATTAGATCCAATCATGCCACAGCAGTTTCATCAGCCAGAGTGAAGTAGCGCTCCTGTTAATTTTGTGAAGTTCTCAAAGACTGCAGATATATCATGGATAGAAAAGTTTTGAGTCTGGTAAGAGCCACATATTCATATAATTGAATAATGTTCAATATAGCGTTTGACTAGCTGTGTATCGCTAAAATTCGAAATTTCTATTGGGGCCGTTTGCCGTTATTCGCCCTGGGCGCCAAAATACCTAGCCACGCCACTGATTAAATCACTTGCATTGTAACTGTCTCATACATGTGACAATTACTCCCTCCCTAATCCAGTGCTTCCCAACCTGAGTGTCGCGGAAGCAAAGGGCCCCGTGCACCTGCTCAAGGTTGGATGTCAGAAAGGTAGAACCATAACATTTGTGCAGCTTTTTATGTGAAAAAGTTGTAAAATTTATCACAACTAACATAGGCTTATAATTATTTTTTTACACGGAAAGTAGTGTGGAAATAGTCGCAACCCGCATGTTTAATAGAAGAAAAGTTTCATATCAGTAAAATAAAGAACTAACTTGAAGAAAAATATTGAAATTAAGGTCAAAGGTGCCGCTGATCTGCCGTTAGTAGGCTAAGGGTGCCATGCATGCTCTGAAAAAGACTGGGAATCGCTGCCATAATTAATCTATCAGTAGGCTACTTTATAAAATATATCTCACTCTTGCTGTTACTTTGGCCACTGCAGTACGGCGCCCTATTAGGCCTATATGGCGCCCCGTTCGGGCCATCTGGTAACTGTACTGCAGAAAGAACTTTAAGCAGATTGAAAATAATAAAAAAAAATACTTGCGATCCAACATTAGGCCTACAAATGAACGCCAATTTCAAACAGTATTTTATAGGATATATAGTATATACTATGGTCTACTGTACTAACTATTGCACATAATGTCGTTATTTCAAATATATACTATCATTTTAATTAGCCTACCATTTTTACTCTGGAACGTGGCGTCCCTCAAAAAACAATTACCCTTGCCCCCACATAGGCAATCCTGGATCCGCCACTGTTCCCGACCCCCCTGCTTCTTTTTTGACAAATCGGACCCTGATGGTTCTTAATTAATATCCGTGTTAACAGTACGTAGAACGAAATCGGAGAAAGATATTCAAATAACAAGATTAACCCATTAGCGCCCAATGATCCCATTTGGGAACACGCGGATGAATTTAAGTATAAAATAAATGTATCGTGTTATTTAGTTACTGTTGGCAGCTTTTGACTGTTAAATAGTCCATTTACGATATTTTAGACTAATCTTGAGTTTGCAAAAAATTCTAGTGGGCGGCAGCCATCTTTAAAGTTTCGGGTTTTTTCAAAATTCGGCTGCTTCCAGTTTCTCGTCTGCATATAAGGTAAGAGAATTTAAATTTTAAAAGTGTTTATGTGATTTAAGTGTAACATTACGTAGCTAACCTACTGTTATGCCAAATGTGCATTGAAAAATCAAATGTATTGCGGTAGAAATGTTTAGTAAATCTTTGATGTTCCCAAATGGGAACATTGGGCACAAATGTAGTCTGTTCCCATTTGGGAACATGATGGAGAAATTCATTGAGTTATTGAAAACTCCGCATCGCGTGCATTACTACTGTCCATATTTATAAAAGAATATGAGATAAATTAGAATTTTTAGTTTACACAGCAATCACACCTTATATAATGCCTTTTTCAGGTGTAAAGAAAGGTCTCCTTGTCTGAGGCGATCACCATTATGCAGTCTGATGTAGATGGAGACAATGATAACACTGAGCAGCTTGTTCACCTAGCACAGGCTTCCATGAGGTCTACTACGGCAACTTCTTCATATGATAACTGTGAGATGGCACGACAACCAGCATGTGACTGTAGCTACCAATTTAATTGCAGTAGAGCCATTCGAAACGCTGGAGCTCAGCCAAAAAGTATGTGGTTGACATAAATCAACCAGCTGTCATTAGAGAGCACACTCTTCACATGGGTGTTGTGGGCATTCTGGACCCCTTCATGTCTAGCTATGACCCCGTATTTGGCTCCAAGAAGTGGTGGTGCCACTCTTTATCAACGGTTTGAACATGACTATTGTTGCTGCCTGGCCTCTTCACTTGGAAGTCTGTGGCTTGTCTGATCAACTGGAGTTCTGGCGGCAAATTATGAACAATACTATACAACGGTTGGACAATCCTCCAACAGCTCTATCAGATAGCCACTCAGTCAGTGACATTCGCTACGTTTGAGTCGATCATCATCTGGGTTCAGAGTGAAAGACAAACAAGATTTTGTAAGAAGAATACATGGCTGTACTGTGCAAAGTGCATGGTTCTACTTCATCTGCACTACGAGCAGTAGTAGCATATCATCGCATTTGAGACAGAATATTGTCAGTCTTCTGGAAGGCATTGTAGAGAAATACCTGGAATATGTTGATGTGTATATGATGTGTTCAATCGCAGAATTAGACAATGCTATCGTTGGCACTGCTTTATAACTTCTGAAAACTAGTTACTTCAACATTGATGTGTGGTTTTATTGCTCTAGCAAAGCAGCCTATATATGCTGTGCATAAAGTAAAACTAGTGTAGTAACTGAAAACTGCAAATTTAACAGATTATCTTCAATAAATTTGCATGGTGTTCCCAAATGGGAACAGACTCCATATGTGCCCAATGTTCCCAAATGGGAACAGCACGCCATCTAGCGGCTGATCGCGGAATCACATAAATACAAGTTCCAGAGACCTTACCCTAGCATCATTTCTTATATTCCCAAGTATCAAAAAGATTGGCCATTGGGGGAACGTTTGGGCATTAATGGGTTAATAATTATGTGAATTTAAACAACAGACTACAATTTTAAATTACATCCCACCGCCCTATGCGACATATGCAATGAACGGGAAACTACATCACATCTCCTACATTGTAAGAAAGACACTTCCTGATAATTATTGTACTTTCAAACACTTAGACGCAACCTTCGAGGAATATTTTGTGTAATGCTTATGTTTGCAAACTGTGTTGTGTTGCGAGATGGAACGCATATTTGAAGGCCGCATCCTGTAATGCACCATTATTAGTAGCAGCACAGCATTCCACGCAGCTGCTGCATCATAATTATGTTCAATGCAAGTCACACAAGTTCAAAAGCACAAAGACAAAGAGCAACACTGTAGACGAAAGGTCGTAGGCCTACACACAGGGATATTGCAGTCAGTCCTAAATGCACCTGCCAGATAAATAGCACGCCTACCACGCTACTCTGACATTTCTACCTTCATATTTTAACAAATGCACTGGGTTCCTTTCTCTGCACGCATTAATTTCCAAATCCTCATTTTGGTCTTCAAGGCTCAAAGGGGTCTTGCCCCGAAATATGTATTATGTAGCTGATGTCATACTCCGAGGAGTCCGGCCTCTCTCAGCCTCTTCGCATCGACCACTCCGCTCTGCAAACAGACTTGAGCTTGGTGTCACGACAATTCGTCTACCGACATTTCGTCTGCGACACTTCGTCTACAGTCATTATTGTCTACCGACAGTTCGTCTACAAAGTTATATGATATTGTCACAATAAAATGGAAGGTGGATTGATGAAAAAAACTGTATCCCTAAATGGAAGTGGGATCGAAAACATTCCTGTGTTGAAATAGAAGCTGGATTGATCGAAATAATTTTCCCCCTAAATATAAGCTGGAAACCAAGCTAGATGCATGGAAATGATGGATGAAACTAAGTTTCCATCCAATAGAAGCTGTATTGATGAAAATAATCTTTTCAGTAATTAGAAGCTGGCTTCCTGAGAATATTTAGCACGTTTTAGCGAAGCTATAAGAAAGCGGCCTCTGTTGATTAAAAGACAAACATTGAGACACATTGACAGATTGACAAAGACAGATGGATGGAAGAAGAAGCAGACGGCAGAGCAAATGAGTAACATTGATGTGCGAATCAGATAATCGAGATTACGATATCGCGGACTTTTCACGGTTTGTTTATTCGGCCAACAGATTATTGCATATTACGTTAATGTAGGCTACTCTGATGAGCCAGCTCTCCAATATTCTGGTCTCTTCTTTTTAAAGTACTATGTCAATGTCATAAATAGCGAATGTAGAAATAAAATAGCGATTGTAGAAATAGCGATTGTAGAAATATGACTGTTCTACTAATATAAGGCAGTGCTGTCCACAGGGCCGGATTAAGACTTTCGGGGGCCCTAAGCCAAGGACCATCCGGGGGCCCTAACCGGAAAGCCATGCAAAAAATATTTTTCAGATTCAGAGAAAAACCATCCATTTTTTTACTTTAAAAAATTTCTAATGACCTTTTTGCTTTTCCGTCTTTTTTTTCAGAAGACAATTGTCAAATAGGACCTTTGTACCATCTGATTTTATATTTCCTGACAGTTGGGGGCCCTCAAAACGTTGTGGGGCTGTGGGGTTATCGATTGGCCAGCGTAGGCCACGCCCAATAGGGCACTTGGACATTAGGCGAAGACATTAGACATCGTAGCATCTCGACACACTCGATCGTTAGAAGCCGTCGCTTGTACTTAGATAGTTATAACTGTGTTACAAATAAACCAGCATTATAGAACATTACGTCTAATCTTACATGATGTCAGAAGAAAACTGAACTTTCCGTACGAATTACCATGAGTCTACCGAATCTACGGCTGCCGGAACCGCTGAAGGTGACCGGAAGCAATGTCGCGGACAACTGGGAGCGATTCAAAGACCAGTGGGAGAATTACGAGCTCGCGGCCGACCTGACAGAGGCCAGCACCGAGAAACGAGCGGCGGTCTTCCTCACCTGTCTGGGCGGCGAGGCCTACGACACATACCGCAGCCTGTCCCTTCCCTCCGAGGACAAGCGAGACATCGCGAAAATAATCGATGCGTTCGAAACGTTTTGCGTTGGATCCGTCAATGTCACTTACCAGCGTTATCTCTTTTACCAGCGCGTCCAAGAACCAAACGAACGCTTCGATACGTTTCTCGGAGAGATTCGGAGGATGGCTAAAACGTGCAAGTTCGAGGCCATGGAGGAGTCTATGATACGCGACCGCGTGGTAGTCGGCATCAAGGACGACGCTACGCGCCACAAACTGCTTCAAATCCGAGAACTGACGCTGAGCAAAGCCATAGATGTCTGCAAAGCCAGCGAGTCCGCCGGACAACAGTTGCGCGCAATGACAGCACAAGACCAAGTCCAAGCTCTCTACCAGGCGTCTGGGATGCGCTCAAGACGTCCACGCCAGACAGCACCTGAACCTCCCAAGGTCAGCCTGAATCGATGCAAATACTGCGACCGCCGCCATGAACCACGGCGGGAACTATGCCCCGCCTACGGCCAAACTTGCAGGCGATGCAATAAAAAATCGCATTTTGAATCGGTCTGCCAATCCACACGGGGAAGGAAAGCGCAGAGCCGGTGTGATGCGAGATGTTGTCCGGGGTGTAGATGTGTCCGAAAAATATTGTCATTGGTTCATGTGACCAATGACGTCAGATAGCAACTGTCAAGCTTTAAACTATTAATACGAATGCGAGATCTTGTCCGGGAAAGATATATAATAATTATTCCAACGTATCAAAGCTACGAGATCACGCCAGTTATATTTTTAGAAGCAAATTCCCCATGGTAGAAACTTTTCGGCACCGCATAGTCTAGTAGACTCCATCAACTACGGAGGCCCACCGGGGACATGCGGTTATTTTTATTTATCTAGTGCGCACTTAGTGCGCACTAGATAACTGTCTAATATTAGCTTAAGTTAAGTATGTCCAACACAGTTTTTGTTGTTTCAAGAGAAATCATGAAATTGAGCCTTAGTCAACGGGCTATATGGGTGAAACAAACTAGAAAAATAATAGTGTCAATAATGTGTGAATGAAAACGGAGCTGTGATCATTATTTACAAGTTTACTATCATTTATGCACACGTCGGTTGTTAATTAGCGCTTTTGTAGAATGCAGTGATTGCAGTCATTTTATCAGTTCATATTTCTCCGTCACCAATCCAAGAACAGTTAGCAGTATTTAGTACGGGTATTGCGTTTTAAGCCACAATATTTTATTAGTTTGGTCACAAATTTGAAAGTCGGGACATTTGGCTGTCCCGACTAGGTAAAGTCGGGACACGGGACATTTGCCTCGAAATCGGGACTGTCCCGACTAAGTCGGGACGGGTGGCAACCCTAATTGTGTAAGTGTCGTGGTATAGTAGTATTAGTCTGCGGCATGTAGCCAGTGGCGTAACAGCCATATAACGAGGGTGGACAAAGTCGAGGGCCCCCGAGGTCCAAGGGCCCCCAATCTTTTAGCTAAAAAATTCCGTAGGCCTACTTTTTCCGTGACAATAATTAGGGTAAATGTCATGTCAGTATGCTTTTCAGCTACTTGATTCTAAAGAAGCAACACCTAGGGCTTACGATTACGATTCATAACTTAAATGAGACTTAGCAGCAGTCGTGCATTTTATGTCAATTTAAGTATTATTTTTCTAGTTTGTTTCACCCATATAGCCCGTTGACTAAGGCTCAGTTTCATGATTTCTCTTGAAACAACAAAAACTGTGTTGGACATATTTGAGCTAATATTAAGCTCTCACATCACGTCATATAATAATGACGGAATTGGCTCCTGTCTGTGTGCTGTTTGCCACTCTCCGTCACCGTCGCCAGTGTGGAACGTCCCTTCTCCAAACTGAAAATCATGAAGATGTATCTTAGATTTACTATATTAAGTGGCAGGCTTGATGGTCTTACTCTTCTTTCGATCAAAAACGAATGTGCAAAACAATTGAATATTGGTGACTTCATGGACACGTTTGCCAATAGTAGGCCTAAAGCTAGAATAGCCAAATACGTGAAGTAGCCTAATTCTCTGAAGAACTAGAAACTACAGTCTACATTACATTACAGTATATATAGGCAGAGCCTAGTAGTATACCATGTAGGCCCCAGCCTATAGGCGGCAGACCAATTCATTTCGTTTTATTTTATAATCAAGACAAATTAACTTGAATTCTCTTTTGAACGATTAATCACTAAATACACTGTGCATGAAGTAATTATACTCTGCTAAGGACGTGAAGAACTTTATATCACGTGTACCTTATAAAACGCTTGCCCTAGCTCTCACTTGACTGTTACAGTACACTTGACTATTTTTGTCCTCTAGGCCTAATGATTTAATTATTTAACACGTCTTTCTATTTTAAATGGTTGCGTTCTGTCAACCTGTCATAAAATAAAATAAATATCTATCTCTGTTCATGATTCATTGTAGGCCTATAAATCTTTTACCTACACGTTCCTCATTAACTACACGTTCCTCCTTATTTATTGGTGGATCATGTGCCTCTTAATTGTCATTGTCTCAAGACCACTTTTTCTCTCTGGGTCTCTGGCTCTGTGAGCGCCTCTGATTGGAGTTCACTGCGAGAGGCGAGAGGCATATATGAATTTATAGATACAATACAATACAGCATTAGTGTACAATAGCTATGTAGGGTACTAGTCAATAAGCGACAGGCCAAATTGGTCAAATCATTTCGGTATAATTATATTCTTGTTTTGTCTTGAACTATTAATGTGACTTGAACTAGGCCTATGGATTATTGATGATAAGGTTTATTACTCCGTATTTAACATAACTGCAATTTTAAATAGGGCCTAGCTACCTAATTTTTTCACTTGTTAGCCTCTTTAATGGGTAAGGGCCCCCAAGCTTAGAGTGTCCAAGGGCCCCCGGCGAGGTTGTTACACATGTAGCGCGTTTTAAAACCACTGAACTGTAGCCCCCACCGTAAGACCGTCGGGTGGTTAAAAATTAAATTCAGGAAATTGTTTCTTCACAATTATAAAGCTACCTATAGTTACATGTAACATTGGGAATTGTGCGATGAATTTTGAAGTTTATATGACAATGTTTATGGTTCCCCAGGAATTATCACTTTTTTTGGATAAACAGTGAAAAGTAGCAAATAACTAGTTAATTTTGATAATTAGTAATTACATTGTACTACAGATTTACATCCATGTTTTTATTTTTTCGACATTCAGTATTAAACAGCAAGTGAACCCGCCAAGCTTATAGTATCGCGGGCTAAAGGATTATAGTGCGTAAGTTTACTGGCGTCGTGAGGGTCGGTTAGGATCAGAGATTTCATTTTTTTACCAATAAAAATAATCACATGTCCCCTATGGGCTTCCGTAATCAACGGTCGAGTGATTGACAGTTGAAGTTCTGGCACGGAGAGGCTGTCGGCTGATCGAGTGACTGGCTGAACGGTTGCGGGGCGCAATGGAAATCCCAGCTAATTACCATAACCTGGCTCGCTTCGGGGTGAAAGACTGATAGTAAGTGCTACGTAGGCCTAATGTAACACAACAAAAGTTTCGACCATGGGGAATTTGTTTCTAAAAATAAAACTCGCGCCATCGCTGCAAGTAGGCTACAAGCACCGTGCGTTAAAATAATGATTGAACTGCTCAAACTTCTTTGCTTTTCTTTCTAGTCTTCCCTGCTAAAAAATATTGTCTCGCATGTGATTTTCATATTACGTTAGTACGATACTTGAAACCTTAACACAATACTTCAAGCGTCGTGTTAATGTCAGTGTACATGTATGTTCCGGACATTATTTCACACGGACAATATCTCGCGTATGTCGTGCCATATACTGTCTTGACAACACAAGTGGGCGGAGTCGGACACATCTCCACCCCGGACAATATATCGCACCACACCGGCCGGAAGTTTGCGAACTCGACCTGGAAGAGGAAACGGACGAAGAACTGCTGACTTTGAACACACCTGGCAGCGATCGCTGGTATGTGCGCCTGCAGGTCGCTGACCAGTCAATACGTTTTTTGCTGGACAGTGGCGCCACAGTGAACCTAATTTCTGAGGAAATTATTCGAACTCTGGGCCGAGGGCAGGACGTCCGCCCGGCGTCTACAACACTGCGCATGTTTGACCGGACGGAGTTAAAAACCATTGGCGTGATCGCCCTCACAGTCCAGCACCCGCAAACACAACAACCACATCGTCTAGAATTCTTCGTCGCAGAAAAGCATGATCAGCCCATTCTCGGGCTCAAGGCCTGTAAAGATCTGCACCTCCTCACCGTAGACGAAGCGAACATATGCGCTTTGCGAACACGGGCCAGCACGCACGAGATTCTGACCGCAGGAGGAGTGGTGGCCGAATACGCAGACCTGTTCGACGGCATCGGATTGCTGGAAGGAGACGTCCACCTCCAAGTCAATGAGAAAATACCGCCCGTCCAGTTACCACTCAGAAGACTTCCTTTGGGTGTTCGGGACAAGGTAGCGGCCGAACTCCAGCGGCTAGAGGAAACCGGGATCATCACACCCGTGACCGAGCCCAGCCCATGGATCTCGGCGCTTCTCGTTGTTACAAAACCGGATGGCCGAATACGGATCTGCATCGACCCCAAGCCCTTGAACAAGGCTCTCTTGCGGGTTCAATATTGCATGCCCACGATCGATGATGTCCTGCCGCAGCTGGCAGGCGCGCGGGTCTTCAGCACGGTCGACGCAAAAGACGGTTTCTGGCATCTCCGCTTAGATTCATCTTCTAGCCGTCTTACTACCTTCGAGACCCCCTTCGGCCGATACCGGTGGCTCCGGCTACCGTTTGGAATCAGTCCAAGTCCGGAAATCTTCCAAAGTCGCATACACGCGGCGCTGTCGGGATTGAAGGGCATAGCTTGTATTGCAGATGACATTTTGATATACGGCGCGGGTGAAACGGAGGAGTTGGCGATGGCCAATCATACTGCGCGCGCTATTGGAACGCTGCCGCGACAAAGGCATCAAGCTAAATCGCAAGAAACTGCGCCTTTATCGCGAATCTACCCTTTTTTGTGGTCACGAACTGACGACACACGGTGTCCGACCAGATCAGCGCAAACTCGAGGCAATTAAGCACATGCCCGCCCCTAGCGACCGCCAGGGCGTTCTGCGTCTCCTTGGCATGGCGACTTATCTTGCAAAATTTTGCGCACATTTCAGTGACACTACAGCCCCCATCCGTGCACTACTCAAGGGCGAGAATGACTTCTGTTGGAGACCCGAGGTCCATGGTAAGGCGCTAGATAAATTGAAGACGATGCTAATGAACGCACCGGTCCTCGCATACTTTGATACGTCCAAAGCAATCGTGGTTCAGTGTGACGCCAGCCAGGCCGGTTTGGGCGCTGTGCTCCTACAAGATGGCCGACCGGTCGAATATGCCTCGCGTGCATTGACGCACACGGAACAAAACTATGCACAGATCGAGAAAGAACAATTGGCCATAATATTTGCAATGGAACGTTTCCACACATATGTGTACGCGAAACAGGTCACAATCGAGACAGATCATAAACCGTTAATTGCCATTGCGAAGAAGCCGTTATCAGCAGCGCCGAAACGCCTGCAGCGCATGCTACTCCGTTTACAACGGTACACATACGATCTAATTTACACGCCTGGAAGTAAAGTCATCCTCGCTGATGCCCTGTCTCCGGCATATCCTCCCCCAGCCGCCAACGCCTTGGGCGTTGAGTTCCCAGCGGAGATAGCATCGTTGATGGACGACCAGCAGATGCAGGACCTGAGCCTGGTCGCCTCACAGGGGACCATCCGAGCCCTGATAGCGGCTGCGGCGATCGACGATGCATAACAACAGCTGTTGAAGCAGATCGAAACCGGATGGCCGTCATCTTCAGCAGCACTACCAGCTGCCGTTAACCCTCGTACGCCTATGAGGGGTGTCTAGTAGACCCCGGGCCGGTTTTTTTAGTATTTCACTCAGTATCCGATTGAGTTTGGTTGTGATATTTTATGACTTTGTTGCTCGCCCAGTAATGCGCTAAAGTAATAAAAATGCAATTGGTTTCTCATACTGGTTACCATGGAAACGGCATGTAAACAACATAACCCAGAAATAAGGCTAAAAACACATGCGGTTGCAATGTGCAGCAAATGATTTGGTGTTATTTTTTGATAAAGTATAAGCATTACAGTATTATTTCGTGAAGGATATACGTAAACAAACTTAGATAATGACTTCTAGACGTAGATTTTCGCTAGCTGAGGCTACTAAAATGATCGTTGATGATGAAGATGATGGTCATATGAGTGACAATACAGACGACAGTGACGATTACTCCGATGTCGAACCTGAGGCTGCTACTGCAAAAGATCTGGATCGTAACAGTGAGAATTCGACGAATTCTGCATTAGAATGTGAAGACCGGTGCAGTTTGCATGAAGAACAGTCGTCTCCAACCAGCAGTTCTGATGATGAGCAGTCGTTTTCGGGAGATGCGGCAAATGGCTATAAATCGAGAACAGGAAGACAATGTTTAGGGTTAGGGTTAGGGTTAGGGTTAGGGTTAGGGTAAGGGTTAACCCTAACCCTAACCCTAAGATGTCTCGTCGCTGTTGCAATTGTGCCACGGAAAATGACCAGTAGGCTGACCAGCACTGTAGGTAATTACGACCAAAAGGACATCTATATAGCACTTATCACTCTGTCCGAATAATATGCTACTGCTAAGACGCGATATATATGAAACTACATTGTTACATGTTTTGTTTATCTACAATGTACCACTGAAAATGATAGGCTACATAACTGATAAATTCACATGTATGTGAATACTTCGCATACCCGAGTATTTGTAATTAGTTTTATTGTTATGTTACACATATACAAGTGTCTGCAGTGTCTCCTTGTTTTAATTTTAAGTTACAACAATTAAAAAATTGGATAGTCAATGCAAAACAGTACAATAGACCTAGGGGTCTGCTAGACCCCCCTCATAGTACTAGAATGACTACAAAAAGTTCAGTCCTCGGAGGGTTAAGCCGTATGCAAGTTTCTCTGACGAGTTAGCCATCAGTGGAGGGTTGGCGTTCAAAGGGCATCGGGTCATCATACCCCACCCAGCCAGAGACGATATTCTTCGTCGCCTCCACTCCATTCACATCGGCGTTAATGGGTGCATCAGACGTGCCAAAGAGGCCGTTTATTATCCAGGCATCACCGCGGCCATTAAGGACCTGGTGTCACGTTGCGACATCTGCGCTCGCCATCAAACGGAGACCCAGAAGGAGCCCCTACTGCCCCACCCGGCCCCACCCCGTCCGTGGGACAAAGTTGGTGTGGATATATTTATGCATCGGGGGCAGGAGTACCTGATAACAGTCGACTATCTGTCAGGCTACTTTGAAATCGACAGACTGGAATCCAAGCGTGTTGCCGACATTACCTACGCCCTCCGCCAACAGTTCGCTCGGCATGGCATACCATCCGAGGTAATGTCCGATAACAGCCCGTTTGGTGCGGCGGAATTTCTGGCATTTGCAGCCGCCTGGGAATTCAAGGCAACCACCTCCTCACCCCGATACCCCCAGTCTAATGGGAAAGCAGAGAATGCCATTAAGACAGCGAAGCGCTTGATGACTAAAGCCAGCGAAGGGGGAGTTGACCCTTTTCTGGCACTCCTCGCCTGGCGGAATACACCCTCCGCGCAGCTGGGCCAGAGCCCATGTCAAGTACTTTTCTCAAGGAGAACACGCACATTATTGCCCACCGCCGCTGCACTCTTGACACCGCCCACAGCAGATGCAGCCCAAGCAGCCCTGACCGCAGCCAAAGGCCGACAAGCGCACTACTACGACAAGAGGGCGAAAGTGCGACCACCCCTCACCGTCGGTCAAACGGTCAGGGCGAGATTTGACTCGAAGGACTGGCGCAAGGCAGAGGTCTCCCGTGTACTCCCACACCGCTCATACGAGCTCCGGTTTGATGATGGTACCACGAGGCGACGCACCTCACGGCATGTCCATGTATCGGCGGAACCGCCCATCATCATCAAGGCTGACGGGACGGACGACGAAAACACCACGCCGCCACCCATCTCCCTCTCCCACTCCCACCCTCCTCACGCAGCTCCAGGACTAACCTCCGTCGCCCAGCAGCCGACGCCACAGCAAGCCATGGAAGGTGAAGCCCAGCCGGACTACAGAACACGCTCTGGGCGGCCGATACGAAAACCGGCAAGATACCGCTCTGACTGAATCAGGATAGACAATTCAGCCTCGAAAACAAACAATAGTAGTATAGTAGCAAAGTAGTTATTAGAGGAACTAGATGTAGGCCGACTCGGTTACGCGAGTTTTAGACTTAGGTATACTATAGGCCATATAGTTTGAGTAGACTTAAAGTATTTAGGTATACTATAGGCCATATAGTTTGTGTAGACTTAAAGTATTTTGGCTACTTAAAGGAGAAAGGATGTGGGGTTATCCGATTGGCCAGCGTAGGCCACGCCCAATAGGGCACTTGGACATTAGGCGAAGACATTAGACATCGTAGCATCTCGACACACTCGAACGTTAGAAGCCGTCGCTTGTACTTAGATAGTTATAACTGTGTTACAAATAAACCAGCATTATAATACATTACGTCTAATCTTACAGGTGCGAGAGCCGTAATCACTTATAGGTAATAGGCTCTGGCTGTCCAACCTTTCTGACACCGCGGGCCACCGAAGAAGTAATTTTTGAAGCCGAGGGCCGCACCAGTAAACTCAAAAGCAGCGACTCAAATTTATTGAAAATTATTAATTGTATTATAATTAGGCTAATGATGGAGTTATCATAATGAATGCGTCTTGGGAACTGGATTTTGTGTACACATTGTCAAATGATAAGCCAAGTTACGAACGAATAGCTATGCAAGTAGGCCAGTGACTGTCTTTTACTTCATTTTAACAGAAATTGCAAATATTTAGCTAGCTGCGGCGGGCCACTGAGAATCTACCGGCGGGCCGCATGCGGCCGCGGGCCGCGGGTTGGACAGCACTGTACTAAGGCTTATTATTATAAGCCTTAGTAGATTCTCTTTTGCTGCAGTGCGTTAAATATTATTCGCTAGATGACAGGATATGTTCTCTAAAACTTCAGCTTACTTCTCATTGTACCGAAACACTTTAATCATCGCCATTTTTTGCTGATGACTGTATACATCAGATTATGAACAAAATAATTCGACTTTGGTGCCAAACCAGGTTAGATTCTAGGATTCTATTACTCTGCGCATCTAAGTTAGTGGACAAAAACATTTAATTATCGACATTTAAGTCAATGAGAGAGTTGTTAATAATCGTGGTTTGATCTTAATCTTTCTTTCTGAAGTTATCCTTCTGTTTTCTAGTTGACTTGATTTTCTTCTAATTATCGTTTTCTTTTTACATAAATATTTCTGACTTTGTATGTAAAGCGCTGAGCGTTTGCTTACGTTTAATAAAGAACATTCTTACTTACCCTTAAACGATGGTTGGAAAGACAACAGCTTATCATCTGGTATGAACTTTCCGATCCTCTGGATACCGGACTCGGGTAAAGTCGTAGTTTACGTTGCTAAATTATTTGATGTTGTCACTGTAAAATGGAAGCTGGATTGATGAAAGAAATTGTTTCCCTAAATGGAAGTGTGATTGATGAAAACATTCCTGTGTTCAAAATTGAAGTTGGATTGATCGAAATAATTTTTACCGTAAATAGAAGCTGGATGGATGAAATTAAGTTTTGGATTCAATAGAAACTGGATTGATGAAAATAATTGTTTCCGTAATTAGAAGCTGGATCCATGAGAATATATCTTTGCTTAAATAAAAGTTCCATTGATGAAAAATATTTCTTTCGTGAAATAGAAGTTGGATTGATAAAAGTAATTTTTTCAAATTAAATAGAAGTTGGATTGATGAAAAAATTTCTCAATGAAATGGAAGGTGGATTGATGATAGTTAACATGCACATAGGTAGACTTCTTACTTATCAACGTCAAGTACGGCATTGAAGACATTAGAATAATTTAGCAACGTAAACTACGACTTTACCCGGACTCGTACCTCCTCCCTCCGACAACTCTTTTGGACAACCCCTCTGACTAGACGCAGCGCTCATGAATAAGATGGTGCCCTGCACTTGGCTTTCGAGTGGCGCTTTAGAAGTTTGGAGATTACGATTACGATTCAGGCGAACAAAAGAAAACTAGATGTCATTAGACGCCGTTCCTTGTCATGCATCGTTCTTTGTAACTTGCTCTTTAGAACTCGTTGGTCAACATGCACAAATAAGTAATGTGGTAATGCTATCGGCGGTGCATTTTAGCTTATTGTATTATTTCTCTTATGTGGGTGCGTAAATGGAAGATGGATTGATGAAAATAGTTCTTTGCTAAAATAGAAGCTGGATTGATGAAAAACGTGTAGTTTAGCGTCGTAAATGACTCGCCATTGGATGGGTTTTTCGCCATAATTAGGCCTATACAAATATTATTTCATATTATTTCGCATTGGTCGAATACAAGTTGCATTGACGAAAGGAATTCTTCCTTAATAGAAGTGGCATTGATGAAACTAAGCTTAGCTTCAATAGAAGTGGGATTGATGAAAAGAATCTTGCTTAAATAGAAGCTGGATTCATTACAGTTCTCAAGAAAGTCATTGAAATAATAAAATACGCTAAAATGCACGCCTACCTCCACTCTCAATACGCTAAAAAATATGCTAAAATGCACTTTTACCAGTAATGTAAAGTCAGGCAGTGAAATAATCGTTAATCCTGCATTATAGCATATTTTACTCTTGTTTCGGTTAAACCGTAGTTTGCGTTGCCATATTATTTTATATTGTCACTTTGAAATGGAAGCTGGTTCGATGAAAACAATTGTTTGGCTGTTTGCCCAATTGGAAGTTGAATTGGTGAAACTAATTCTTTGTTTACGTAAATAGAAGCTAGATTGATGAAACTAAGTCTTTGTTTCAATGGAAGCTGGATTGATGAAAATAAGTGTTTTCGTAAATAAAAGTTCGATTTAGGAGAGTAGGCTAATTCTTTACTTAGATTGAAGTTGGATTGTTGAAAATAATTTGTCACTTAAGTAGAAGTTGGATTGATAACAGTATTTTGTATTGATGAAAATTAAATTTGTATGAAATGGAAGCTGGAATGATGACAGTTATCATGGACGTTGGTAGTCTGCTTATTTACCAACGTCAAGTTTGTCATTAAGACATTAAAATAATTTGGTATCATAACCTTCGGGATAACTCTTGTTTCTTCCAGCTGAAAGTAATAGCCTATTTAATTATTTAAATGATTTTTATGATTACTGTCATCAGTCCAACTTCAACATAATTATACAAATATTATTTCATCAATCCAACTTCTAGTTTCACTTGAAACTATTTTCATCAATCTAAATTCCATTCAGAAACTATTTTCATCAATCTAAATTCCATTTCAATGCAAAATCTGTTTTCACCAATCCAACTTCCATTTTAACACAACATTTCTTTTCATCAGTCCAACTTCTATTTGCACAAATTATTCTTTTCGTGAATCCAAATTGTATTTAATGCAAAAACTTGTTGTCAATTCCAGTTTCTAATTACACTAAAAAATCTTTTCATCAATCCAACTTCTATTTACACAAAGAATTCTTGGAATCAGTGCAACTTATATTTGCACAGAGAATTCTTTTCATCAGTCTAACTTCTAGTAAATTTAGGCAAAGAATTATTTTCCACTTACGCATCCAGATAAGAAAAATATTTAGATGCTCTAAAATATAGGATACGTTCAGTACGATAATAAAATTTGCTAAAATGCAGGTTGACCATTTCTGCAAATATGTATGGGTTGAAAATGGGTATTTGTTTTATGGCGGAGGGTTGCGGGTTCGAATCCACCTCAAGCGCTCGCGTAGGGACCCTGGGCAAGTCTTTCACTCCCAATTGCTCATGCGCTTCGGCGTGAAACTCCGATTCAGTGTCCGCGCTGTAGTCGGGAGCGTCTCTGGGCGCTCTAACAAGTGCTCATGCATACATACATCTTGTTCCCATTGACTTATCTGCTGCTTTTGATGGTGTGTTCATTCACTATTTTGCATTGATAGCAGAGCATTGTTTTGGGCTTTCTGATAATGACACTGAATTGGTTTTCACCCTAACTATGCCCCTGCACTTATAGTCAGTATATTTTTGATGGCATTTTCTACCAAGTCTCTTCTAAAACAAGGTGTTCCTCGAACCCGCAACCCTCTGGCTGCAAGACACCGAGCATTCCCCTACACCACCGCGCCCCACAATGCTGCCATGTTACTCTGATCCAGTGTTTAAGATGTCATTAGGAGCAAGAAGCGCATATTCTGTCGAATGTAGCTTACGGTTTGCAGACTGAAATGGGGATTCGTGAATTAAAGGATAAGTTCATAGTTGAGATGGGTCTGTAATTAGACAGATGAACATAATTTATGAGTTACATATTTCAATTCCAGATGACATATCGATCACTGTGAGATAATGAGTAAGCAGACATTACTGGTCAGCTAAAACGTTTTGTCGATTCCTTCGTGCTTAGTATAGATAGGGATTTGGTTTGAGGTTTCCTTCCTCCCGGTGTTTTGACAAGACAACCTTTTCAAGCGTTGATTTCATCCAGCATCCGTCCTTCTGGCTCTTCTGAGAAATTGGACATCAAGCGTCTCTTAAACCTTTTGATGTTCAAACACCCGTCATACCACCTGTGCAAGCAAATTGTATTGTGGACGACCGAGTCCTTGCTGGGATATGCAGAAGTACCAGTGGCAAATTACCAGACCAGAAGGACGGGCGCTGGAGCTAATACATAAGCTATTGCATTTTAAACCGAACAGTTAAGACTTTTGTCTCTTTTATCTCAGATCTAGTCAGTTTTAAGTCAAGTCTTCTCTTAGATAGTCTAAAGAAATTGTCAATTTTAGCTTTCCTACTTTTGGAAACTGTTATGAAGATTTGAGATGGCGTGATTTCAAATTGGCTTGATTTTTTTGTATATTCATGGAATGGTGTATTTCTGATTACAGACGTAAGGTGATTCTGTTTTGAGACAGATCTGTAACATTAAGGGTTTCTAAAGACACATTTTTAGTAGAATATTACTTTATTTACTTTCTGGAACTGTGCCTAGCATTGATGCATTATTGTTAACTAGTCACTCAACTACTTTAAAGCTTAGCGGAAAGCACCAGCATATTTACGACAGACCAGAGACAGGCAGATCATCTGTTATGGCGGGTTTCGTCGAGGACGAGATAGCTCTAAAGACAGAGGATCAGCTGGATTTCTGAAAGAGGTGGGACTTCAATTTGGAAAACATTTAGTTTGATAAGTAGAACCTGAGGCAGGTGACGGGTGAATGAGTGGCAGTTTTGTTGGAGAAACTGAGAATATTCGGGATTCAGAGGGTGTTTGTTACAGAGTTGAGGTGCAGTGTGGAATATGGATCGCTTGAAGAACTATTGTCATTCAATGTGCTGAAAGGGTTGACACTATTAGAGTGCTAGGTATTACCCTCAGCGCCGATCTGCGCATGACAAAGCATACTGAAAAGGTTCTTACCTCAAGTTCTTCTTCTGTATACGCCCTCCGTGTTTTGAGAGATCATGGCATGTCTACTTATGCGCTGCATGATGTTGCTATGTCAACCACACTGTGGCACACCTAATGTATGCCTCCTCTGTCTGGTGGGGATATGCCAGTGAGAATGATAGGACAAATTACAAAGTATTCTAAACAGAATGAAGCGTAGAGGTTTCCTCTGATCTACTACCCAAAGTGTGGTAGATATGTCCCAAGCCACTGATTCTGGCTTATTTAGGGCTATTTGTGGGAACCATGTCATATTCTCCGAGAAATATTTCCATCTACACGGCAAAACAAATATAATTTACGTCCTAGAATTCATAATTTTATTCTCCCCATTAATGATAAATGTAATTACATACCCGAATTTTTTAAAAGATATATATTAATTGTCTCATAATTACTTATTGTAATTGTCTCATAATTGTCTCCTAAATCATTAACTCTGGCTTTACTCTATTAGCTAATTGTGTTTCTTTTAATTAACCTGTTGCGTTTTGTCAACTGGATTATTTTGAAGTTAAACGAGTAATATTATTGATTGATTGAGGCGAGTAGTGACTTGGGACGGGAGAGAGTGAGACATGTGGACGAATGGGTAGATCGGGATGGTTTGATCGATGGTGAAGATTGTGCGAAGGTACTCTGCTTGTTAGTATTACATTGAGTTGTATGTTAGTGCTAAGACTTTCAAGTGGATGCGCTCAAGGATTTTCAGCCATTTTAGTGATGTAAGAACGGGTATTTATATTGTGGTACTTGGATGTATGTGGTGATGTTTAAGAGTATATGAATGAGCAGTCATTCCACTGTATTAAGCTGCAATGAAATTATGTGACATTAACATGTTAAATATTGACGTTTTAGCAGATGTGTGACAATGACAATGGCAGGCATCATTATCTCAGAGCTTCAGATTTCTTTTACCACAACTTTAGTCAACTGTTATATCTTCACTAAATGTATCCTGAATGATAGCATATGGGAGTGAGCTATTAAACAACAGATGGCAAGCTTCAGTATTTCGTCAAGAAGTTTTTTCTGTGTGAATACTTTCTTATTTTACTCGACAAGAACTACCACTGATACATGAAACAGGAACTCTTCTTGTAAGCATCTGAAGGTGAACTTAAATGAAGCAATCTGTAATGTGTGAATCTGGATACTGCTGATGTTGGAAACGATATGACAACAACAATTGCAGAAACCTTTAACAGAGGCTATTTCTTTGAACCACCGAAACTCATCATTGTCAAAGTCTTATAAAGATCCCGACTTTGCAGCTTGTCTGGAATCCTGTGATTGGCGAAGCACATACGAATAATTTAAAACACAAAACAGATGACAATTATTCAGAAAGTGTATAGTGAATGTGATCATCTTACAACTCATCAAAGAACCGATACTGGAGAAAACACTTAAATTAACAATTAAGTGAGTATCCTGATGGAGAATACGAAAACACATACGGTTGAAAAACCATACAGGTGCCAGCTATGTCGGAAATCATTTAATCGCGATGGTCATTTGAAAACGCACATGAGAACTCATACTGGTGAAAAACCATACAGGTGCCAGTTATGTAAGAAATCATTTAATCGTGATGGTAATTTGAAAGCGCACATGAGAACTCATACTGGTGAAAAACCATACAGGTGCCAGCTATGTCAGAAATCATTTAATGTGAGTTGTACTCTGAAAAGGCACATGAGAACCCATACTGGTGAAAAACCATACAGATGCCAGTTATGTCAGAAATTATTTAATGTGAGTTGTACTCTGAAAAGGCATATGAGAACCCATACTGGTGAAAAACCATACAGATGCCAGTTATGTGAGAAATCATTTAATGAAGGTGGTGATCTGAAAACACACATGAGAACCCATACTGGTGAAAAACCATACAGATGTCAGTTATGTCAGAAATCATTTAATCAAGGTGGTAATCTGAAAACGCATATGAGAACCCATACTGGTGAAAAACCATACAGGTGCCAGCTATGCAAGAAATCATTTAATGAAGGTGGTACTCTGAAAATGCACATGAGAACCCATACTGGTGAAAAACCATACAGATGTCAGTTATGTCGGAAATCATTTATTCACGGTGGTGTCCTGAAAACGCACATGAGAACCCATACTGGTGAAAAACCATACAGGTGTCAGTTATGTCAGAAATCATTTAATGGAGGTGGTTCTATGAAAAAGCACATGAGAACCCATAGTGGTGAAAAACCATACAGGTGCCAGCTATGCAACAAATTATTTAATCATGGTGGTAATCTGAAAAGGCACATGAGAACCCATACTGCGGAAAAACCATACAGGTGCAAGTTATGTCAGAAATCATTTATTCGAGTAGGGACCTTGACGGTGCATATGAGAATGCACACAGAAGTTAAACCATATGTATGTGAAGGTTGTAATAAGGGATTCACAGATATTGGACATCTAAATAGACACAGAAGAACTCATGCAACTGAGAAGCAACACTCGCGCAACAAACCTTATACTAAGAGCAGTTTTTCAGCGAAGCAGTTTAAACTCCATGAAGGAACACCGCAACAGGGTCTTAAAATGGGAAGTGAAGTAATTGCTAACCTGTCAGATCATTTCATCAGATTTAGTAGTCCTGAAGTTATTGATAAAGACAATGAACGTTACTCAAAGAACGTTCATCCGGATTCTAGTGGAACTGCAGGTCCTTTCCCGAAAAGAGATGGAGAATGTCTGTCTATTGGCAAATTCAAATCTACTATGAATACAAAGGCGTCTTTGTCAAAATCTTTTGGATGCGGTATATGTGACGTTATGCTTGATATCGATAAGGAATTTCTAGAGCATTGTTTTAGCCATCGTTTTGCTCCACCTGACGACTTAGTTTCTGACATGTGCTGAATTATGATTCCAAGTAATTATTACAGTTAAGACATTTGGAATTAGAGATTTATAATGAAGAGATTATATGGATGTGCAGGATACCTACATTTATGCAAATAGTTACTTTTTACAACTTAAATTTTATACTTGGCATTGATATTTTTCGGGATTGACGATAGTTATCATGGACATAGCTAGATTGCTTACTTACCAACATGAAGTTCGGTATTGAAAATATTCAAATAATTTACCAACCTAAACTACGGGATTACCCGCTCGTCATTTTGTACGGTGTCACGACAACTCGTCGAACGACATTTCGTCTACGACACTTCGTCGAGCGACATTTCGTCGAACGACATTTCGTCTACTGAGTTATTTGATGTTGTCACTTTAAAATGGAAGGTGGATTGATGAAAAAAACTGTTTTCCGAAATAGAAATGGGATTGATGAAAACATTCCTGTGTTGAAATAGAAGCTGGATTGATCGAAATAATTTTTCCCGTAAATAGAAGCTGGAAATCAACCTGGATGCATGGGTGAAAATAGGTTTCCATTCAATAAAAGCTGGATTGATGAAAATCATCTTGTCAGGAATTAGAAGCTGGATTCCTGAGAATATATAGCACGTTTTAGCGAAACTATACGAAAGCGGCCTCTGTTGATTAGCCGTAATGGATACAGATACACTGGTAGACGAAATGTCGTTCGACGAGTTGTCGCGGAACCATTTTGTACGGATGGCAGTTAAATTCAGATTGTCGTTGAAATACATTACTAATGATGCATTGACTGGTAAGATTTTAACACTTTGTTGGTTATCCCGTAGTTTAGGTTTTTAAATTATTTGAATGTCTTCAATGCCGTACTTCACGTTGGTAAGTAAGAAGTCTACCTATGTCCATGATAACTATCATCAATCCCGCTTTCATTTCAGGAAGAATTTGTTTTAATCAATCCGGCTTCCATTTCATGAACAAAAATGTCCCAACTTCTATTTAACCAACAAATATTTTTCATCAATGGAACTTTTATTTAGGCAAAGAACTATTCTCATGGGTCCAGCTTATACTTACCGAAACAATTATTTTCTTCAATCCAGCTTCTGTTACGCCAAAAACTTAGTTTCATCAATCCAGTTTCTATTTACGGTAAAAATTATTTCCACCAATCCAACTTCTATTTAAATACACAAATGGTTTCATCAACCACACTTTCATTTAGAGAAACCATATTTTTCATCAATCCACATTCCACTTTAATTCGACGATATAAAATAGTTTAACAACCTAAACTACGGGTTTACCACTTTGTTTATATAAATTTTTCCTTGTAATCCACTTAAGGCAAATACTGAGCACCGATGAGATTCCGATATAGAACTCGTCGGGCGACGTAGACCAGAGGAGTTCTGGTTGACTGTGTTATGGACAGCGGTTGAGTTAATGATAATTTATAATATAAATTATTTTTTACGTTTATATAAATTGTATATATTTATAAACGTAAAAATTAATCTCTTTCGCTGCAGTGCGTTAAAATGTATTCGCTAGATGACAGGATATACATTATAAAAATCAACTTAGTTCTAAATGTAGCGAAACACTTTAATCGTCGCCATTTTGTGCTGATGACAGTTTAATCACAATATTGAGAAATTCGACTTTGATGCCAAACCTGGTTAGATTCTATAACTTGTGCATGTAATTTAGTGGACAGACACATTTAATTAACGGCAGCTAAGTCAGTGACCGAGAGAAAGAGAGAGTTGCTAATTATTGTGGTTTGATTTTAATGTTTAGTTTCCTGTAGAGTGTAGAGGATGGCTGGAAAGTCATTCCGATGAACATCACACCACTAGATGTCGTTAGACGCAGTTCCTTGTCGTGCATCGTTCTTTATAACTTGTTCTTTATAACTCTCTTTGGTCTACATTTGTAAATAATTAACGTAAAATCGCACAATTCAACGGTAATTTCGCAGGGTAGCGTTCTTAATTCGCCACTGCAAGGCTACATTAGTTCGGTCCAATGCAACCTAGATATACGAAAATTAAATAGCAGTCGGATTGAATAGAAGTGGGATTAGTCAAGAGATTCTTGCTTAAATAGAACCGGGATTGATGAAAAATAATTGTTGTTTAAATAGAAGTTGGTTTTGATGAAAAATGGAAGTTGAATTGATTAAAAGTATTGCTGCCTAAGTAGAAGCTGGGTTGATTAAAAGACTCCTTGCCCAGGTAGAAGTTTGATTGATGAAAAATAATCATGCTATAGTGGGTGAATAATATTAAAAACACTAAACTCCGAAATTACCAAAGTAAGCAATCTTACGCTTTACTGTTAGTTCTACATTCAAACCTGCATTTTAGCGTATTTTGTTCTTGTTTCTAACCGTGAACAGTATTAGCATATTTATTTATTTCAATGAGTTTTATGCATTGGTCTAACATGTCAGTGAAATGAAACATGCACGTTACCAGTGAAGACACTGGTCCAGTTTGGGATTGCCTCTGATCTTGAGTGGTGCTATATAAATACTCGTTTACGATTACGATTGCAATTAAGTGGAGCTGCAGAGTATTTCCACTACATATTACATAGGAGTGGACATGGAGACTGTTGCAAACTTCTTTCAGCCTCCAACTGTCACTGATGCCTGCTATTTGTTACCAATTGGTTGTTTCTTGGGATTGGATAGATGCATAACATAAATGGTGTTGGATTCATCAGGTGAATTGTAAAATGTGCATGATGGTGTCTCAGCATTCAATTTTCAAAAGATGTAGAACTGTGTTATCTCTTAGAAAATATGCAAGATTTTGAGTCAATTCAGGTTCGACGTAAGTAGTTTATGAACACAACTCCAATGTTGTATGTTGTGAGAAGAAGAAGATAAGTCACTTAATCTAACCCCAACAGGTAGCCACGGATATGCAGTTGTTACAACTTCACTTTCTTAACACCAACATATGTCATCAGGTGCCTAATCCTCTTCATGGGCATCTGATCTTCCCACCAACATTGTAAGTTTACCTATAATCTTGTATAATCTTGTAGGTAAAATTAGGCATTCTATTATATTTTGTCTATTTTTAACAGTTTTCCGCTTAACTCATTTATGTTAATAATAAAATCAGTCATAAGGTAGGATTTGGTAAAATTGCTCATTGACTGCATGACTTTATAAATATTAGTACTTTGTACTCATTACCTGATGCTTTGCCATTGCTGTCGATTTAAAGCCTGTATATTTAAAAATTTTGACTGTGACTGGCCTATAATTGCAAGAGTGCAATGGTATCTACCGATTGAAATTTCGTTTTATTATTATATCTGTAGAGTGGTTATTTTAAGGCAGTGGTTATTTTAAGGCAGTGCATCATATAGATTATATCTGAGAAGAGACAAGAATAAAATGGGAACCACCTCAATGTCACGATGGTTTACTACAGCATGACCTGCAGTCCTAATCACGTTTTACTATTGAATGACTGGCAGTGAAAACTGTTTTTCTACAGTATGACCAGCAGTAGTTAAGTACATTTTCATAAGCTTTAAAAAGTAAAACTGAAGTAACTTCAGTGAAGTTCAAACAAGTACAGTGACAGACTTTTTTTGGGATATGTGATTTAACGTTGGTTGTCAATTTTACAGGAGGGCACTGAGTTTTGAGCCCTGGTGCCTCCTGGGCAATATTTTTTTTATCTAAAGTATAAAATTTTATGATCTCTCAGGAATTTGAAAGGCATTGTTGTTATACTTACACTCGAGCTCTGTTTTATTTTATAAATGCAAGATGCACACAATAACAAAGAATAATGAATTGGAGTCAGAGATACTATGTACTGTTGTATTGTATTGTATTCAAACATTTATAAAGCGCCTCTCATAGGGTGAACCATTCAGAGGCGCTCCCAGTGCGCAAGGCCAAAGAGAAGAAAACAGTTTTGAGAAAAGCAAAGGTGGAAGAGAGGTTACTGGCTAGAATTCGAGAGCGAGTAGATGGAGACAGCGTATTCCAAAGAGAGGGACCAATTGAGGTAAAGGACCGGGACTGAGCCATAGCTGTTCTAGTATGAGGTACTAGAAGCTCAAGTCTGTTTGATGAGCGTAGTGGTCGATGGGAGGAGGCTGAAAGAGGCCGGAGTAAAACATCAGCTAAATATTTTGGGGCAAGACCCCTTTGTGCCTTGAAGACTAAAATGAGGATTTTGAATTTAATGCGAGCAGAGAGAGGAAGCCAGTGCAGTTGTTCAAACATGAAAGTAGAAATGTGAGAGTACCGTGGTCGGCGTGCTACTAATCGGGCGGCAGCATTTAGGACCGACTGAAGAGGTGAAAGACGAACCTTAGGAAGACCAATGAGAAGAGAATTACAGTAATCAATTCGGGAGCATATGAAAGCATGAACCAGAGTGGTGAAAACAGAAGATGAGACAGAACGCCGAACAGCCCTAAGGCGCCTTAAATGAAAATAAGAAGAACGTGTTAGGTTAGAGATATGATCTTTAAAAGAAAGGGAGCTATCTAACATAACACCCAGATCACGTATAGTTGAAGAAAAAGAATAGTGCGGGAAACTTTCCAAGAGGAGAACAAAATCAATCTTCAGAAGCTGTTGGGGAGTGCCAAACCAAATGAACTGGGTTTTGGAGGCGTTAAGGCAGAGACGGTTTGATGCCATCCAGGAGTGAAGAGAATTTGAGAGGGATTGAATACGCTCAACTAAGTGCATCTGGGATGAAGGAGACCCATGGACAAATGCTTGCACATCATCTGCAAAGAGATGACCAGCAGCTCCAGAGAGTGGGAAAAGAGAGGGAATGTCAGCTGTATATAGAATGAAGAGCAGGGGACCCAGGACAGAGCCTTGAGGAACACCCAATTTGATGTGGATCCAATTAGTTTTGGAATCACCCGAGATAATCATGTGGGTTCGCTCAGACAAATAAGATCGAAACCAACAAAGGGGAAGGCCCTGTAACCCATAAGAAGTCTCAAGACGCTGAAGAAGAATATTGTGGTCAACCATATCAAAAGCTGCAGAAACATCATAAAGAGCCAGGAGGGTGAGTTCAGACCTGTCAACAGCAGAATAGATTTCAGAGAGGAGAGAGAGAAGAGCAGTCTCCGTAGAGTGATGAGCCCTAAAGCCTGACTGATTTGGGGGAAGAAGACCAGTTTGTTCAAGATAGGGGAGGAGCTGGAGGGAAACAAGGCGCTCAAGAGTCTTGGATAAGAAAGACAGATTAGAGATGGGTCGGTAGTTTTGGCAGAGATTAGTATCGAGGTTAGGCTTTTTGAGTGAAGGAAAGACAAGAGCACGTTTCTGAGATGGAGGAATACAGCCCTCAGCGAGTGACCTATTAAAGAGATAAACCAAAAAGGGAGCAAGGTCATCTAAAATGTCACTGAATTACAAAAGGGGGTAGTGGGTCTAGTTCACATGATTTTAGTTGTACTGTTGTGCTTTGGGCAATTTGTATACATGTGATGATGTGAATAAGCGTTGCCTTGCAAGTTATATGTTTTCTATTGTACATACATGCATAAGATACTGGCTGGGATCTCTTCCATATCTGTCTCCTGCCTGAAGATATTTTTACTTCCCCAGGGCTCCCATGCTGAGCGTGCCTTTGAATAGTTTACACATTTACATTGTAAGAAGTACTTTACCAATGTCAAAATACAATACAATAGAAGATAGTGTAGCTGTTGGTCTTTGATTTCTCCCAGTTCAGCCATAAAGGCCCGTAATGAATATCCTTTATACGTTAGTAAAAAATCACTTTCTACTCCTCTGTAAGAACGCAAGCCAATTTCTACCTATATTTACCTATTTTGCAGGTGAGTTTGCCAGTGCACAAGGCGGAACATGTAAGGGACTGAGCAGAATGAGCAGATACTTGGAGGGAATTGATAAATATAAGTCCAGCAACTGAAAACGCTCATTCACCTAGCACAGTTGTAGTTTTAGATTTGACCAGAATAGCAACATTCATGATGACGTTGTTGGATAGCGATAAGGCTGAAGAACAATGCCTGATTTTTAATAATGTGTTTGACCAGAGTTCAGTGTTTATTAGATCCTGAGACCAAAGTCATAAGAAATGCTGCCATGAACAGGAAACCTTCTGTAGATTGGACTTGGTGATGTCAGTAAGAATAAAGTAACAGTAATCTACTGGTCAATGACACCTACTTCTGTGCAAGTCACGAACATGCATATGTGACATCTAAAATAACCCTGATGTATTTGATAAGGGACATAGTAGAGTTAAAATGCCACTTGGGCTGTAAGCAGCATCACCAACTCTTCCTGCTTGTAACATTTAAGTCATTCAACTTTTTCAGCTCTAGTGGATTTCCCGGCAGCAGAGATTTAAGTTTTAATGATATTGAAGAGGAGGTTATTGGCCACCATCCAATACTTCGTCTCCTCAAAGGCAGTGGACAACAGCTGCACAAAAACAATTACAAGATAACTTGTATAATTAAATTAAAATTTAAGTATATCATCTACTTTTGCAATGATACCATAGTGATTGACTGCCAAGTTATGCACCTATTGCTTTAGAAAAGTATTGGTTGAAAATGCCATCAAAGTATACTGACTTTGAGTGCACGGGCGTAGTTAGGATGAAAACCAATTCAGTGTAATGATCAGAAACCCCAAAGCAATGCTGCTATCAATGCAAAAACTGAATGAACACACCATCAAAAGCAGCAGTTAAGTCAATGGGAACATAATTATATACTGTCATGTTACTCTTATCCACAGTGCGCAAGATGTCATTAGAAGCAAGAATAGATTCGTGAGTTAGAGGATAATTTCATAGTTGTGATGGATTAGACAGATGAACTTATTATTGTGTTACATATTTCAATTCCAGATGACATGCCAATCGCAATGACCTGTGAGAAAATGAGTTTGGAGATGAACCAGCTAAACCTTTATTGAAGTCTTTCCAAAGAAGAAAATGCCATATTATAATGACCTCCTCATACATATTGACTAAACGTAGTCTGGGCTCGAACCTAATTGTNCCATCGCTACAGGAAGTGGACCTCTCTGCAGGACTGAAGAAGAGACGGACCAAGGTCTCCGGATGATCGCAGGAAGCACAGCAATTGTAGCGAATAATAATTATGCAGACGATGCAGATTAAATGCTGATTAATTATTGAATTTTTAGAAGCCATTTCTGAGTCTTGCTGTTGTTATGCATAAGGGCTCGCCTATTCTTCTAAAATGGTATTACAATGGGGCGATAGGGGCGCAATAAAATGTGACGCCAGGGTCAAAACCCGTCGCTTGTCGCTACCTAGATACTGAGCTAGAAGCTGAAATAGGCGAGAGGTGTCAACAATGTAGAATATTCTTCAATTCAGCAGTTGCTTGTGAATATGCCATAACTTTCAATGTAGTGATCCGATTTTGATGCCGTTTGTTTTATTCAACACAGAATAGAGCCCTTTATTGCACAGTACACTTGCAGAATAATCAAGTAATGGTTGCTGAGGAATTTTATTGCATGAATATTCCGAAAATTTTTATTCGATTTTTTCACTCTATACCAATAAAAGAATCAAACGAGCATAACTTCAGTTAGAAACAAGATATTTTCATTCTGTAAAAAGTATTTTGAAGCAGGTTATTTGAAGAATATGACTGAATAAAAAGGTCAGAAACCGACATGTGACGGGTTTTGACCCCTGGCGTCACAAATCTACACGAAATACGAACAAAACATTTATTTTATTTCTCTTTTTCCCCGGAATTTGCCGTCTCTTGAAAAGTTCCTCTATACAGTAGGCAGTCGCCTATATCGCCTATGCCTAAAGCCGACACTGTGCAGATAGTCGTTAACCGGTAGGACATCATGGGCGATATTTCAGTTAATTTCTCTCGATTTTGATACCTTTACGACATTACGTAGGATGAAGCAGCACAATGGGTAAGCCAATCGAAACAAGCGTTAAAACGAAACTGACGAATTTATAAGATCGGTTGATGTCTTTTAAAGGTGTCTAAAGAGAGCATTGTTCAGCGTTTAGCGCCATCTAGCGATCTCCTGAACCGTACACGATTCTCGTATGCGATGTAATGTTAACAGTAAGTAATGTATCAGTAGATCGATTTGATGAAAGAGTAAGGAAGGACGGCGAAGGAGGGAGGGTGTAATACACAGAGACAGACAGGTAGGCAGGCAGGCAGAGAGACAGGCAGACAGACAGACAGACAGGTAGAGAGACAGACAGACATGCAGGGAGACAGACAGACAGGTAGAGAGACATACAGACATGCAGGCAGGCATGTAAGTAAGTAAGTAAGGCAGTCAGGCGGACATACAGACAGAGAGGGAGACAGGCAGACAGACAGACAGATAGACAGACAGGCAGGCAGGCAGACAGAGGAGTTACAAGCTCGTTCTTTCCACCACGCATTCTGTTCCGTTAGAGGTTCTGCTCAGGGGGCTTTAAGTAAGTAAGTAAGTAAGTAAGTACATTCGTTAGTCTGTTTAAAATTTTGAACTCTGAGTCTCTAACGTTGTCATCTAACTTGGACTGTGCCAGTCCTAAGCCTAGATAACGAGGAGGGCGACGCTTGTCATCTTGGCAATGCCACATCTTCTAATTGCAATAATTATGGTGGTATTGAGAGTCCCACGTAAATGTCCTTGTCCGCCATAAGATGTCGCTAAACAATGTTTGACACGATTCTCATCTTATACACCGTATTGTTTCGATGCTATAAATTCAGCAAATTCGATTAATCGCAATATGCCAAAACTAATCTTTGTCGGCGGAAATGGCCTATGTTGTCATATGCTGCCGTTAAACTGTGGATCCATCCATCAATCGCAAATTCGAATCGCTAGATTGTTGAATGAAGCAGCCGATCACTATGTGTCGAAGAGCTGTAATAGGCCAACAAAATCTTTGTCGGCGGCAACGGCCTATGTTGTCATAAGCTGCCGTTAAACTCTGGATCCAATCCAATCGCTAGATTCCTGCCCACAACTATTTCTTCACTCTTAGGGAAGGTCGACGTTATCGGCCCTTAGCGGCCACAAGATGTCGCTAAACAATGTTTGACACAATTATTCTCATCTTAGACACCTTTCATACGTATTGATTCGAAGCTATAAATTCAGCAAATTCGCTTAGTCCAAGTATCCAAAACTAATCTTTGTCGGCGGAAACGGCCTAAGTTGTCATAAGCTGCCGTTAAACTGTGGATCCAATCCAATCCCTAGACTGCTGCTTACAACTATTTCCTCACTCGTATAATTGAAGTCGACGTTATCGGCCCTTAGCGGCCACAAAATGGCGATAAACAACTGAAAACTGCCAATCCGAAGCCTGTAGTAAGGAGGAAGGCGACACCAATCACCCTCGTTATGACACAGCGTCGTTAAGCAACGTATACATTTATGAAAGAAAGTCTCGGCTATTTGCGTGTACTCGAGTGGTGCCAGTCTCAACCTAAAATGTCGCTAAACAGTTCATGATAGAATGCTCTTCTTAGATGCCATTAAAACGCTTCCTTCCGATGATGTGAATTCAGCAACTGCGTTTTATCGCTAGACCAAACTCCGCCACTGCTCGGACTCTGACAGTGCCAATCACAACAAGCCTGGATAAAGGAGCAGGGCGCCACTATTCATCGTTGTAATGACAGTGTCGTTAAACAGCAACAAGGTAAGTAAATAATCGCTAGTTTATTATCGTTATGACAGGCAGGCAGGCAGATAGGCAGACATAGAGAAAGCCATATATACAGGCAGGCAGGCAGGCAGACATACAGACAGGCAGGCAGATAGGCAGACATAGAGAAAGACATATATACAGGCAGGCAGACATTCAGACAGACAGAGGAGTTACAGCTCGTTCTTTCCACCACGCATTCTGTTCTGTTAGAGGTTCTGCTTCCGGGCTTTAAGTATGTAAGTAAGTAAGTATATTCTTTATTATGTTTGAAATTTTGAAATCTGACGCTGTCATTCAACTCGGACTGTGCCAGTCCTAAGCTTAGATAAAGAGGAGGGCGACACAAGTCATCTTGGCAATGAGGAGGAAGGCGACAGCAATCAACCTCCTTATGACACAGCGTCGTTAAGCAACGTATATAATTATGAAAGTAAGTCTCAGCTACTTCCGTTTACTCGAGTGGTGCCAGTCTCAACCTAAAATGTCGCTAAACAGTTCATGATAGAATGCTCTTCTTAGATGCCATTAAAACGCTTCCTTCCGATGATGTGAATTTTTATTCAGCAACTGCGTTTTATCGCTAGACCAAACTCCGCCACTGCTCGGACTCTGACAGTGCCAATCACAACAAGCCTGGATAAAGGAGCAGGGCGACACTAATCATCTTTGTAATGACAGTGTCGTTAAACAGCAACTAATGATCTTTGTTATCACACAGTGTCGTTAAACTGGACTACTGCTACTATCGGTTGCGTTTTATTGGAAGATTTATTTGATGTCATAGGACGTCGATAAACTTTGGAATAATAATAATATCGGCAGATGGGCCTCTATCTGCTATGGAGTTTACTGGATTACTTTCTCCTTCATGATTCGTCTTCCAGTTTTGGAGTGTAAGCGAGTTTCCGCAGCGATTATAAGAAAGAAAATAAACGATTTGTTATTTGTAGTCCAAGAGACTTTGTTGAAGTTGGACTTTAATCGTCATAAAAAGAAGATGTCTTCTCCCGATCAGATCAACCAATCTTCATTGAAATTAGAAAAATATCAAGATTAACAAAATGAATAGATATCCGTTGGTTGGGCTACACGTCTGTGCGTGTGCCCACCACTGGTGACTCTTCTGGTTAGCTGTGCACTGTTTTTCTACTGACAGCAGTTCTATTCGTGAAGGCTTTCAAAATCAGTGTCGTTAGCGCAGAGAACGCCTTTGATCATATGGATTGGCGCTAAATAAATAACCTGTCAAAATAAATAATAAAACCCTGTCGTAAATTCCGAGCATTTTATCATCAATATCTTATGAGATGAGTTCACGTCAATCATTAATCAATCAATCATAGAATTTATATAGCGCCACAACGGCCACTTAAAGGGCTGTACTAAGAAGCGCTCCCGAGGCAGGCCTGATCATAGAGGAAAGTCAATGACGTCGACGCCAACAGATTAGGAGAGATCAGTAGATGGCGTTAAACACGCGACAATTATTTAATGCTCTCCTTCCAGTGATATTTTATTTCTAAAAATAATTCCTAATTCGGTTTTAATTCAGTTCTGTGTCCGTGAATTTTACTTTTAATTATAATTTTACTTCGCAAATAATTTTACTTATCATTCCTATTTTAGTTCTCAATTAATTTTACTTCTTATTTTAGTTTTCCAAATAATTATTTATTTCAGTGCAGTAAAAAGTATTTTAACGTTTCTACATGCACGTATAAGATAAGTCGCCGCGTAGGGACCCTGGGCAAGTCCTTCACTCGCAATTGCTCATGCGCTTCGGCGTGAAACTCCGATTCAGCGTCCGCGCAGAGTCGGAAGCGCCTCTGAATCCCTAAGGGGCGCTATAACAAGTGTTCAATTACAATTACAATTACAAATTACAATAAGCTTATCTTTGTTCAATTTCAATAACACTCTAATTTCCAGAGATTTTTTCATGCGATTTCTTCGTCCATCAGTCAAGAATCCACATAAAAAATTCTTTCCACAAAGGCATGTGAGGCTCGAACCGACAAAGGATCCTCTGCAATGGTGCAATTTTGCTGTACGAAGTTTGCATGTAGAAAAAAACAAGAGGATTCTTAGTATCATTCTCCCTTGTGTCTGCCAAATAACGATCCACCTGAGTTGTTACACAGTCTTGGTTGCTGCAGCTGCTGGGCAATGTTGATGTTGTTTGTGACTTTAGTTTCATGTTGAGAAATTTAAATTTCTGCAGTGCAGGTGAAACTGTGCTTTGACGTTTACAAGTTAGTGATCTCCTATTTTCGGGCATAGGGCCTATCTGCTGCATTTTTAGACTTACGTTTCACCATTTGCTTCATCTCAACTTAAGGACCGCAAGAAGTAAAATGATTTTACTTCTGCAAATAATTCATGATTTAATTCCTAATTTCGTTTTTGAAGCCAAAATAACTCCTACTTTTACTTTCTAATTTTCGTTAACGAAATCCTTTGTTTTTACTTCTAATTTTAGTTTTCGTTAACGAAAATATCACTGTTTCCTTCATCGTCATCAAGATAATGAACATCACTTCCATTTGGCGGCGATGGATGCGAAAAAATGACTCTCATTGTCCTCTGTCATTTGTCGAGTGAAGTGCGAAGGACAGTCATTAAACTCATCATCCACAATTATATCTGTGAGCCGTGGTTACGTACAGGAAGAATACGCGGCTAAGCACACACAATGAACTTATTCGACACCCTGTAAACGAGATTAACGGAACTTATAAATAGATCAGTTTCGTTTTATTACTTAAGAGTTGTAATAATTATGCCAAAACTAATCTTTGTCGGCGGAAACGGCTTATGTAGTCATAAGCTGCCGTTAAACTGTGGACACACATATGGCTAACCATTCTTCTGACAATATTCGATACTAGTTCACACTACATCAACAACGTACTTTAAGTGCCATGGAATTTTTATGAGCTTTTAGAAAAGACCTCTGTAATACATTGTATGCGGGTTGCGCTATGATATACGGAAGCGGGGTTCAATGGCCCGCTATGGCAGAATTTTTTAGAAATGTACGTTCCATTCGCGCCCCTTAACCAAAGCAGCTATTATTACTTTTATTTGTTTAGCTAGAGCGAGAAGATCATGGGAATTTATTCGTCTTATAATCCCTATGCATAAATCTTTCATTGGGTTCTTGTTCAGCAAAGGATTTAGTGTAAAATTGATGCTCATGGTTTATAAATCACTCAACTCTGGTAGCCAGATATCGTGAGACCCTCGACAATACGATGTTCTCCTTAGACACCTTTAATAAAGTAAGTAAGTAAGGATATTCTTTATTTGACTACCCGCAAACGAACACTGTTCGCCTTCTGACAGTGCCAGTCCCAAGCCTGGATAAAGGAGGAGGGCGACCCTAATGGTCTTTGTTAACACACAGCTAGTCGTTAAAAAGGAACTACACACACGCAAACGAACAGTAGCTTATCGAAGAAATAACTAATACAAACATTTATGCAAAGTCATAAAACATTCTCATAATAAAACTTATTTTTTAGATTTTATATAATCGACAAATCGTGTTCCATCGTTAGGTTACACTCCACCACTGCTCGCTCTTACGCAGTGCCAGTCCCAAGCCTGGATGAAAGAAGAGGGCGACGTTAACGATCTTTGTTATCACAAAGTATTGTCCATTGTTTATCTAAACCGTACGGATTCCAATGCCGCTGACAGTAATCTCACTCTACATTTTTTATCTACATGTAAGTGAAACAGCAGATGATCAAGTGATAGTAGAATGCTGTCTACCTGTCTGTCTGTCTGTCTGCCTGCGTGCCTTTCTATTTGTCTTTTTGTCTGTCTGTCTGTCTGGCTGTTTGTCTGTCTGCCTGTCCGGTCCATAGGTAGGTCCCGAATCCTCCGAACAAGCCGATAACTGTTTTCTATTTCTTGTCATTAAGTTGCGGCTGTGTCAGCTTGATTATCTTTCATTAAACGAATATTGAGTGACTGTCTGCCTACCTGCCTGTCTGTCTGTTTATATGTCTGGCTGCCTGCCTGTCTCTTTGTCTGTTGGCCTACCTGTCTTTCTGCCTATCTGCCTGCCTGCCTGTTTGTCTGAATGGATGTCTGCGTGCCTGTCTGTGTGTCTTTCTGTCTGTCTGTTTCTGTTTGGTGCAACTACTACAATACCAATTCGACAAATGGCCACGTATTCCATAAGAAATGCCACTATTGATTTAAATTTATGCAATTTTCGGACTTCTTTAAAAAATCTATTCGTAATCTTAATAGCAAACTTCAAATTTCTAAAACACCGCTTGAAAGATACACGCAGGACACCAGCTTATTCGCAAGCGCTGCGTCGAGGCAGAGAGGTTGGCTAAACTTATCACAACTAAGACTCACTTCATTAATTTATGCTACATCCGTCAGACCTACATGTATATATCTGCAATGTAACAAACCTAAGAGTGCCAATGACTATAGATGACCCAGCCCAACAATAATTATCGCCAAACTTCTGATGTCAAACGTGCAGGCGTAGGCCCTATACTAATACATTACAAGGATGTATTGTTGTGATGAGCCTGACAGTTTTGGATAAAAATAGATGCCAATCAGTGTACATCCTGATTGATGACTCAAGCACGGACGAAGACTGATTAGCCTACATTGTCATAGATCGCTACTTTCTTGTTAGCCTACATCTGTAGCCATTTATCTTATTATGCAGAATCGTTAGTAATTTGAAAATCATCGTGTAATTAAGCAAGTAGGCCTTGTATCTAATAGTACCCGTCTGTAAAGCCGTTCTCAGAATATTATTATTCATTTCTGTGTGCAAGGACAATGGGCGCCTGTGCTTGAAAACACAGGCGAACCGATAACGGAAATAACAGTGAACAGCAGAAACGAACATTTGGATTTTCTACGACTCACAAGAAAGGTAAGCAGAAAGAAACAACTGTGTTGCTAACATTCAAACGAAGAAATATCGACGACGCAATAATTGAAAAGCTCACTAAGAAACCAACGAAAAGTGTGCGTTTATAAAAGGGTAGCCTAAAACTTTAATTAATGAGGTTCTGGAAACTGTAGTATACTTGTATAACGACAGAATATTATATAATATCTAAGAAGATAAACTTTAACGGCAATTTTAAGTTTTAGCAAAAGCGTGAGGTTTCTATCGAGGCTGTTGAAGCTTATGCATGTTACTGTAGACCAATGCTCTAGAGTCTAGAGGGCATAGATTAGCTTTTTTCCAAACTGTCGGTCGCGAAGCTCTGACAAGAGCGTGGCCAAATTTGTTCGAGAAACAGTTTTTTTAAGAAACCAGGGGCGGAGACTTAGGAGGGGACAGGGGGACGGTCCCCCCACACTTGAGGTGGATTAGACGGAGCTGCTTATATCCCCCGAATTTTTCAGAAATATTTCATGAATATAATTATATTAGCTAGCTACGAGTGACAGCTGGTTCTTATCAGCACTCAAATAATAGAGCAAATTTGTTCAGATGACAGCTTAAAATGCTACCATTACAGTGTGGAAATTCAAAAATATTTAGATAGGGGAGGGGCACATCACCTACCCAAATGGGAAAACATTAATGAGGCCATATATATATACAGAAAACAACGACCAGTTGTTTCCGTTTAATGCTCAAGTCCTTTAAATATGCCATTTTCTACAACTGTACGTAAATCCGAAAATATTTCGATGTCAATTTACGAAGCAAGGTTTACTACACTATGCTTAATTTTACACAGTGGATAGGACTGCCCAGATATTCACAAGTGGGTCCCAACCCAGAGAAGTTAGGAAACCGCTGCCCTAGCCTAATGAACATGAACCATTGAAACCTATCAGAACCGTTGGAAACGGTCTTAGAGTAACACCTTATACATAAGCACCTGCTTTATTATTGAACCTGGTTTCTTCTTTCTATCCTGATTTGGATATGACAGGAAGCAGAAACCAGATCACCCTCTTGCTTATTCCATGGGTTTATAATTATACAGTAGGTCTATTATCCAGAGGTTTTAGGCCTCTTCCGACTCAGATGGTTCTGTTAATCGCAACCATTATCTCATGATTGTGTCAAAAAGGTTGTTTTCGGTGGATATCTTCCATCGAGCATAATAATTTATCAGCAGCAGCAGCAACTTCTTCTTCGTCGTCGTTTCGCGATCTCCCCGTCATCCGGGTTCCGGTCGGGTAGTTGTGGATAAATCTCATCCTTATTAATATGCTGAGGCAGAACTCGAACCGTTATGCTCCCAGCTTCCTCGCTGTTGGGAAATGTTTAGCTCGTAATCTGACACTTCGGCGCAGTCTCATAACAATCGGTGCTACTAAAGCGCTAGATATCTTATCATCTTTTGAAGTAGGAAACAACTCTTCTAGGCAGGTCAAAATGTCTGACGTGACTCCATATTCGACAGTGATGGTGGGCATGCCTGATTCTCAGGTGCAAAGAATTCGTCCAGAACTCCTTCACATGTCAGACAGGAGATAAACAACTTGGAGAATAGTGAACAGTCACTCTTCACAGATGACAACTGTTGCTTTGCTCGTGACTTGTCCCGTACAGGTGGACGACTGAAGAGACGGAAATTATTTCGTTTGATTTGGTCATTGACAGATCGCCATTGGGTAACCAGACGTTCGTTGACATATGTTTCTCCAGTTTCTCGAAGTTCCGCATTGAGTTGATCGCTACGGTATCAACCGGATCTCTGGTATCCAAGACGAGTAGGTCATTGCTGTCGTAGATGAACGAGTTGCTCATCTCCTCGATCACATTGTAAGAGCCTTAACCTAATTGAAAATGTTACCTACGCGCTTTTTATCTGCTCATGATCTTGAAGATCAGATTCCATTTCTAGTTTCTTTATCGATGCCTGTAACACTTAGATCTCTGGTCCAAACATAGATCTCTGGTCCAGACACCATCCATCGTCGTAGGTCCTGTGGGTTCTGTGTGAGGCCTATAGCACCTCCATCATCCTTCACACCGGCATTGTTCTGCTCAAAATTATAGTATTGGAGAATGCACTGTGAAGTTGCCACGCGAAAATTCATTGTACACAGCAGGATAAGTGCTTGCAATTAGTTTTATTGGAAGCCTTGCCCCTAAATATGCAGGCCTATGTTTAGACACCATGATCTGGATTCTAAGTGAACTAGAAACTGAGATATTGAACAATATGTGCTTCGGTCAGTGATTTTGCAAAATGGTTGCCATATATCCTCTAGAAGGCCGTGAAAAGCTGTGTCCCGGGCTTTCTGGACTCCTCTATCCATGTACTGACTATCTGGAACCAAAGAGACGCATTGGTTACCATAATTATGTAAAGCATTTTGGTGATATTGGCAGCTCTCGGACCCCACAATTTAGTTACGATTCAGGGATATTTAATGCTTCGGTACTATGCAGAAGCGATGTGATGAGCCGTGACTGGATGGCTTGAATTTTAACGGACTGCGAAAGAATCGTCTGCTCAGTCGATTGAGTATTGTTAGTCGAAAGTCCGTGAAGTGTGATCATTTGGGGTTTTATCAGTAGAAGGTGAAAGTCGTCTTTCGTAAAAGGTCAAGCAACGCGTCCTCATCGAGCGAATAGAAAGACAGTTTCTTCGGTTTAGCGATCAGTTTTATCGTGCAGTAGAGTATTACGGGTTAACTCTATGCGACGAACGTTATGGAGTGAATTTATCTCTCTCGAATAGTCGACATCTAAATTTTCTGTTGCGGTGCATCTGGAGTGTATCTGAGCCTGGAGTGATCGGACATTATCGTGTGAACTTCACTTAGTACAGTTACAAATGAAAAATAACATTTCAACAGCGACATCCAATGCGTTAGTTGGATTTCATACATTTATTTGCCATGTATTGGCCTCAAATGAAGATTAGTCGAAATATAAGTCTATGAAATATTACATCAATGACTTCCAATTGATGAATTTGTGGCGCCGTTGATTGTTTTGCTCAACGGGATGCAAGCACATTATACGTAGTCCAACGTTTTTAGATTTTTCCAGTGACAGGCGTTGATCAGTAGAGATTGCTTCGCATAATAATTATGCTTAATTATATGATAATTACCTGGGTTTGTAATTGTATATTTGAGTAAAGATTCCTTATCAACACTGATGACTGTGATTTCTAGAATAGTTTAAACTAGGTTTAGGTTATCTTGTGAACACGATAATCCAAAATCTGACTGATGAAGGCGGCTGTTACAACTTGATTTGGGTGACAACTAGAATTTAAAACACTTCTTCGCCTGATAATGATTACGACGGTTATGATGAAGACGAATTTTATGATGTTGATAACGGTGACGATGATGAAGATGATTATGACGATAATTCCAGCGGGAGATATAATTATGTCTTTTCAATTTTAGATGACGGACCATGCTGTTAAATCGATTGAAGAAAAGGCGTCTATGTTCATCGTTAGCACATGTCAATTACTTCCAAAATCGTTTTCTACTGTTTATGATTGCATGCATGACTTAGTCTGGTCACAGTGGCCTGCAACAAAAGAATATTCGATTTCGTGTGGCAGCACTAAGGAGTTCTACATTATACCGCTGAATCCATGCATTGGCGACAGTGATACGTTACTATGCGACACAGACCTGTTAGCCTTCACTGGCGACTTCCCTGTGTTGCCAAGTGATATCAGTGGCCTATCCGATAGGATTAGGTTCTTCAAGATTCAACCATACCATAAGTATCCAGGTTTTGTTCGATTACGACATTTGGGTGAAATGAACTATAACTGGAAATACAAAAAGTACGAAGTTAACTATACAGCTCATCCAGGTGAATACTTTGCGCTAGACTTGGCTTCTGTTGTAACACTTTATTCATTAAATTTCAATCAATTATCGAATACCGTCGCGTTGCCAAACATTATTTGTGGTCCAGCAATAAAATGTCAACTAGACTCAGACATAACTTTTGGAAATGATACAGTTCAAGCCTTATATTGCCCTCAGTGGCCCACAGAATCCAAAAATTGGCCTACTCGACTAAGAAAATACGGATGGCCGACAACAGATACAATCTTTGAAGTTGTACAAAATGGTTGCCATGTGGTTTATTCTCAACATCGTTCTTGCAGATACGTTAAATACCAGTGGAGATTGTCATTTTCAGTAGCAGAGGTAATTTTACTTCAGAGTTGGACTCCAATCCAACAGATTGTCTATCATTTGCTGAGATTCTTCGCAAAGAAGGAATTGATACAAAAGGATTGTCCAAAAGAGGATGAGGTTCTCTGTCCGTATCATTTAAAGACGTTGATGTTATGGACTTGTGAAAAGATGCCACCTGAATGGTGGAATTCCTTTTCTGTAATTGCAATTTGCTGTGAGTTACTAAAAAGTCTTTTACAATGGCTAAAGAGCAGATACTGTCCGAACTATTTCATTCCTGAAGCAAATCTATTTCATAAACCATTGAAATCCGCAATTGTTCACCAGACCAAAAGACGACTAAATGAATTCTGCAACTCTGGCAATCTTTCTATTTGGTTCGTGGAAAATTACATACAGCCAATCACTCGGACACAATTTTTAGATTTTGAAACAAGAAAACCAATAACAGACTTCAAAGATTGTTTGCTGCCTCTCCTTGAATGTCGGAAAGAGTTTGAATTAAAAACTTTGGATTTGATGCTTTCTTACAGTATCTCAAATTCTAATATGATTGGTCGTCGTACAATTAAAAATGGCTATTATTCAGGACTGCGCAGGTGTTTAAAAGCAGAGCAAAAATCTAAACGTAATCCAAAACACAACACTGAAATGACATATCTTCCAGCATTAGAAAAGATCTTGTGTTTCGGGTACTATGCCATTGTACTGTATAGTTTGCATGCTGCATATAGCTTTTGTTATGGAGAGCTATCTTTGGAGAGCAGTATCTTTGTTGAACTTGTCGAGGCTATGTTGATGCACCCAAAAATAAGGTCACAGCATCATAACTTTCCGAAAATGTACACAGAACAAAGCAGTCAGTTTCAATACCTGCGTGCTCAGGGTCTCATGGGACTTTTAACTGGATCAAATAGCCCTTCAGAATTTCAACTAGTGTCACTCATGTCAAAACAGTTTCTTATTAAAGCTTTAGAATATGATGATTCTAAATCGAATGGCATTGCTCCTGCAGCTTTGGCCTATCTCGCTGCACTCCATTTTGCCACATCAGAATACGAAAGAACAATGCGCTTCTGTTCGGCAGTTCTTGTAGATCAGACTCCTCAAAATGAAAAGGAAACACTGAATTCAGGTTGTTTGTTGTTTATTGACGATATCGCAAGAATCGTTGGACTGTGTGTGCTTCACAAGAAGATCACTGACAGAAATCCTCGTTATATTGGCAGGCTGCATTATCTTGATCTGCGTCTTTCATCAAAGATTTTTGCAAATTATTTATCTGTTTTATCAACCGGAAGAAAATCCACGCATTTAGATTGTTGTCATGATTCACAAGATTCAGCATTTCCTATGGACGAATATCTGAAGGCTTTAAGAAAGAAGAAATGCATTGCTTCGATCAATTCGTGTAAACTTACTAATATCAATGGTACCAGACATATCGTTTATCGCAGGACAGATGCTTTGACAGAAACCGAGATATCAAGTATGAATCCCGTGATTATTAAAGAAATAGTAATTGATTCTTTGATGGAATATGTTTTAGAAAATATGAAATCATTCTACAGCGTAATTCGCAATGACTTTGGTATCCAGTGCAGCACAATTATAGATTGCTATCGTGCTCTGTACCATTACAAGTGTCGCCAATACGATACAGTTTTGCGCTTATGTGAACGAATTCTTCATGAGCCTGAAATGAAGAACGATTTTAAGGTGTTTGCATTTGCGAATGTTTTGCTGTTGCCACCTTTTGACTCTTTTTTCGATAGAGACGTACAGTCGTTGCTTGGATTTGACACACTCTGTTATTATTTATCACCGCAGAATGATGACATTCGGAAATTTGGGAAAACTATCAATCCAGATTTTGAAGTCGTTCTTGTCAACCATGTGTACTTTAACTGGGATGTTAAATCTGATAAATCTATGAACTGTCACACCATTAGATTCCACTATATTCTTGGAAGACATTTTCTTGCAAAATATTTAAAAGTCAGATGTTGTATCGACTGCAATCTTCCGTATTCAGAAGCAATGACTGAATTTGCTGCTCAGAAAACAACTGATCGTCCGTTTGAATACATCATTCGCAGATTTCTTCTACGAAAGCTTCATTTAATTTAAAAGTAATTAAAGAGTTTATTCACATCTACGACCAAATTCTGTTGTCGTGTGAAATATGTGTTTCGTGATACGTGATGCTCAGTGCCGTTTTAAGGCCTAGGCACGCGAGGCACGTGCCTAGGGCCCCGCGCAACAGAGGGGCCCCACGGCGGCCACGTTAAATAACATTACGACAATATTACTGAACAATGTTATAAGTTCTAACAATTCTGCAAAGTAAGAACAATAACACAAATCTATACAAACGTCTGCATTTTTAGTAACATGTAATTATTGGTAATTAGCGTAGTCTGTGCAGTTCGCTATAGAAGTATAGACTGAAACAAATCAATAATTTTACGCATAGCGCACACTGTCCGCACAGTTTCCTGTTTATTTTGTTTGCTTTCATTCGTCTGCTTTTTACAACGCTATCAAAGAATTTAATATTAATGTTTAATATGAAATCTCTCTCAGTCCTGTAATCTAGTATTTTCTAAATTGTTTGACATTTTAAATTATAACAAAGCATAATTAAAATGTCTCACAGTTAGTAGGTATACACATCGCCATGATGTCGGTACTCGGTAGTGAACTTAATTAAACTTAACAAAATCTAAAACTGCTCTTCTCACTTCTTTTACACCTCCAGTGTATTAACGTTGAGTTATTTTGATAGTTTCTACCATATTTATTATACAGATTGTGGTTGTCAGTTATCACCGAGTTGCCATTTTCTTGTCAATTGTCACTAACTAGGATCTATTAATCGAACTATCAGAAAAAACCAAACCCACCAAAAATGGGTACAAATAATAAGAGTGGTGCTGCAAAGAGAAAGAAGGAATGTGAACATCTGAAATACTAGCCTATATGCCAGTGTCATTTGCAAAAACATCAGTGCCATCTATGGCAATAATCTAATGACAATCTGGAATCAACGTTTCCAAACGTTGATATTGCAATAAGAATGTTCTTGTTAATGATGATGACAAACTGTGCCCGTGAGCGTTCGTTCTCAAAACTTAAATTAACCAAGAACGGGCTTCACAGCCGTATGATGCATGTGTATACGATTAAACTGCATGCCAGTGTGTCATGTCTGTCATAGAATAAGATGTGTTGGGAGTCTTTGAATTTCGATGATATTATAAGAGACTTTGCTGAGAGCAAAACAAAGCGACGTTTGTAAGAAAAATTTAATGTCCTGACAATCCATTGTAGGCCTGTACTTATCTCACTTTCAATATGTATAACATATTAACAATATGAACTTTAACGTGTGTTAAGCTAAACTTTTATTTTACACTTGTAGTAAAAAAGATTGCTGTGTTAGCAGACTAGTTTATTGCTATATTAATTAATTTAGCATAATGAGTAATGACACATATGCACTTGAGATGCATTAATGCAATACTCTATAGCCTATGTGAGACTGATCACGAGAGATTGAGGCGGAAATCGGGTTATGTTTAAGGTTAGGGTTTGTGCCTAGGGCCCCTAAACTTCTTAAAACGGCTCTGGTGATGCTGAATACTTAGACTTACTTCAACGGTATTGTAACGTGACTAGGCTTAAACTTTCGTCGTCGGAGTTTGGCGACTTCAGTGTTGGAACGCAAACTCTTACTTGTCACTGAAGGGATAGGAGAATCAGCTGTTCGATCCAATTTACCCCTTTGTCAACACAGCTATAGTAAGAACGCTGTTCTTACGAATGTAAAGGGAATTAGTTTGACCTTTGCGTCATTCTTTGCATTGGATTCCTGTTCAGCACGCGTGTCAAATTGGGGCTCATAGTATATTGAACATTGAACTTTCGGCGCTAGATGTCGCTAAAGTAAACCATCGATAATGCAACGCCGTCCTTGGACACCATTAATAAGGATTCGATCGAACTTATAAAGTCGTCTGCAGTCGCGTTCTGTCGCTAGAATGAACTACCCTACCTGTGTTAGTGCCAGTCCCAAGCCTAGAGAAAGGACGAGGACGACACTAATCATCTTTTTTATGACACAGTGTCGTTAAACTGCAACCAAGATGACGCTAGAATGTAACGTATTCTCGTACAGATCGAATGTAAGTTAAGGTCGACGTCAACGGTTCAGCTAACATTGTATTGGCTGATCGTTCGTACTACATTTATCAGCAACGCATTTGATTGCCATTGAATTGTTATGGACATGCTGAAATGCTATTTATATCCACGATAGTATAACGGTCAACGTGCTCGACTGTCAGCCGAGATATCGGTGGCTCAACTCAGCCGTTAACCCTCCGGCTACCAAGAGGAGAGAGGGTGGTGGTATCCCCCCCTAAGTTTTGTCATCTCAAACTTTTTCCGTATGGAATCAAAATTTGACCTTTTAGGTAGCTATAGGGGGTTCATTTACACACATTTTGAGGAGTGAAAATGGCTGAATACAGCATCACAACGTAAACAGATATATATGTATGGATATATATATATGGATATATATGTATGGATATATATTTATACGTATATAAAAATGTATGTGTGCATCTTGGATACATAGATCAGTCTCAAAACACACATAATCTTATATTTGTTTATACAAAAAGTACAAAATGTACGCAATAATATAAAATATCGCTAATTATCGGTTCTTTTGTTAAAAATGATGTAATTTCGAGGTTCATTCACATAATGTACAACTAAATATACCATTTTGTACAGAATTGAATGCTGAATCCATTGGTGTATTACAAGATATGATATGTGAAACCAAACCCGAAATCCAGGGGGGTGGTAACCACCCCCCCTTGGTAGCCAACGTCACAAAAAAGCTTGGTAGCCTGAGGGTTAAGGTTCACTGACGAAGCGTGACGCTTGATCTCTCACAGATCTATCCAGATAGACCGCTAAAGGAGCAGACTCAAAGGGACCTCTCTACCCAACTGAAAACCTCCAGGCAATCGAACATTTGTTCCGAAAGCCTTTCCAGAAGAGTTCCCTCGCTACTTTCCAACAACGCCTTCTGATGTATAACACCAACCGAAAACGGTTTCAACGAAAACAGAAGTAAGTAAGTAAGTAATTAAGTAATTAAGTAATTAAGTAAGTAAGTAAGTAATTAAGTAGTTAAGTAAGTAAGTAAGTAATAAGTAAGTAATTAAGTAAGTAAGTAAGTAAGTAAGTAATTATATCCCTTATTGATAAGCACTAGCACACGCACAGCACTGTAGGCTACATGGCAAGATTAATACATTCAAACAAATAGACAAAAATTTATATATACAAACAAAAGAATTGAACGAGAGGCGTAATTGTAACGACCCTTAACGACCACAAGATGTCGCTTAGTAATACAGATACAGTACGCGTCTTAAACACCTTTTTAACTCATCCTAAGTATGCTATATATAAAGCGGTTCTTATAATGGCTAGAGTCCAAACCAGCCCCCGATTCGTAACCCAATGTTGACGTTCAACGGCCACAAATGGTTATAGACAATGAAAAAGTGCCTACTGTTGCCTGTTGGACGGAGCCAGTCGGAAGATGAGAAGGCGAAGCCACCCGCTCTCAAAAAAATATGTCCAGGGGTAGAAAATGGTGTGCCTCTGCTGTTAGTTCAAGATTCAGATCCTCTTCTTCTGATATTAAGGTAACTGTATTGCTACGCTTTGCAGACCGATCATGGTGTCCGATGGGCTAGAGCGCTCGGCCTGTAATAGGAAGAGCGTCCTGGATCGATCCTGTTTCATCCCAGAGACGGTTACTGCCTAAGGACGTTGAGTAAGCCCTTCGTTCACAATTATTAGTCTGCGCCATATCCATTTCTTTGGATCCACCTACCGCCACCTGAGTTAGACACCGCCACTGCTAGGACCGTGGTCGCGCCAGTCCGACGCTTGGATAAAAAGGAGGGCGACGCTAATTCATTATCTCACGAAGCAGCGTCGCAAAATAGAAACTACAGCTAGGAATAACTGGCGAACATTGAGTGATAGGCCTACCAGTCCGAATCCATGATAATGGAACAGGGCAACGCTGATCACTTACGCTGCGATTATCATCCCTCGATTGCGTAGGCCCTATACATGAAAGAAAGTCTCAGCCAACGGTATATCCCCGGATGGAGCCAATCCTAATCCTGGATAAAGAAGGATGGTGACGTTGATTATCTCTCATATAATATAATATCGCAGCACTACCCGTGCCAACGGGGAAATAAATATAATATCAAAATAAGCTAATTGATCTTGGCAGCTACAAGATATCGCTAAACAATGAATGATAGTGTTTAATCATAGACACCTATGACACGCTGTCTTCAGACGCCATAAATTCAGCAAATACGTTTAATAATGAGCTCGCTCCGCCACTGTTCGCTTTCTGACAGTACCAGTCCCAAGCCTGGATAAAGGAGGAGGGCGACGCTAATGGTCTTTGTTACCACACAGCTAGTCGTTAAAAAGGAAATACACACAATAATGAGCTAATGAGCTGTAATATGCCAGAAACGAATCGTTGTCGGGGGCAACGGCCTATGTTGTCATAAGCTGCCGTTAAACTATGGATCCAATCCAATCGCTTCGATGACAGTCGATTACTCCAACTAGCAGGAAGGGTCGATTTAACGGCCATTGACGTCCACAATTATAATAGGACATAAACAAGAAACACCTACCATCTGGTGATGCCAATCCAAAGCCTGTATAGACGATGAGAAAGAAGTTAATCGTATTTATTATGACACAGCGGCGTTAAACAGTTAATAGGCGACCAGTCGCTTTCAAACAAAACATCAGCATCAGTAGGTGGTTCATTGTCCATGAATGAAGAGCAGTAGGCCTATAGGCCCTATGGCTGGAAACCAATGTGAAAACGCTCGAGATCTGTGTTAGTCTACGTTTCATATGATATCTGATGGCTGTAGTCACTTGTAGGACATGGAGATCCATTCGTTGTTGAAGTCAGCAGAGTATCGCCGCTAATTATTAATTCTTTTCAAGATTTAGGCCTACATCTCAGGGCCTAACGAGTGATTTTGAATCTAAAACGGCGGGTGTCACCTTTCAAATGAGTAATATTCGAGTTATAGGTCAGTATAAGGCTGCGATCCATCAACTTTGTCACAAAGATTCTTTCTGCAATTAATTAGATGCCACAAAATGCTATTTTATTATTATATCAATGAACAATACCATTTCCCAGGTCGGTTATTTTTAGATAGTTGATATAGCACTCTAAGATGTTCACTAGATGGCAGAATATACTTTCTCCAGATACCATCTGAACGTAACTCTTTCCTCGCACGCCATTTTGTACGATGGAAGTTAAATTCAGATTGTCGTTGAAATACATCACTCATAATACATTGACTGGTAAGATTTTACGGTAAAGTCGTAGTTTACGTTGCTAAATTATTATCACAGCTCATCAAAGAACCGATACTGGAGAGAAACATTGAAATTAACAATAAAGTGAGTATCCTGATGGAGAATACAAAAACCCATACAATAGAAGAACGGTACAGGTGCCAGATATGTCAGAAATCATTTAGTAAAGGTTCTAGTCTCAAAACGCACATGAGAACGCATACTGGTGAAAAACCATACATGTGTCATTTATGTCAGAAATCATTTATTCACGGTGGTCATCTGAAAACGCACATGAGAACCCATACTGGTGAAAAACCATACACGTGCCAGTTATGTCAGAAATCGTTTAATGAAGGTGGAACTCTGAAAAGGCATATGACAACCCATACTGGCGAAAAACCATACAGATGCCAGGTATGTGAAAAATCATTTAATCGCAGTGCTAATCTGAAAACGCACATGAGATTCCATACTGGTGAAAAACCATACAGATGCAAGGTATGTGAAAAATCATTTAAACACAGAAGTAATCTGAAAAGGCACACGATAATCCATACTGGCGAAAAACCACATGGGTGCCAGTTATGTGATAAATCATTTACTGAATGTGGTACTCTGAAAAGGCACATGACAACCCATACTGGCGAAAAACCATACAGATGCCATGTGTGCGAAAAATCATTTAATCGCGGTGGTACTCTGAAAACGCACATGAGATTCCATACTGGTGAAAAACCATACAGGTGCCAGTTATGTCAGAAATCATTTAGTCACGGTTGTGTTATGAAAACGCACATGAGAACTCATACTGGTGAGAAACCATACAAGTGTCAGTTATGTCAGAAATCATTTACTGAAGGTGGTTCTCTTAAAACGCACATGAAAATCCATACTGGCGAAAAACCAATCAGGTGCAAGTTATGTCATAAATCATTTATCCGAGTAGGGACCTTTACGGTGCATATGAGAACCCACACACTAGTTAAACCATACATATGTGAGGGTTGTGATAAAGGATTCATGGATATTGGACGTCTAAAGAGACACAGAAGAACTCATGCAACTGAGAAGAAACGTTATTCCAAGAGCAATTCATCAGCGAAGCAGTTTAAACTCCATGCAGGAACACTGCAACAGGATCTTAAAATGGGAAGTGAAGTAATTGCCAACCTGTCTGATAATTTCATCAGATTTAGTAGTCCAATGTTTCTTCATAAAGAAAATGAACCTTACTCGACGAAGGTAGTACATCCGGGTTCAAATGGAATTGCAGGTCCTGTTCCAAAAATTATAGCTGGAGATTGTCTGCATATTAACAAATTCAAATCTTCTTTGAATACAAAAGCGTCTTTGTCAAAATCTTTTGGATGTGGTTTATGTGACTTTATGCTTGATGTAGAGAAGGATTTTCTAGAGCATTGTTCTAGCCATCGATTTTCACCACCTGACGACTTAGTTTTTAATTATTATAGAAACGCCAACAAAAAGAAAAGGGAGAGAAACCCTTAAGGGACCAGGGTCCCGCTAACAGGGTTACCCATGTACATGGGAAACGTGGCAGCAGGTTATGCATGTGGGTACCAAAAATTTTACATCTTAACTAGTTAACTAAATATCAAAAATTACACACAGTGAGTGTCTGCAACGAGCACAGTATGTACGAATTTGAGCATGTACGGCAGGTAATAGCAGGGGAAGCATGGTGGGAGTCAGGGATCCACAGACAGTAAGTGATGATGGAGTTTCTTTTTAAATACTGAAATGCTAGGAGAGACACGAATGGCAACAGGGAGATTATTCCATGTCCTAGGGCCAGCACTTTTGATGGAGAATTTTCGTGTATTCGTTCTAGTGGCAATTCCTCTATAATTGGAAGAAAACCGAACATTGTAAGGATTAGATTGGGATGTCAAGCTAAAGAAGTCAGTAAAAGCTCCAGGCAAAAGATTATGCATATATTTAAACATAAACTCTGAGGTCTGTTTGATTCTAATCTGTTCTATATTACAAATTTTCAATTTCTGTAACCCGGCCTGTGAAGACAGGGAGTTCAAGTTACCCAAGATAATTCTGGCTGCTCTTTTTTGTAATGAAGTTAACCTAACCAGTCGAGAAGGGTAATTAGAGGCCCACACTACATTGCAATAAGAGAGATAAGGGTGGACTAAGGAGTAATATAGGCTAAATCTAATTCTAGTCGGTAGAAGGTGGGCAGTACGGGCCAAGATACCTACACTTTTCGCCACTTTCTTAGAAATATTTTCTATATGTACTTTCCAAGTTAAAAACTGATCTACATATACTCCCAGGAATTTGACCGAAGTTACTTGGGGTAAAGGTTTATTATCCATAAAAACTGTTCCTTTAACTTCAGGAATAGGCTTTCGATGTGAACAAAATAATACGTAATTAGTTTTATTGAGGTTCAAAGATAACTTGTTCACTCGAAACCAATCGACCACATGCTTAAGTTCCTGATTCATTGTTTGAAAAAGTATGTCGTACGATTTGTGAGAAGCAAAGATGTTTGTATCATCGGCAAAGAGTACAAAGCGCAATATTGGGGAAGCATTGGGGAGGTCGTTTATAAAGAGTAAGAAAAGAAGTGGTCCAAGAATAGACCCTTGTGGCACCCCAAATTTGATTAGTTTCAATTCCGATAAAGAGCCATTACATAAAACCTGTTGCATTCTATTGTCTAGGTAATTTCTGAACCAGTCCAAAGCAATTCCACGCACACCAATATTTTGTAATTTGCTGGTGAGTATGTCGTGATTGACCGTATCAAAAGCTTTTGCAATATCAATAAATATACCTAATGCAAATTCCCCCCGGTCAATAACAGATGATATATTATCCTGAATATTTAAGAGCGACATTGAGGTTGAATGACCCGGCTGGAAACCATGTTGTGAAGTATGTAGAATGTTCATTTTATTAATGTAGTCAAATAGTCGAGAAAACATAACCTTTTCAAGAAATTTTGAGAAAAACGGTAAAATGGAAATTGGTCTATAATTGGTTAGTTCCTCCTCTTGACTCTGTTTATATATTGGTATAACTTTGGCTATTTTTAGAGCAGAGGGGACTATACCTGAGGACAAAGAGCAGTTAATGATATCAGACAAGGGAGCAGCAATAAGGTCGAACACCGGACTCACAACAGTTGGATCAATCTCATCGAATCCCGCACTATGTGAAATTTTTAGAGTATGATTTATAGATATTAACTCAGCAGGAGAGGTAGGATAAATGGCAAAGGAGGTTGGTAGGGGTGGGTCTAAATATGTTTGAATAGTGTTATTTGAAGCTGGTATCTTCTCGACAAGATCTTGAGCAACATTAGCAAAATAGTTGTTGAATTTCTCTGACATAACATCAGCATCAGTTATAGAATTGCCATTTATGCATAACTTGCTAATAATTCTATTCTTATCCTTGGTATTAATTATAGTTCTTATAACCTGCCAAGTTTTTTTAAGATCATGACTATATTTTAGAAATTCAGACTCATAGTAGTTTCTTTCAGCTCTTATGCGGATCATTTTAAATTTATTTCTATAAGTAACAAATTTTGATTTATTTTCATGGGAAGGATTCTTAATAAATTTCAAGTATAACTTCGATTTCTTCCTACATGATTTGAGTAGTCCAGGTGTCATCCAAGGTTGTTTACAGCCCCTGTGTGCCTTGAGTTTTTGTTTTTTGAGAGGAAAGGCTGTGTTATATGCTGTCTTGAATAGAGATAAAAATAAATCATAGGAGCTATCAGGATCATTCCCACCACAAGAGTCAGATACAACAGACCAATCAACTTGAGACAGTAGCATTTTAAAGTGCTCACATGAGGCGGCATTTATGTTACGAGTAACTAAGTTCACTGTTGTATCCTCTGTAATTGGAGTGAGATTAATTCTCGCCAGAATAGGAAGGTGGTCAGATATGTCTGATGCAAGTATGTATGAGTCCACTACTTTAGAAGTTCTGTTAGAGAAGATGTTGTCTATTAGAGTCGAGGAGGTTGTAGTAATTCTTGTGGGTTGTGTTATAGAGGGTAAGAAGTGGTGAGAGGACATGTAGTGGTCATTACAAAAGTTAAATGTCTAATCAAGCCATTTTTCCTGTATATTTGTTGTTTTGTTGTAATTGTTGATTTTTATGTTATCTTTTATTTTAGTCTTAACCTCTAGGCCTACATAAAGATGCTGCATGTCGTTAATTGCGCATACTTACATTTCTCTATATTTGTTTTCTACGCTGAAATTTTATACTTGGCATTGATATTTTTCATTTAGTTTCAACTGGATTTTATCCTTGTTCGAAACTAATGTAAGCAACCTTAATGTAGAGTTGTTTAAGCTATCGGCTGTGTCACTACGTAACGTACACTGCGTACAGTGTATATCTACGTTGTTTAAGCCTATATATTTTTGTACCAGATGGTTTATAATGTTAAGGAGGTCTACTCCATACAGAGGGTTATCTCGTGTATATAAGTATCTAATTCCAAGAGGATCGTCGGAAAACCCTTGTACGAGAAATGGATTCTTCTCTGCAAGAATTCTGAACCCGTGGAATGGATTGTATGATACTTCACATTGACTTCGGTCTGCTCTGGTCGCCGATCTCTGCGCTCGGCTTCTAGAGGTGACTTTATGGTACCGCATGCCCGCTCTGCCACGAGACAGCGTCGGGCATTCTCGATAGTGGGTCCTTCCCTTTGGAATGGTCTCCACTCTGACCTGCGTTCTCTTCCACGAGACTTCTCTTCTTCTTTTTATAAGTTAAGATTAAAGAAAAGATATTATTATTATTTACTTAAGACCTTCCTTTTTTACCGGGCCTGGGTCGGGGAGCGCTTCTGAATAGTAATCTTGAAGGGGCGCTATATAAATCTCATAGATAGATAGATAGACAGATAGATAGATAGATAGATAGATAGATAGATAGATAGATAGATAGATAGATAGATAGATAGATAGATAGATAGATAGATAGATAGATAGATAGATAGATAGATAGATAGATAGATAGATAGATAGATACTAGTCTACTGTCCTAGACAGTATCACCGCAGTTGAGAGGAAAATTAGGAGGATGGGCTGTTAAGCTTTTCAGCTTGAATTGCGGTATTTCTTACACAGATTACACGTCTTCTGAAAAGTTAAAACCTTTGTTATGCTTTATTCCAATCCACAAACCATGCAAGATATAAAGAAATCTGCGCAATACCAAAATTAACCGGGATGTGTACAATACTTCGAGTTTGAGAGATTCCCAGCGTCATTCTGCCTTGATTAAGTCCCAATGCAGAGCGATTATCAGGGCGAAGGCGACTTCAAAGGCTCTGATGGCCAAACAAGTTTTGCTACTAGTCGCATGTATCAGTGCGAGACCGTGCCTGACCTGTCTATCGATTCTGTTTTGAATGAGTCCCCATAGCAATTTGGTTATCTGGAAATCCCCGATCTTCAGATAATGATCAATGATCGGTTGATGACTTTGGCATCATCGGCCAATTTGTAATCTGCCAGTTGCTTTCTTTTCTGGGCTTCGTTTTCGACGCGGTTGAAGTGCGCTGTGCTATTATACGCCTGCGCTCTGCTCCTGCGAGTACAGGTCAACCACTTGTTGCTCATCCACAAGGACTTTGGCACTGATCGCCTGAGCACGAACCAGCTGCTGTAGCTCCTTCATTGCCTATAAGACATCGTATTGTAAAGTAATGTGCACTTCTAGACATTCGTAGTCGTAAACTGAAATAAATAAAGCAGTTGTATGAAGCTGAGCGCTGTGTCGTATCAGAGGAGTTGTCCAAAGAGCGATGTGCAGTGGAGATCAGACTCCCATTCCCAAACAGACAGGAGAGACAAGAGATAGAGAGAGACAGACAGACAGACAGAGGAGGCAGAACAGCTGCTAATGCGGATTTCATTGAGGGAGATAAAGTTTCGAAGATGGTGGATCGGATGGATCCGAAATGAGCTAAGAATTTTCCTAGTATTATAATTATAAATGTCACAAATAGCAATTTTAGAAATATTACTGATAATGGTTATTTATAATCCTAAAATCTCTATTGCTATGGCGCGTTGAAATCTATTCGCTAGATGACAGGAAATACTCTCTTAAAGTTCAGCTTACTTCTCGTTGTAGCGAAACAATTTAATCGTCGCCATTTTATGCTGATGACAGTCACAATTATGGAGAAATTCGACTTTAATGTCAAACCTGGTTAGAGTCTGTTACTCTGTGCATGTAATTTAATGGAAAAACACATTTAACTAATGACAGCTAAGTCAATGAAAGCGTTCTTAACATAATTGTGGTTTGATCTAAATGTGTTATTTTTCCGTAGACGATTTCTGGAAAGTCATTTCGGACGAACATCAGACCACTACTTGTCATGCATCGTTTTATGTAACTTTTCTTTAAAACTCTTTGGTCTACATGCGTAAATAATTAACTTAAATTCGCACAATTACACAGAGAATTCTTTTCATCAATCCAACTTCTACAAACAAAAAATTCTTTATATCAGTCCAATTTCTATTTATGCGAAAAATTATTTTCATCAGTCCAACTTCCCATTAAATTTTATGCAGCCAGATAAGAGAAATAATTAAATACGCTAAAATACAACATACTTTCAATGCAATAATAAAATATGCTGGGTGGGGCCCGTGGCGCATTGGATAACATCTGGCACAGAGACCGAGAGGTACCGAGTTCGAGCCCCGTTGGGCGGATTTGCTTTTGTAGGCTGCTATTAGCGCCGTTGTATTGCAAAGGCTGTCTGTTCTGTTAGTAGTTAAGATTTGAATTGCATAACATGTAAATGTACAGCGCAGTGCGTTTGTCAGGCGCTTATTAAAGAAAAGATATTATTATATTATTATTATTATTAAATTGCAGGTTTACCAGTTCTGCAAAAGGTATATGGTTGAAAATAGGTGAGCACTTGCTTCATGGATGTCATCTAGGTCGATAGATGCAGATGACTGTGATTTATTTACTGACTTGACATATTATGCTCAACTTATTTCCTTCAGAGAGATTGTTAACATGAAATAAATTAACCAAATAATAATTATGTGTTTAATATAAATGACTTTGTTATTATTTATTTAATGATATGAGTTTGTATGTTAGCATAATTCCAGATGTGAGGGTTGTGTGGTGACTTAATTCCAAATAGCAATATTCTTGTTTTTAAATTACAAGAATTTGAATTTCAGTTTTTTTTCTTGTACTACCTATATCTAGTGTAATAATGAATTATTAGTTGATGCAGAAAGGAAATTATTTGAAATTATGACTGCAACATTGCTCTAATATAAATGAAATGAAACATGCATGTCATCTGCTAATAATAGTGTATGAAACTTTGAGAACAAGAGTGGTAAGCCTAATCCATATTTAACTTAGATAGTGGAGCTGCAGTGTATTTCCGCTACGTATTAGCTTGCAGTGGACTTGAAGATTTTTGCATAGTTGTTTCAGCCTCCAAATGATGCCTGCTATTTGTTACCATTAGTTGTTGCTTGGGATTGGATGCATGCATAACATGAATGGTGTTGAATGCATCTGGTGAATTGTTAAATGTGCATGGTGTCTCAGCATTTAATTTAAAAAGTTCTAAAATGAACTTGACGAGGTCTTCATTTACTCAGATTGGTGAATTTCAGTCATTCGATGTAAAATCAAAGTGTTCTAGGGAACATGCTATCTCAGATCCGTTTAATGCTTTTTTCCCAGGCATTTGATTTGTGATTATAAATTATGAGAAGGGATATTATATCAGATTCTTTTGTTTTCATAATGAAAAAAATTTCTGTTGGGAATTCTTCTGTCTAAATGCAGCAGACAATGAAGACAAGGGATTAATATTGTATAAGTGCATGGTTGAAACTTCAGATGTAAATATTTAGAGCAGAGTTTTTTGTGCTTTAAGCAATTGAAATGACCAGATTTACAACTGCTTTAAGACACAATTTTTGCTAATGTTTGATGGTCACATAAAGTTGCATTAGTCGACCTAATACATATCTATAATATTTTTAAGATCATTACTTATGTGCTACAAAACTCTTTTGCATCTCACATATTGATTAAAATTCTAGGCAGTTTCAGCATGAAACTTTAAAAAGTGGCTTACTATAAATAACTTTGGACAATGAAATATAGCAATTTGTAAATTTGCAGCTATTCAAACTGTTTTACTGCTTAGAAAATGTACAGTTTGGATTTTAAGTCAGTTCACAGGTATAAACATAGACATAACTACAATTTTGTATGAATACAGAAGACGAGAAGTTGCTTAATCTAACCCTGAAAGATAGCCATGGGTATGCAGTTGTAAGAACTTCACTTTCTTAGCCTCAACATTATGTCATCAGGTGCCTAATCCTCTTCATGGGCATCTGATATTCCCACCAACATTGTAATTTTACCTATAATCTTATAGTTAAAATGAGACATTACGTCATTTTCTATCTATTTTCAACAGTTTTCTGCTTAATTGATTACGTTGATGGTCTCTTTCTACTCCTCTGTAGGAGAGGCATGTCAATTTCTACCTATATTTACCCATTTTGCAGGTGAGTTTGAAAAGGCCTGAAGTGGAATATGCTTAACGGACTGAGCAGAACGAGCAGATGCTTGGAGGGAATTTACAAATATACGTCCAGCAATTTATAGACTACTCATCCTGTTATAATTTTTAATGTGAAAGTCCTTTATTTGATGTTCCACTATTTGGGCAGATTATATAATCCAGACAACAGTCACAGTTCATTTAAACTGCAGCTCCAATTACTCCATGGTGTGTAATTATAAAAGGCCGCATTGGAAACTGCAGAAGGGTCAAATCTTTTATGTAATCCGAAGCTTTTACAAAAGGCCATTCACTAGGGTTATTAGATTCTTACTTTTCCCAGGGATTCATAATTATCAGAATGAATTGGCAATTAACCGGGCGACTGTTTGTCCGTCTATACATTGATCACACGAGGGGAGGAGGGCTGGACCTCAGCAACAATGAACCCGTCGGTAAAGGTGTGAAATTGTGGCTGACCCCTCAGCTGAGAGGGTCGAATTGAAGCCTAAATGAGTGAGGGAAGAAGAGAGAGAGAGAGTCTTTGTCGAGATCTCTTGCAACCCCTTCAGATTTGCAGCATACCAAATCAACCACAGGTCAGATTGCAATCTTTATTGCTAATCGGAATCGGCAAATAATGGTATATGCGTACTTTCCGGTACCCGGAATTTGCAAAAAACAAAATCGGCTATGCCCTAGAAATTATGTTCTATAAGCATATTAAATATCGACGTTTTACTGTTATTTTTAGCAAGTGTAAGAGAATGACGAGCAACATTCTTTCAGAGCTTCAAAATCCAGTTGTAAGACAAGACTTAATAATATTACAGTGGATTTGTTTGACCTCATCTTTCGCTATTGTCAACTATTATATCCTCACTGAATATATCTTGAATAATAGCACACAGGTGTGCAAGTATACAACGGATGGGTTGCTTCAATATTTCGTCATGATTTGTTTCCTTTATTTATTTCTTATTTTAGTCGAGAAGAACTACTACTGATACACGAAGCATGAACTCTTCTTGTAAGCATCTGAAAGCCGAATTTAAATGAAGCTATCGGTAATGTGCGAAACTGGACATTGCTGGTTTTGGAATGGCTACCACAACAACAACAATCGTTGAAATCTTTTACAGAGACTATTGCTGTATACTCAAAGTGATCATCTCACAACTCATCAAAGAACCGATCCTGGAGAAGAACGTTGAAAATAACAATTAAGTGAACCCATTCTCCTGATGGAGAATACGAAAACCCATACGGGAGGAAAACAATACAGGTGCCAGCTATGTCAGGAATCATTTAATGAACGTGGCACTCTGAAAAAGCACATGAGAATTTATACTGGCGAAAAACCTTACAGGTGCCAGCTATGTGAGAAATCATTTAATCGGGATGGTAATCTGAAAACGCACATGAGAACCCATACTGGTGAAAAACCATGCAGGTGCCAGCTATGTCAGAAATCATTTAATCAGGATGGTAATCTGAAAACGCACATGAGAACCCATACTGGTGAAAAACCATACAAGTGCCATTTATGTCAGAAATCATTTAATGAAAGTGGTACTCTGAAAAAGCACATGAGAACCCATACTGGTGAAAAACCATACGGGTGCCAGGTATGTAAGAAATCATTTGCTGCGGATTATACTCTGAAAACGCACATGAGAACTCATACTGGTGAAAAGCCATACAGGTGCCAGCTATGTAAGAAATCATTTAATAATGGTGGTACTCTGAAAAGGCACATGAGAACCCATACTGTTGAAAAACCATACAGTTGCCAGGTATGTAAGAAATCATTTAATCACTTTGGTAATCTGAAAACACACATGAGAACCCATACTGCTGAAAAACCATACAGGTGCCAGTTATGTCAGAAATCATTTATCAGTGCAAGGACCTTGATGGTGCATATGAGAACCCACACAGGAGTTAAACAATACATATGTGAGGTTTGTAATAAAGGATTCAAAGACATTGGACATCTAAAGAGTCACAGAAGAACTCATGCAACTGAGAAGCAACACTCACACAAGAAACCTTATACCAAGAGCGGTTCTTCAGCGAAGCAGTTTAAACTCCATGCAGGAACACCGCAACAGGATCTTAAAATCGGAGGTGAAGTAATTGCTAACCTGTCTGATCACTTCATCAGATTTAGTAGTACAGGCCATTGTGATAAAGAAAAAGAACGTTGCTCAACGAACGTACATCGGGATTCTGGTGGGACTGCGGGTCCTTTTCCGAAAAGAGATGGTGCATGTCTGTATATTAACAAATTCAAATCTCCTATGAATACAAAAGAGTCAAAATCTTTTGGATGTGGTATATGTGACGTTATGCTTGATATAGAGAACGAATTTCTACAGCATTGTTCTAGCCATCGATTTTCACCACCTGACGACTTATTTGCCGAGTTGTGCTGAATTATGATTCCATGTAACTACAGTTGAAAACATTTGGAATTACAGATTTATAATGAAAAGATGAGCACTATGAAAGTGCAGGATACCTACATTTATACGAATAGTTTCTTTGTACCGCTTTCATTTGAGAATAGGCATTCTGATGTAGATAATCCAGAAGTTCCTTCGTATGGGGACCACATATCTAAGGTTTTTTTTCACATTATTGTAAGACTGGAAATGCTGAATCCCATAAAATGAAATTTTATGGTTTAGTTTTTTGGGTTCCACGACAATTCGTCGAACGACATTTCGTCTACGACACTAAGTCTAACAGACATTTCGTCGAACGACATTTCGTCTACAAAGTTATTTGATATTGTCACTTTAAAATGGAAGCTGGATTGATGAAAAAAACTGTTTCCCTAAATGGAAGTGGGATTGATGAAAACATTCCTGTGTTGAAATAGAAGCTGAATTGATCGAAATAATTTTTACAGTAAATAGAAGCTGGAAATCAACCTAAATGCATGTATGAAAATAGGTTTCCATTCAACAGAAGCTGGATTGATGAAAATAATCTTGTCAGTAATTAGAAGCTGGATTCTCGAGAATATATAGCACGTTTTAGCGAAACTATAAGAAAGCGGGGAGTAAAGTCGTAGTTTGCGTTGCTAAATTATTTGATATTGTCACTTTTAACATGGAAGCTGGATTGATGAAAAAAGTTGTTTCTCTAGATGGAAGTGGGATTGATGAAAACATTCCTGTGTTCAAAATTGAAGTTGGATTGATAGAAATAATTTTTTCCGTAAATAGAAGCTGGATGGATGAAATTAAGTTTTCGATTCAATAGAAGCTGGATTGATGAAAATAATTGTTTCCGTAATTAGAAGCTGGATCCATGAGAATATATCTTTGCTTAAATAAAGTTCCATTGATGAAAAATATTTCTTTCGTCAAATAGAAGTTGGATTGATAAAAGTAATTTTTTCCAATTAAATGGAAGTTGGATTGATGAAAATATTTCTCGATGAAATGGAAGCTGGATTGATGATAGTTATCATGAACATAGGTAGACTGCTTACTTACCAACGTCAAGAAAGGCATTGAAGACATTAGAATAATTTAGCAACGTAAACTACGACTTTACCGAAAGCGGCCTCTGTTGATTAGCGGTAATGGTTACAGATACACTAGTAGACGAAATGTCGTTAGACGAATTGTCGTAGACGAAGTGTCGTTATACGAAATGTTCGACGAGTTGTCGCGGAACCCTGTTGGACTAGATATTTAACAGAGCTGCTAGCGCTACATCGTTTTGTGAGATTATTTTACACTATTGATACTGTTGTTTTCATGAAATGTTAAGTACCGGTAATATAATTAATTAGCTTATTCTACTTAGATTAAAATGTTAGACGTTATACTTGGTCATTAAGAAAAATAAATGTGTTATCAAGATTGTCATATATATTCTGTATACTGTATTTGGTGTTTTGTTGTCTTTGGTGATTTTTATGTTACATTTAATTCTGGTCTTAACCTCTAAATATATATGCTGTATATCGTAAATTGCACATACATACATTTCTCTGAATGGAATATAGAGTTTATAGACCTATAATAATTTGTTTAATACGCTAAACTTTTATAAGTCACATCAATATTTTTCATCTATTTTCAACTGGATTATATCCCTGTACGAAACTAATGTAAGCATCCTTACTGTAAAGTAGTTTTAGAGTAAGGCTTTAATGTCAAATGACTCATATAGCGTACATTCACATGGTTACGCAATCAAATCGCATTGAGTTTAAGATCCTGATGGGTCGCGTAATTCTCTAACAGTCTGCCAGTCTTTACTCCAAGCGTCTAAGCATCTCTACGGCGGTCGGGCCTCGAACCCCAGACATTTCCTAACCCATGATCTCATCAGAGCAGTAACTGCCTGTGTCAAGATCTTCGGAGTTGTCATAGGCATTCCTGTCTTAACACAGGATCTGTCAATATCGAATGGACCAATAATCCGCTTGCTTTTGAGTCATGTTTATCTTATATAAATAATTCAAATAATTAAAAGTATTGAATCTATTTAACTTCTGAGTACAATACAATACAATACAACACTACACATTACAAAAAAGAAAGAAAGAAAGCGAACAGTGGCGAAGTACTGTTCTATCTAAAGAACGATACTGACGTATTTATAACATCGATCGAAAGTGCATTAAAGGTGTCTAGGAAGAGCATGGCTGTTTAAAGGATTTTACGACATTTAGCGACCAGAGTTCAATGTTTTGAAACAATTTGAGAAAAATCCATTGCTGAAAAGTATGCCATTGTAAATAATTACGCAAAGGGGTCGTAAGATGAATTAGATCCCTTGATCTTCCCAATGACATTGTACACACTCAAGTTTTGTTCGGTAGGGAGAGCAAGTGAAGCGGACATTTCGAAATAAAGTTCTACCATGGAGGGACTCTGAACTCCTCCGATCTCTCGATTGACAGTCGAGCACTCTAACCACTACATCATAGCGAACCCCATAAAAGGTATAACGGAGGTTTATACCTTTGCAACATCCCATAATAATTCGATGGCTCACAAATGGGTTTCTGACTGCGTAGTATAATTGACTGCTTCAATGAGTGATTGACTGGCTGATTGATCAGTTTATTTTTGCGTGACTGATTGACCGATTGATTGATCGATACAACCAACGGTGTAAGTTCAGTCAATGCCTCCACCATACTCCTGTCTCTTGGAATCTCTGAGCAGACCGTGCATCTCCGTGAAATCCTTATCAGACCCCACTCGATACGCTCCATAAGGTGGGCGTAGAAAATTGTTGCCAGTAGGGCCTACTTTCACTTCCGCTGACCTCCAGCGGACATTGACCTCATGCTCCGTCGTTGATGCAGCAGAGCAACAAGATCTGTGGACGATCAAGCGATACTTCGTCAGTCATCCGGAAAGGGTGATTTAATCGCCAACGATCTCTCGGTCGACAGTCAAGCACGTTAACCAGTAGACCATCGCGCATCCCTTTTTTTAGCGTTAGGTGGATATAAATACCATTCTAGCATTCCCCAAAAAATACGATGGTACTCAAGTGGTTTGCTGAAAACGTAGAATGGCGTATTATCCATTGTTTAGCTGAACCTTGCGGATTCCATGACCATTGACATAGACTTCAAGTTGAGTTCAATCCTACGGGTTAGACAAAATATAGTGATAGAACGCTTCTGAAGCATTTGTAATAGCCTACTAATTAAAGACGTTTTAAAGGTGTCTAAGGGGAGTATTTCGTTTTTGAGGATTTAACGCCATCTGGCGACCAAATGCTATGTTATATTGGCCTTGACCATGAGACCACATTTGAAACAATCCGGTTGAAAAACAGCAAGTGCTTGATAAACTGAAGCAGCCCAGCATTTCCATTTATAACAATACGATGGCACCAAAATGAGTTTTTTTAAAGGATTATTAATTATCAGTTCATTTGCAATTGGATTGAATCCACAGCTTAACGGTAGCTTATGACAACAGAGGCCGTTTCCGCCGACAAAGATAATGTTTGGCATGAAACACGTATTCAGGGTGTCTAAGGATGGCACACCATTATCGATGGTTCAACGACATCTAGGGACCAGAGTTCTAGGTTTTCTAAGTTATGAGCCGCGTAGGATTTATAGGACGAATTAGTTCCATTGATCTACCAACTGATTGATGCACTTAACATTTGATGAGTTTGGAGCGGACATTTCGAAAGAGATTTCTGCTATGAATCCCTCGACCTTTTGGATGACAGTCCAGCACTTTAATCACAAGAGAGGGAGAAGCAGAGTCAGAGTCAGAGTCAGAGTCAGAGTCAGAGTGAGAGAGAGAGAGAGAGAGAGAGAGAGAGAGAGAGAGAGAGAGAGACAGACAGACAGACAGACAGACAGACAGACAGACAGACAGGCAGACAGACAGACAGACAGAGGTAGAGGTTAAGAACAGAATTAATGTAACATAAAAATTACCAACAACAAAACACAAAATATTCAGGATATAATATTATGACAATCTAGATTACACATTTATCATTCGTAATACTACTAAGCTTACGACAACTATTCGTTTATTTCAACAACTCGTTGACACAAACGCAACAAGATTACAAAATCAACAGTTTAGATATCGATTAGACGAAAAATAATATATAGTCAAATAGATAAGAGGGTTAGAAATGTATTAGTGACTGAGACCTATTGCTAAAGAAAATTGTTGTTTAGCCAATACACCATAAAGTACTCTAGGTATAAAATTTCGATCATCCCTATCCGGCAGAGTGAAATCATGAGGCCGGGGTCGCAGATTATAATGACGAGTAATTATTGGTGGAAACAGTGAACGTAACACATGGAAATCGTTCCATATCACTGCCTTTAGTAGACTGGCGTCAGCATCACACACCAGCTGATCGATATCCGGTGAGTTAGGAGGAAGATACCCAGCATGCTTGATTCGCTGCAGAAGTCTCTCTAGTCTTTTTCGGTCTTCAGCCGTTGTAAGATCCCACCAGGCTGGAGCGGCGTAAGTCAATCGAGAGACGACAGTTGCCTCAGCAACCCGGCAGAGGGCACCACTGGGAAGACCATTAGACCTGAGTATTCTGAGAGCGTGTAAAGCTCCACTACAGGAGACAAGGACTTCCTCCACGTGATTGGTGGCTCGAAGGTAATTAGTTATGGTTACACCTAGGATCTTAATGGTAGAAACACGTTCGAGTCCCTCCAAAGCTTGAGGTGGCAGTACTTTACGGTTCCGGGTAATAATCATCTCGCGTGTTTTTCGAACGTTCAGACGCAGATTGTTTGCCGTCGCCCATTGCTCAACAGACAGAAGCTCTTCACTGATGGTGTTTCGCATTGAAGATCCGACCAGAAGGTAAGTATCGTCGGCATATTTAGAATGATGTTTTCACGGTTCTTTGGGTGTAGATCCGATCCATTAACCCTCGGGCTACCAAGGGGGGGTGGTTGCCACCCCCTAGGTTTTTTCATCTCACACTTTTCTGTATGGAATAAAAATTTGACCTTTGAGGTAGCTGTAGGGGGTTCATTTACACACGTTTTGAGGTAAAATGTGAGATGATATCTCACACCGTTCAAAAGTTATACCCAATATACCTGAGGCACCAGAGGGGTGGATACCACCACCCCTAGATTTTCGACTATATCTTATCCGTCATTTAATATTAAGAGAACCAATTATACCATTCTATAGAGGGAATGTGGGGCTACATTTCCATGGTCACTGAGTTGACCTGAGACAACCGCAAGTGCTCAAAATAAATAATAATGCGCGTAATATGCGTGAAAAATGGCTGAATGGAAGCACTCCCCCTTAGTTTTTTCTCTGTAGCGTATTCATTTGTCCTACTGGAAGAGAAACAAAGATACCATTCTTTAGAGGGAATGAAGGGCTTCATTTGCATACCTACATCTTTGTCTTTTGAATACTGGAAGTGATCAAAATAAATAATAATACGCGTAATCTGTGTGAAAGTGGCTGAATACAGCATTACAACGTAAACCGATATATATGTATGGATATATATGTATGGATGTACATTTATACTATATAAACATGTGTAGGGATGATTTTGTGTATCTTTTATACATAGATTAGTTTCAAAACACACATAATCTGGTAAAGTCGTAGTTTACGTTGCTAAATATTCTAATGTCTTCAATGCCGTACTTGACGTTGGTAAGTAAGCAGTCTACCTATGTGCATGTTAACTATCATCAATGTTCCATTTCATACAGAAATTTTTTCATCAATCCAACTTCCATTTCATTTGAAAAAATTACTTTTATCAATCCAACTTCTATTTGACGAAATAAATATTTTTCATCAATGGAACTTTTATTTAAGCAAAGATATATTCTCATGGATCCAGCTTCTAATTATGGAAACAATTATTTTCATCAATCCAGCTTCTACTGAATCGAAAACTTAATTTCATCCATCCAGCTTCTATTTACTGTAAAAAATTATTTCGATCAATCCAACTTCAATTTTGATCACAGGAATGTTTTCATCAATCCCACTTCCATTTAGAGGAAACGATTTCCCTTCATAAATCCAGCTTCCATTTCAAAGGTGACAATATCAAATCATTTTAGCAACGTAAATCATGACTTTACCCATAATCTCCTTATATTTGTTTATCCTGTACAAAATGTACGCAATAATATACAATATTGCTAATTAATGGGTTCCGTTGTTAAAGTGATGTAATTTCGAGGTGCATTCACATAATGTACAACTAAATATACCATTCTGTGCAGAAATGAATGCTGAATCCAATGCTATATTACAAGTTATGATATGTAAAACCAAACACGGGGGGTGGTAACCACCCCCCTTGGTAGCCAGTGTTACAAAAAAAGCTTGGTAGCCTTAGGGTTAACATCATAGGCAGACGGACCGAAGCCACTGCCCTGTACAACACTAGCATTGATTCTGGCTACAGATGATAACAGACCACCAAATCTCGTTGAGTGGCGCCGGTCTTTCAAAAGTGCCAGCAGCCAATTATAAATGTTGTAATGACCAAGCTTAACGTCTAATACTTAATCTATGTAGAATAAGCTAATCAATTCTATTACTTAATATATCATGAAGGCAACGACAATATCAATAATCTAAAAAGTCACACAAAATATGTACAGCAAACCGCTCTATTAAATATCTAGACCAACAGACGTATTTGAGGAGCTGAATTTAATATTTAATAAAGCTGTCAAGTAGTAGAATCCAGAACGAAAGACTTCACTGCGTCTTTAGTAACTATAGCATTAAATCTCATTCTACAGTCTTACAATTATTTGAGAAAATAGCAACACCTTAGCTATGCGAAGAACATAAAGAAGAGCCTCTGTATTCTCTACATCAGAATGCCTACGTTCATAGTATTCTTAAATGAAAGAGGTACAGAGTAACTATTCGTATACATCAGACCTGTATTCTGCACATTCGTAGCATCTTTCCATTACAAAGCTCTAATTCCAAATGTGTTCAGCTGTAATTAAGCAGAATCATAATTCAGCACAGGTCAACAGCTATATCGTCAGGTGGAGAAAATCGATGGCTAGAACAATGCTCTAGAAATTCCTTCTCTGTTTCAAGCATATCGTCACATATACCACATCCAAAAGATTTTGACAAAGACGCTGTTGTACTCACAGGATATTTTAATGTGCTAATATACAGACATTCTCCATCTCTAATTTTCAAAAAAGGACCTGCAGTTCCACTAAAATGCGGATGTAAGTTCGTTGAGTATCGTTCATTTTCTTTCTCAAGAACGCCTGGACTATGCGAGAGGTTAGCATTTACTTCACTTCCCAGTTTAAGATCCTTTTGCGGTGTTCCTGCATGAAGTTTAAACTGCTTTGCTGAAGAACTGCTCTTGGTATAAGGTTTATTGTGCGAGTGTTGCTTCTCAGTTGCATGAGTTCTTCTGTGACTCTTTAGATGTCTAATATATGTGAATCCTTTATTACAACACTCACATATGCATGGTTTAACTCCTGTGTTGGTTTTCATATGCATCGTCAAGGTATCTCCTCGAATAAATGTTTTCTGACATAACTTGCACCTGTTTGGTTTTTCCCCAGTGTGGGTTCTCATATGCTTTTTCAGATGACCACCATGATTAAATGATTTCTGACATAACTGGCATCTGTATGGTTTTAAACCAGTATGGGTTCTCATGTGCGTTTTCAGAGTACCACTTTCATTAAATGATTTCTGACATAGCTGGCATCTGTATGGTTTTTCGCCAGTATGGGTTCTCATGTGCGTTTTCAGATTACCACCTTCATTAAATGATTTCTGACATAGCTGGCACCTGTATGGTTTTTCACCAGTATGGGTTCTCATGTGCGTTTTCAGAGTATCACCTCGATTAAATGATTTCTTACATAGCTGGCACCTGTATGGTTTTTCACCAGTATGAGTTCTCATGTGCATTTTCAGATGACCACCTTGATTAAATGATTTCTGACATAGCTGGCACCTGTATGGTTTTTCACCAGTATGGGTTCTCATGTGCGTTTTCAGATTACTAGCCTGATTAAATGATTTCTTACATAGCTGGCACCTGTATGGTTTTTCACCAGTATGGGTTCTCATGTGCGTTTTCAGATTACTAGCCTGATTAAATGATTTCTGACATAGCTGGCACCTGTATGGTTTTTCACCACTATGGGTTCTCATGTGCGTTTTCAGGTTACCACTTTCATTAAATGATTTCTGACATAACTGGCATGTGTATGGCTTTTCACCAGTATGGGTTCTCATGTGTGTATTCAGAGTACCACCGTGATTAAATGATTTCTGACATAACTGGCACCTGTGTGGTTCTTTGCCAGGATGTGTTTTTGTATTCTCCATTAGGATATGCACTTAATTGTTAATTTCAACATTCTTCTCAGTATCGGTTCTTTGATGAGCAGATCACTTTGAGTATGCAGTTTCTGAAATAATTAACATATATTTGTGTTTTTAAATGATTCCCCATTATCAGAGTCTAGACAAAGTCAAGATTTGTATATGACTTTTGACAACGTTGGGTTTTGGTTTGCCGTTCAAAACAACTTCCTCTGTAAAAGGTTTCTGCAATTGTTGTTGTCATAGTCTTTCCGACATCAGCAGTGCCCAGTTTCACACGTTTCCGATTACTTCATTTATGTTCGTCTTTCAGATACTTACAAGAAGAGCTCATGTTTCATGTATCAGTAGTGGTTCTTTTTGAATAAAATACGAAATTATTCACACAGAAAAAACTTCATGCTGAAATGCTGAAGATATCCATCCGTTGTATAGTAGCACACCTCTATGCTATTATTCAGGATATATTTAGTGAAGATATACTAGTTGACTATAGCGAAAGTTGTGATAAAACAAATCCACTGCAATATTATTCAGATGAATGCCTTGTCTTACAACTAGATTTTGATGCTCTGAAAAATGTTGATCGTCATTTTCATATACTTCCTACAAAAATAACACTAAAATGTTTCTCTCCAGTATCGGTTCTTTGATGAGCTGAAGATAATTTCATTGTCTGAAATAAATGACATATGTTTGTGTTTCTAGACAAAGTCGGGATCTTTATATGGCTTTGTTTTTAAATGATTCGTATGTGCTTCCTCCAATCACAAGATTCTAGACTTTTGACAAGTATGAGTGTTGGTATGCGGTTCAAAGCAATTGCCTCTGTTACAGATTTCTGTAATTGTTGTTGTCATATCCTTTCCAACATCAGCTGTGTCCAGTTTCACACATTACTGATTACTCATTTCAGATGCTTACAAAATGAGTTCATGTTTCGTGTATGAGTAGTAGTTCTTGCCGAGTAAAATAAGAAATTATTCACACAGAAATCTTCATTACGAAATACTGAAGCTATCCATCCGTTGTGTAGTAGCACTCCTCAAATGCTATTATTCAGGATATATTTAGTGAAGATATAAAGTTGTGGTAAAACAAATCCACTGCAATATTATTAAGATGAAAGCCTTGTCCTACAACTAGATTTTGAAGCTCTCAAAAGAATGTTGATCGTCATTTTCATGCACATCCTAAAAATAACACAAAAACGTCAAAATTTACCATGTTTATAGAAAATAATTTCATTTCAGCTCAATGCAATGGAATGCCTGTTCATTCAAATACACTCAAATATCACCATACACACCAGAGCATCACAATATCACTCCCGTTCTTAAATCACTTCATTGGCTGAAATCCTTGAGTCCATCGACTTCAAAGTCCTGTCACTAACCTACAACTCTTTGCATTACTACCAGCCAAAGTACCTTCGCACACTCTTCACTATCCCAGTCTATCCGTTCGTCCTCATATCTCACTCTCTCCCGTCCCCAGTCACAACTCGCCTCAAGTTATCCAACCGATCCATATCCCACACTGCATCTCGAGTTCTCGACTCCGGAACAAACACCTCAGAATACCCAATTGAGATTCTCAGTTCCCCAATAAAATTCAATCGATCAGTTCCTTCGGAACAAACACCTCAGAATCCCGAATATTTTCAGTTCCTCACTGCCACTCACTCACCGTCACGTGCCTCAGGCTCCTCTACTTATCACACCACAGGTTTCCAAACTGAAGTCTCGCCTCTTCCAGAATATCCTACCCTGATCCATCGGATCCTCTGCTTACCAAGCTTTCTCATCCTCAACGAAATTCCAAATAACAGTTGATCACTCCATTGGTCTCTGGTCTGTCTGGCAACCGGAATCAGACCTCCACTGATATGACGCAGCGCTCATGAATAAGCTGGTCCTCTCTCAAAATAGAATATGACGTCTGTACTTAGAAATTCACCATTCCATGAATAGAAAACTAAAATCAAACCAATTTTAAATCATGCCATCTCAAATCTTCATAGCAATTTCCAAAAGTAGGAGAGCTAAACGTTGGTCTGGGTCTCTATAAAGCCTCATATAGTGCATCACACTCTATGGATCGTAAACGTCATAATCGTAAACTCCAAATTCCAAAAGTGCTATTCCAAAACCAAGTGCAAAGCACCAGATCAATCACGAGTGGAAACATGGACAATATTGGAAGTGCAGAAATGGAGAAGCTCGAGGCTTTTCAAATGTGGCTATATGGAGAAAACTAGACAAGATCAATAGGAGCGACTATAAAAAACGAGAAGGTGTTGCAACTGGTGCAAGAGGAGAGTTTAATGGTCAACACATTAAAGAGGAGACAATGAACTGGATTGGCTACACACTATGTTGATCATCACTGGAGACCTTAACATTCACCTGGAAGACCCTTCTCTTCCGGAATCTGCTCGCTTCCTGGACCTCTCTCAGTTTGGCCTCATCCAGCACGTAGCTGAGCCTACACACGTTCTTGGGGGTTGGCTAGATGTCGTTATCACGCGAGAGGATTGCGGCATCACCGACCTTAGAGTGGAACCTCCTTCCATCTCCGACCATGGGCTTCTACTCTACAATATTCCATTCCTCTCCGCTCAGCCAACATACGCCCTTCGCCACTCCCGTGGCTGGAGAAATTTAAACCGGGAAGCCTTTCGCACCGGATTGCTGAATAGTCCTCTCTGCGTTGATCTATCTTCACGGGCTGAGAACTCAACCGAGGAACTCTTTGCTCTCTTTGACTCGACGGTTCTTCCTCTCATCGACACTCTCCTCCCGCTCCGATCACACCGGATCCGCAACAGACCACTCGTGCCCTGGTTCGACTCTCACTGTCGCACCCAACGCCGGGACGTCAGACGCCTGGAACGCAGATATCGTCGCTCTCGCGATCCGGCGGACCGTCTCGTCTGGATTCAACACCTCCGAGAGATGCACAGAGATTTTCGTGCCAGGGAAACGTTATACTGGGAGGAGCTGATAGTCCGTGAGAGGAGTAACCCGCGTCGACTATGGTCCTCACTCGCTGGTGTCCTCGGTCGCTCCGCTGCACCATGCTCTCCTACTCAACCTTCGTTCACTGCCAACGATTATCTGGATTATATAACCGAGAAGATTGCCGTGACCCGTCGATCTACCGAGGGCTCTCCGCCTCCCTCCTTCCCCCTACCGCAGCCAGTCTCACCGGATGGGAGCCTCTAAACAAGGATGCTCTCAGCTGCCTCATTCAGGACTCTTCGTCGAAGTCGTGCGAGCTGGATCTGCTTCCTCCATTTATAATCAAAGAATTTATGGACGAATTTCTCCCATTTTTACTGTTAGTATGTAACTCCTCTTTGGCTCAGGGCTCTGTTCCAGTCCCACACAAAAGGGCAGTGGTCTTTCCATCGCTTAAGCGCCAGGGCCTAGACCCAGCCACTCCTTCCAACTATCGCCCTATCTCCAACCTGTCTTTCCTTTCTAAACTCTTAGAAAAATGCATTTCACTTCAGCTCGTTCACTACCTTGACACCAACTCACTAATGCCTCCACTCCAATCCGGCTTTAGGAAATGCCACTCTACTGAATCTCTCATGACTCACCTTCTTCCTGACGTCTTTAGTGCAGTCGACCAAGGTCACGTCACTCTTCTCGCACTGTTCGATGTCAGTGCCGCCTTTGACACTGTAGACCATGCCATCCTCCTTGAGCGCTTATCTAAATCTTTCGGCATTGCTGATTCAGCCCTTCTTTGGTTCCGCTCTTTTCTTTCTGACCGCTCTCTCTCTGTCGTCTTCGGTTCCACCCGCTCTCCCTGGACTTTTATTCCATACGGTTTGCCCCAAGGTTCAGTCCTGGCACCACTCCTCTACATTCTCTACACCGCCGACCTTTCAGACATACTCACTCTCAAGGGGGTCTCGGCTCATCAGTACGCCGATGACACCCAAGCCTTTGCTCATGGTCCAGCCAGCACAGCTGCTTCACTGGTCGTGAGGGTCCTTGAGGCCACCACGACGCTGGACCTTTGGATGTCTTCTAACCGTCTCCGCCTTAACTCAGACAAAACTCAATTCATCTGGCTTGGCAGTAGAGCCCAACTAGCCAAGATTGACATGGAATTTCTCCGCACTACTTTCCCACACGTCCACTACTCTGTCTCAGTTCGGGATCTGGGCGTTAGCCTGGATCCAGTTCTCTCATTTTCAGACCATGTCAATCGCATCTCTCGAACATGCCTTTATCATCTACGCCAAATTCGCACCATCCGTCACTCACTCTCTCCTCACGCGGTCAACACTCTCGTCCATGCACTGATCTGTACAAGGGTTGACTTCGGCAACTCCATCTTTGCCGGTCTCTCTTCATTAAACCTCTCCAAGCTTCAGTCCATTCTTAACGCCTCCGCCCGCCTTATCTGTGGTCTCCCAAAGTACTCTCACATATCTACCTTCATTCGGGAAACTCTTCACTGGCTTCCTGTGCCCCAGCGCATTCAATTCAAAATTCTTACACTTATGCGCAACTCTCTGCTCGGGGTAGCTCCTTCATACCTTCAGGCCTTATGCACATCGGTTTCTACACTTCCTGGTCGCTCTGCTCTGCGCTCTGCCACCAGAGGCCTTCTGGTTGTCCCCCGCATGCGTGGTGCAACAGCTCAATCTAGAAGCTTTGCCTATGTCGGCCCCTCTACTTGGAACCATCTTCCGCATGAATTGCGTCTTGAGCTCCTCAGCCTTTCCCTTCTTCTGTTTCGGAAACGCCTGAAGACTATCTTATTTGTTAGAGCCCTGGGTCGGGAGCGCCTCTGAATCTCTGAGTGGCGCTATACAAATGTTCAATTACAATTACAATTACAAAATTACAATGTGGCAAATTGCTCCTGAAGACAGTGCTTGAAGGAAGAATTTAAGGGAAGAAACCACCTGGAAGACCAAGAAATATGATGCTGGACTGGATGATAGATAAAAGAAACAGACGAGGATATAAAGAAATAAATGAATAGGCACAAAATAGAGAAGAATGGCATCACTTCATTCCTTTATCAACCTAAGAGCAGAACAATGAAGAATAACAAGAATGTGTAGCTGTTTAAGAAAAAGATGAAATTTTTTCATGTATGCACTTTTTCTTGCATTTTCCATGTCAGAGCAGTGCAAAGTATGGTCATATTACTACTCCAAACTGTGATTCCACAGTTGTGTTACATAGTTAGATTCGAGCCCAGACCTTTTATAATCTACTATATAAATTTAGTGAATATGTATCTTGGAGGTCATTATATATGGCATTTTCTTCTTTGGAAAGACTTGAATGAAATTTTATCTTCTTACTCATTATCTTACAGTGATAGGCATGCCATCTGCAATTGAAATATGTAACACATATAAGTTCATCTGTCTAATCCATCTGAACTATGAACTTATCCTCTAATTCACGAATCCCCATTTCAGTCTGCATACCATTATAAGTTTCATTCAACAGAATATGCTCTTCTTGATGCTAATGACATCGTGTGCGCTGGGGATAAGAGTAATGTGCGGATTCGTAGAACGATCCTTACTTATTATTATTATTGGTAACCGTAAGAGGCAATAATTTATGTAACGTGGAGAACACACAGGACAGAAGGGAACCAGTCTGCGCTGTGAGGCTTCTGTGGCCGAATCGACCAATGAGAGGGCAGAACGTAGCCAATGGGAAGGCTAGAAAGTTTGGCGTCAGGCCAGCGCTGAAGAAAGGATCTGATATAGCAAAGCGCCCAACGCAACTCCGGGCCAGCGTCCTGATAGCGATCGAGGAGTAAACGTCGTGGAGGAAATTGTGTAACGAAGTAGGCGAAACGCGCCAAGTAGAAGTCTGATAGATTTGGGAGATAAAGTACGACGATACGGTTTTGTTCGCTAACGGGATACAAAGAGGAACGCACGAGGATACGCTGAGCCAAATGAGTTATCGAGATGACGACGCTACGAAACCACGCAGTAATAATGGATCTGTGTAAAGTTTGACCGCCACCAAGACAAAGGACGAGAGGAGGACGCATTCTCGTTACAACAGGCTGAGGCTCAAATAATCGCCTTAGACCATTCTGATAGATTAAATAAAACAGGTACGCTCTGATACTAAAATGCAGGGATGGGTATAAATAAGGTATACCCGTAGATTTCACATATATTCTAGTTTGTAAGATAAGATAACTCTTGTAGGCGTTCATTAGACTTAGAGACAACTAAACCCTGGAAGAAGTCTTGGTTAAAACCTAAACTGATGTATGTTGATGTGGCTGAGAGTGAATGATTACATTACTATTGTTTAACTTGTTCGTTTAACCTGTTCATTGCTTGCTGCTTAAATATTATCATTGCTTAATATACGCTATTCTCATGGCTGATGACTCCGTTACATTCAGGCGTAGTTCGGAGGAAGGTGAGGTAGATGAATTGCCCTCCAGAGTAGAGTCACGGGCAGAACTACCCGCTGACTTGTTAGATCATATGTTAGATCGCATAGCTGCCCTATCTACGGATTTAGATGAAGAACGGAAGAAGGAAAGAGAGGAAAGAAAGAAAGAAAGAGAGGAAGACAAACGAAGAGAGAGGGAGAGAGACAGACGGTTGGACGAAGAACGAGAGGAAGACAGGCGAAGGCAGAGGGATAGAGAGATAATGATGGAAGAGGATAGAAGGATACAAACGGATTTATTGATTACACTGTCGGCCCGGATTGCCAATGTAGAAGACTCCATGGTAGGACCAGAACCCGCTTCCGCCCACACGAACCCAGCTCGATCTCAGGGATCGGGTCCTTTCAACTCGAAAGGCGGCCTACACTCGGACACCTCCGTCACGTTGGCTAACAACCAACCCACTTCTGCGGCTCAGGTAAGGGAGCCAGGCCATGAGATACCTGTTGGAGGCACTGGCGGAAGGCTGCAGGAGCCTTGGTCGCAAGACCAAGGTCAGTCTGGACTAGCAACCCAGACTGGCAGCGAGAGGGGAGTGGGATTTACGCCCCACTCTTCCTGGCACCCGGGTGTGGACGATGGCGCTCCCATTAGAGATGAACGAATGGCGTATTCAGGCGCTATAGAAGCGGAGGCCACGGCCACACTGAGGCACAAAACGTACAATGAGTAACATGGCAGCATTTGTTCGTATTGACTTATCTGCTGCTTTCAATGGTGTGTTCATTCAGTGTTTGCATTGATAGCAGCATTGCTTTGGGGTTTCTGATCATGACACTGAATTGGTTTTCATCCTAACTATGCCCCTGCACTTAGTCAGTATTCTTATATCACCATTTTCTACCATGGTATTTATAAAATAAGGTGTCCCTCAGAGTTGCTCTCTTTTGCACTAAATGCGTACCATTAGCTACATAGCTTGGCAGTCATTGACATGGTGACATTTTAAAGTAGATGATGCTTACATTTAAATTTCATTTGACAAGTAATCTTGTAATTGTTTTTGTGCAGCTGTTGTCCACTGCCTTTGAGGAGACAAGTATTGGATGATGGAGAATTAGCTCCACTTCAATTATCATTAAAATTATAATTTCTGCTGCTGGGCAATCCACTACAGCTGAAAAGTTTGAACGATTTAAACAGTTTCAAACTGGAAGAGTTGAGTTGGTGATGCTGCTCTTAGCCTGGGTGGCATTTTAACTCTACTATGTCCCATATCAAGCACATTAGGAGTATTTTAAATTGTAAAACATGTATGCACATTCATGATTTGCACAGAATTAGGTGCAATATACATTAGGGTGTCTCTTAGCATATAGTAAAAAAATAGTTTTTCTATTTCTCTCGCTCTCACCCCTCCAAGTTGTTAGGTTCATGGAAATAAAATTTTATAAAAAATTTAATTAAAATCGGATAATATTTAGAGGTGGCCCTCGAGCAGTGAAGTTTGTAAAATTAATGATACTTTGTACAATGGGAAGTATATAATGCTACATGATAATTAATCGCCAGTAACTGTTATAGTACTAATCATTTGTATTGCTTATCTAGCAAATTCTCTACTATCTACATGTATATATAGGGTCAGTCAACTTCTTAATGAGGGCCACACCTCACTTTTTTCTGTCATTGACGACTGCCAACCGGCTGATGATGCGCAATTCCCCCGGAATGTTTCCTCTTCATCGCATTCAGACGAATCCATGGCAAGGAAAGTCTGATGAAGGCCAACTATAGAAGTGTGTTTATCGCGCAGAACTACTTCAGGCCCGGTGCCCATAATGCAGCAGATTTAACTGTTGGTCGCTTTCGTGGTTGTCACTGGGTGATCCGGGGCTGGGTAGTCCATGGTGGCTAACATCAGTCTCTTTATCTCCACAGACACCTGGAATCAAAAAGAGCCAGTCCAACCAGCTCCTCAGAAAAGTACCATAGATGAAGTCCAAGCTTTTTGCTTGTTGTGCTGAAAATGGCTTCATGTGGGTATCTTAGGAGTTCAATCATGAGTCGGAAGTCGTTCAGAGGTGCTTCAACTCCGAATGGGGCAGTAATCCAGGTCTTGAGGTGGATGATAACTGCAAAAGTTGCCCGATCACGAATTACTCTCTTCTGTGAAGCAGTCATTTGGAACTGGTCACGAAAGAGCCAGATTTTAATACCATGTATAACATTGGTCATCCATCTGGCACAATGCATGGTGCCTGACACCTGCAAATGAACACGTCATGCCTCCAACATCGCTTATATATAGAAGAACTTCAGGGCCAGTAGATGCACCACTTGTCCCTTCGAATGTCGCCCAAACCACTGGCTCTGCCATATGATGGTGACATGCCAAGAAGAGCAAATCTCTTCCAAGCCTCTGCTCTATAATCGCGCAAGCACCAGAAATGCCACCATCATTGATAGCCTTTGGCAGGACAGTATTTGTGTCAAAGCACAACCCCGCAACACGATCCGTAATGCCCCAGTCCTCCAAAGACATGATGATGGCGGCAGCTTAGACCTCGGCAGTTCCGGATGGAAGTTTCGGAACACCGAGTAGCTGCTTCACTCCAACACCTGATATAAGAATTGGAAGACGATCGATATGCTCTGTGGAAGTTAGGTCTTCCATTAGCTTCCCATCCCAATGTGTTGTCAACTGTCAAATGTACAGTTACAGTGAACTCTGATTTTAGCTTGTTCGACTTGGTGGAATGAAGTTTGGTCATGGAGCAATGAATTGTACTCCTGCTAATATTCATATCAGTAACGTTCTGCCAAAGGCTAGCTGCCACTTCACTGACAATGAAGGTGGCACTTCTGGATGAGACACTGGTTCTGTCGAGTGCTAGACATTATGTTTAACCGTTCTCTCTTTGGGGATGGGCCATCGCCGGAAGCACAAGAAGGATGGTAATCTTCCTTCTCTTCTGCAGTACTAGATGATGATGATGATGACGATGATGATGATGATGAAGTAGTAGCCTGCTTCACTCCTTCTTTAGATTGAAATTGGCAAATTAATAGGACAATCTATCCCTCTCTTAATGATTCGAACTATGTAACATAATAATAAACAACAGGCCTACATTGCTAAAACTATGACATCAAAGGGCCACCTCTAAATGTTATCCGATTTCCATCAAATTTTTTGTAAAATTGTTTTTCCATGAACCTAACAACTTGAAAGGGTGAGAGATTAAAAATTTAAACTTTCATTTTTAAGAGACACCCTAATATACATGCGGATTACTGTAACTCAACTACAAGTCCAATACACAGAAGCTCCAGAGTGTTGGCTCTCATTGGGTAGAGTCATAGCAAATATATCAACATATGAACCCAACATATATCCCAACTGATGCCTCTTATTTGTTACCATTGGTTGTTGCTTTGGATTGGATACATGCAGAACATAAATGGTGCTGGATTCATCTGGTGAATTGTAAAATGTGCATGGTGTATCAGCATTCAATTTTCAAAAGATGTAAAATCAACTTGACCAGGTCTTCATTTACTCGATGCGATGGTAAATTTCAGTCACTTGATATAAAATAAAAGTGTTCTAGGCACTATGTGATCTTACTCAACCAAAAGCAGCAGATAAGTCAAGAGGAACAACTTATGAATGCAACTCTTATCCACAGTGCACAAGATGTCAGATGGAGCAAGAAGAGCGTATTCTGTTGAATGAAACTTATAATGGTATGCAGACTGAAAAGGGGATTCGTGAATTAGGGGATAAGTTCATAGTTGAGATGAATCAGAAAGTGAAGTTGTTACAATTGCATACCCGTGGCTACCTTCCAGGGTTAAATTAAGCGACTTCTCTTCTTCTTCTATGAACATACAAAATTGGAGTTATGTTCATAAACTACCTGCGTCGAAACTGAAGTGACTTAAAATGTAAACTGTGTTGCATATTTTCTAAGAGATAAGACAGTTTGAATAGCTGCAAATTTACAAATTGCCATATTTCAATTTCCAAAGTCATTAATGTAATCAACTTAGTACTTTTTATAGTTTCATGCTGAGACTGACTAAAATTTAATAAATTTGTGTGATGCAGCAGAGTTTTGCAGCACATCTATAAAATCATAGAATAGATACGTCTCCGAATAAAGAACCTTTATGTGACCATCAAACATTAGCAAATATTGTGTCTTATAACGGTGGTTTATTTGGTCGTTTTAATTGCTTAACGCATAAAAAACTCTGCCATCAATGTTAACATCTGAAGTTTCAACTATGCACTCATACAACGTTAATCACTTGTCTTCATTGTCTGCTGCATTTAGACTGAAGAATCTCCAAAAGAAATTTGTTCAGAAAGAAAAAGTTTTAAACAGATCTGAGATCATATGTTGTCTAGAACACTGATTTTATATTAAATGACTTAAATTTATCATCACATTGTGTATATGAAGACCTTGTCAAGTTGATTTTACATCTTTTGAAAATTGAATGCACATTTTACAATTCATCGAAGGAAAATTGAAGGGGCGGAAGACAAGAGGAAGACCAAGACAGATGATGCTGGATTGGATGATGACAAACGGCTACAGGAAACTGAAAGAAGAGGCCCAACAACGAGAGGAGTGGCGACGTCGGACATTTGAACCTGCCTAAGAGGCAGAGAACCACAAGAGAAGAGAGATGAATCCAACACCATTAAATTTTATGTTCTGCATGCATCCAATCCCAAGCAACAGCCAATGACAACCAACAGCAGGCATCATTTGAAGGTTTAAAGAATTGTGCCACACAGTGCTTTTTTTTCTAGAAAAAAATGGTTCCGGAACTCAACAAATTCAGAACAATTATAGGGGCATATTTTACGTTAATATTTCTATTTGATATAATATCAACATCAATAAACACCGAAAGCACTAAAATTAAATTAAAGTATCTAAGTAATCTTAAATAATTATAATTTTTTATTAAAAATTTTAATTAACTAAATTATTTTTATTAGCTGAAAAAAGGTCCCGGAACGCTGTTCCGGACCGATCCGGCTGAAAAAAAACACTGGTGCTACAGTCTAGAGCTCTAATATAAAGCGGAAATACACTGCAGCTCCACTTAAAACACTGCAGCTCCACTTAAAACACTTTCGTTAAATGGAAGTTGGATTGATAAAAGTCTTTTTTTCAATTAAATGGAAGTTAGATTGATGAAAAATGTCTTGATGAAATGGAAGCTGGATTGATGACAGTTATCATGCACATACGTAGACTTCTTACTTACCAACATCAAGAACGGCATTGAAGACATTAGAATAATTTAGCAACGTAAATATTGTTTACCCAAACTTCTATTTAATGAAAGAAATATTTTTCATCAATGGAACTTTTACTTAAGTGAAGAAATATTCTCATGGATCCAGCTTCTAATTACGGAAACAATTATTTTCATCAGTCCAGTTTCTATTGATTCGAAAACCAAACTAAGTTTCACCCAGCCAGCTTCTACTTATACCTCTGTCAAGTTGGTTTGATATTCACATTCGGATATTGGATATTCGGTATGGAAAGCCGCACATCAAATACGTATATAAACATTTTCATATTAGTTCACATTTCTACACAACATCTTGCAACAAAACCACCACCAATCAACAGTTATTCACGTACGCTATCAGAAAATAATCTCAAACCGATATAATTATGTGGGTAAGTGGGTGAAATGTGGGTCTAAACACGGGGAAAGGCTATTTTCACACATTTTCTCACTCTAAGTGTCACACAGCTTGTGTTTCTGGAAGTTTTATTCTTCTAATCATGAGTTATCCACCTAGGCAATCAGAAAATAATCTCAGACTGATATATAATTATGTGGGTAAGTGGGTGAAATGTGGGTCTAAACACGGGGAAAGGTTATTTTCACACATTTTCTCACTCTAAGTGTCATTCAGCTTGTGTTTTTGAAGGTTTTATTCTTCCAATCATGAGTTATCCACCTAGGCAATCAGAAAAAATCTCAGACTGATATAATTATGTGGGTAAGTGGGTGAAATGTGGGTCTAAACACGGGGAAAGGCTATTTTCACACATTTTCTCACTCTAAGTGTCACACAGCTTGTGTTTCTGGAAGTTTTATTCTTCTAATCATGAGTTATCCACCTAGGCAATCAGAAAATAATCTCAGACTGATATAATTATGTGGGTAAGTGGGTGAAATGTGGGCCTAAACACGTGGAAAGGTTATTTTCACACATTTCTCACTCTAAGTGTCATTCACCCTGTGTTTTTGAAGGTTTTATTCTTCCAATCATGAGTTATCCACCTAGGCAATCAGAAAGAAATCTCAGACTGATATAATTATGTGGGTAAGTGGGTGAAATGTGGGTCTAAACACGGGGAAAGGCTATTTTCACACATTTTCTCACTCTAAGTGTCACACAGCTTGTGTTTCTGGAAGTTTTATTCTTCTAATCATGAGTTATCCACCTAGGCAATCAGAAAATAATCTCATACTGATATAATTATGTGGGTAAGTGGGTGAAATGTGGGTCTAAACACGGGGAAAGGCTATTTTCACATTTTCTTATTTTCACACATTTTCTCACTCTAAGTGTCATTCACCCTGACGTTTTTGAAGGTTTTATTCCTCCAATCATGAGTTATCCACCTAGGCAATCAGAAAATAATCTCAGACTGATATAATTATGTGGGTAAGTGGGTGAAATATGTGCCTAAACACGGGGAAAGGCTATTTTCACACATTTTCTCACTCTAAGTGTCACATAGCTTGTGTTTCTAGAAGTTTTATTCTTCTAATCATGAGTTATCCACCTAGGCAATCAGAAAATAATCTCAGACTGATATAATTATGTGGGTAAGTGGGTGAAATGTGGGCCTAAACACGGGGGAAGGGTTTTTTCACACATTTTCTCACTCTAAGTGTCATTCACCCTGTGTTTGTGAAGGTTTTATTCTTCCAATCATGAGTTATCCACCTAGGCAATCAGAAAGAAATCTCAGACTGATATAATTATGTGAGTAAGTGGGTGAAATGTGGGTCTAAACACGGGGAAAAGCCATTTTCACACATTTTCTCACTCTAAGTGTCACACAGCTTGTGTTTCTGGAAGTTTTATTCTTCTAATCATGAGTTATCCACCTAGGCAATCAGAAAATAATCTCAGACTGATATAATTATGTGGGTAAGTGGGTGAAATGTGGGCCTAAACAAGGGGGAAGGGTTTTTTCACACATTTTCTCACTCTAAGTGTCATTCACCCTGTGTTTGTGAAGGTTTTATTCTTCCAATCATGAGTTATCCACCTAGGCAATCAGAAAGAAATCTCAGACTGATATAATTATGTGAGTAAGTGGGTGAAATGTGGGTCTAAACACGGGGAAAAGCCATTTTCACACATTTTCTCACTCTAAGTGTCACACGGCTTGTGTTTCTGGAAGTTTTATTCTTCTAATCATGAGTTATCCACCTAGGCAATCAGAAAATAATCTCAGACTGATATAATTATGTGGGTAAGTGGGTGAAATGTGGGCCTAAACACGGGGAAAGGTTATTTTCACACATTTTCTCACTCTAAGTGTCACACAGCTTGTGTTTCTGGAAGTTTTATTCTTCTAATCATGAGTTATCCACCTAGGCAATCAGAAAATAATCTCAGACTGATATAATTATGTGGGTAAGTGGGTGAAATGTGGGTCTAAACACGGGGAAAGGCTATTTTCACACATTTTCTCACTCTAAGTGTCACACAGCTTGTGTTTCTGGAAGTTTTATTCTTCTAATCATGAGTTATCCACCTAGGCAATCAGAAAATAATCTCAGACTGATATAATTATGTGGGTAAGTGGGTGAAATGTGGGTCTAAACACGGGGAAAGGCTATTTTCACACATTTTCTCACTCTAAGTGTCACACAGCTTGTGTTTCTGGAAGTTTTATTCTTCTAATCATGAGTTATCCACCTAGGCAATCAGAAAATAATCTCAGACTGATATAATTATGTGGGTAAGTGGGTGAAATGTGGGTCTAAACACGGGGAAAGGCTATTTTCACACATTTTCTCACTCTAAGTGTCACACAGCTTGTGTTTCTGGAAGTTTTATTCTTCTAATCATGAGTTATCCACCTAGGCAATCAGAAAATAATCTCAGACTGATATAATTATGTGGGTAAGTGGGTGAAATGTGGGTCTAAACACGGGGAAAGGCTATTTTCACACATTTTCTCACTCTAAGTGTCACACAGCTTGTGTTTCTGGAAGTTTTATTCTTCTAATCATGAGTTATCCACCTAGGCAATCAGAAAATAATCTCAGACTGATATAATTATGTGGGTAAGTGGGTGAAATGTGGGTCTAAACACGGGGAAAGGTTATTTTCACACATTTTCTCACTCTAAGTGTCACACAGCTTGTGTTTCTGGAAGTTTGATTCTTCTAATCATGAGTTATCCACCTAGGCAATCAGAAAATAATCTCAGACTGATATAATTATGTGGGTAAGTGGGTGAAATGTGGGCCTAAACACGGGGAAAGGCTATTTTCACACATTTTCTCTTTAAAATAAAATACACTCACGGTCAACATATCGATTTCTCGTCGTGGCAATAGTATGAGAACGATACTATTATTGTTAAATATTAGGCTATAATATAGCTCCACTTAAATTCTGCTGGACCAGATATTTAGCTCTACACCATTTTGTGAGATTATTTTAGACTATTGATAGGCCTAGGCCTATTGTTGTTGCTTTCATGATATATTAAGTAATAGAATTAATTATCTTTTTCTACTTAGATCAAGTGTTCGACGTTATGTTTGGTCATTACGAAAAATAATAATTGTGTAATCAAGATTGTCATATATCCTGAATATTTTGTTTTGTTGTCTTTGGTGATTTTATGTCACATTTAATTATGTTCTTATAACCTCTTAACCCTCGGGCTACCAAGGGGGGGGGTGGTTGCCAACCCCCTACGTTTTATGCATAATTTTTTTCACATGGAATATAATTTTGGCATTTTAGATAGCTGTAGCAGATTCATTGGCGCAGATTTTGAGGTAAACATCATGGTGGTAGCCCACGCCATTCAAAAGTTATACCTGATATACCCGAGGCACCAGGGGGTGGATTACCCCCCTAGTTTTTCGACTATAGCTTATTGACTATTCTTCCTAGAAGAGAAACAATTATACCATTCTTTAGAGGGAATGTAGGGCTTCATTCGCATACCTACATCTTTGTCTTGTGGAAACCGGAAGTGATCAAAATAAATAATAATACGCGTACATGCGTGAAAAATGGCTGAATGGAAGCACCCCCCCCCTTGGTTTTTTGTCTGTAGCGTATTCATTTGTCTTTCTGGAAGAGAAACAAAGATACCATTCTTTAGAGGGAATGTGGGGCTTCATTTGCATACCTACATCTGTGTCTTTTGAATACCGGAAGTGATCAAAATAAATAATAATACGCGTAATCTGTGTGAAAATGGCTGAATACAGCATTACAACGTAAACCGATATAATATTATATGTATGGATATATAATATGTATGGATGTACATTTATGCTATATAAACATGTGTATGGATGATTATGTGTATCTTTTATACATAGATTAGTTTCAAAACACATAATCTTATATTTGTTTATCCAAAGAGTACAAAATGTAGGCCTACGCAATAATATACAATATTGCTAATTAATTGGTTCCGTTGTTAAAAGTGATGTAATTTCGAGGTGCATTCACATAATGTACAACTAAATATAGCATTCTGTGCAGAAATGAATGCTGAATCCATTGCTATATTACAAGTTATGATATGTGAAACCAAACACGAAATCCAGGGGGGTGGTAACCACCCCCCCCCTTGGTAGCCAGTGTTACAAAAAAAGCTTGGTAGCCCTAGGGTTAAAAAATATGCTTCATGTCGCAAATTGCACGTTCTTAAATTTCGCTGAATGGAATATAATATGCTTAATACGCCGAAAGTTTATAATTCACATCGATATTTTTCATCTGTTTTCAACTGGGTTATATCCTTGTTCGAAACTAAAGTAAACAACCTTACTGCAGCGTAGTCTAAGAATAAGTCTTTAGGCCTAATGGCAAACGACGCATGCAGAGCACATTCACATGGTTACCTAATGAAACTGGCATTTAGTTTAACCCTAAATGGTTCCTTGGGGTGCAATCTGCACCCCATGGCCGTTTCTATGGCTACTCACGTGTTATTATTAAAATTTCAGCAGTTATCTTCTAGGACATTGTAAGTGTACCATTTTTTCCTACAGTCATGCATAAAACGATAAAAAAGAGTTGACGTCAATTTTTGCCAGCACAGGTTCATCGGGGGTGCAATTTGCACCCCCAAATTATGACGTTGATATGATAAACAAATTCAGGTAATTGGTGCTAATTACTGCAATAATTTGTTATGTTATTATATTTTAGAACACTTCCTGATATTACTATTAGTTTGACCTTTTTAGAAGTCAGCCATTTTGTTTTTGCTTACATTTCAAGTAGTAGAAAATAAATAACACCATGGCTAGATATTCCACAGCTGAAGCTCTTCGACTGATTATGGAAGAGGATACAGAAGTTGATGAAGACAGTGTAGCTGAAGGTGATGCCGATGATAGTGAAGATGGAGATTAAATTTGCCTGAAGTTGGTACTGCCTCAGCTTGCCTCTGATAACGAAGATGAATGTGTCCGAGGAATTCGACGAATCAGAAGATGTCAGTGCGTCTGACGAAGAGCAGGCAAATGAACCATCTACTACACGGAATACAAGAGGAAGAGGTCGTGTAAGAGCTGGTACTGCAAGAGGAATTACAAGAGGACTCTGGAGAATTCGAAGCAGGAACTGAGATACCAGCTAAAGTGAAGAGGACACAGGGACGTTGTCATCTATGCATCATCAGTGACAGACTTGGAGAGATTAGATCGCAAAGACGAATGCTAGAATACGATCAGACACAGAGGAGAATCGTGTGCACAAGCGCTGCGTCTTCCGTTTCTATTCAGCTTGTTCTCAACGTCTCACCTTAAGTAGCGCCTTGGCTATCTGGACTCTGGAGATTATGATATAACGCTTTTGGACACACTTGCATGTTTCGTTATTGCGCTAAAGTGAGCTATATCTCCAATAGTCTGTTCACTTCTTTGTTCATAATATTATTTAAATGCCAAAAGTAGGAATTTAAAAAATAGGACTGTTTTTTTATTTACATAATCCGAAAATATTTTTAGTTGATCTAGCACGTAAAATTTTATTCGCTATATTATTATTATATTCGTTTTATTGGTAACAAAAACTGATAGACACACCGCTATCAGGTACATTGCAATTTAACAAAAGTTACGAATGAATGCTAAGCAAGATTGTACCATATAACGAGTAGCCAATGTTAGAGCGACAATAAGGCAACAAATTGTTATCAACTATTGCATGATGAATTGTTAAGTTAATTAAGAGAGTAACGTGGGATGAGATTTATGAGCATTAGTGGTCAGAGGATGGCTTTTTATACAGGACTCGTGAGATAAAAAGTTTATCATCTTTAGTGGGTAGTACAAAGTTGTGAGGGCGTGGTCTCATTTTGTAATGACGATCAATAATCGGAGGAAAGAGCGGCCGAAGAACATGGAAGTCGTTTCTGGAAACAGCGGCCAGGAGGCGATCATCAGCCTGGTCCGCCATTTCAGCAGCAGTTGGCGAGTCTTCACTCAGGTACCCTGATCGGCGGCACCTTGCCAAAAGACGCTCGATCCTGACCCGATCCATGAAGGTTGTAAAGCCCCACCAGGCAGGGGCAGCGTACATCATCCTGGAGACTGTAGTAGCTCTGGTCACTTCATGTAGGGCCTCAGATGGTAATCCATGTGTCCTTAACGTTCTTAAGGCATGAAGAGACCCGGCACAGGAGGAAAGTGTGGCGTCTACATGAGTAGGCCTAGTGACTCGAAGATCAGAGTTCAGGGTAACTCCAAGTATGTTAATAGATGTTACTCTTTCCATTCCCACCAGCAACTCTGGGACTTTCACATCCCGACGACGAGATATTATCATTTCTCTTGATTTTTGTGAATTCAGTCGGAGATTGTTACGCGATGCCCAGCTCTTAACGGAGGCAAGTTCTTGACTGATCGTTTCCCGCATCGAAGAACCAATTAGTAGGTATGTGTCGTCTGCGTATTTTACCATGTGATTCTCGGGGTGAATCGGCTGAAGATCTGAAGCGGGATACTATCAGTTAAGTCATATTTAAGTCATAATAATTATTAAGTATCAATGACTGCTTTTACTTACATAATCATAATATATTTAGTTGATCTAGCATGTCCAAATGTACTCGGTAGATGACGGGATATACGTTTGAATTTTCCAGCTTAGATGTCGTTGCAAAGAAACACTTCAATCGTTGCCATTTTGTGCTTATGACGGTGTGAACGAGATGATGGGGAAATTCGAATTTAATGCCAAACCTGGTTAGATTCTATAATTCTTTCATAATTCTTACAGCCTTCAAATGAAGCCCAGCATTTTGTTATCATTACTTTTTGCGTGTGATTAGATATGTGCATAACATAAAATGGTGTTTGTTTCATCGAGTGAATACTTGTGAAATGTGTAGGCCTACCAAGTCTCATCAAGCAATTTTGCAAAGATCTGCAGAATCCACGATGTAGTACGTGCAACAACTGTGGCTCGTTTACTCTATGCTGCCCCGGCCTGGTGGGGGTTTGCGGGACAACAGGATAGATGCCGACTTCAATCAGTAATAAGTAAGCTAATCCGCCTCCGGTATCTTCCTGAAGACTACCCAAAATTTGAGCGACTTTGTCTTGAAGCTGACACCCGTCTTTTCTCTGCGGTCCTGATGAACCAGGGCCACGTACTGCATAGTTTACTTCCACCAAAAAGCCCCAACAATATACCCTGCGACCGCGATCGCACGACCATTGTGTACCTCTTGCAGATAATTTACAGCGAAAGACGTTTATTGTTAGAATGTTGTACTCGTATTAACATTAACTGTTGATTGTTGTTAAGATGTATGTACACCAGAGTGCGGATATGCAATTGGTTTTATTAAAGAATATACTTACTTACTTACTTACTGGATGGGATCTTCATTTACTCAATGCAGTGGTAGATTCTAGGGTAAAGTCGTAGTTTACGTTGCTAAATTATTCTAATGTCTTCAATGCCGTTCTTGACGTTGGTAAGTAAGCAGTCTACCTATGTGCATGTTAACTATCATTAATCCAGCTTCCATTTCATCGAGAAATATTTTCATCAATCCAACTCTTCCATTTAATTGGAAAAAATACTTTTATCAATCCAACTTCTATTTGACGAAAGAAATATTTTTCATCAATGGAACTTTTATTTAAGCAAAGATATATTCTCATGGATCCAGCTTCTAATTACGGAAACAATTATTTTCATCAATCCAGCTTCTATTGAATCGAAAACTTAATTTCATCCATCCAGCTTCTATTCACGGAAAAAATTATTTCGATCAATCCAACTTCAATTTTGAACACAGGAATGTTTTCATCAATCCCACTTCCATTTAGGGAAACAATTTTTTTAATCAATCCAGCTTCCATGTTAAAGTGACAATATCAAATAATTTAGCAACGTTAACTACGACTTTAGTCGAATTTCTCCATAATCTGGTTTACACTGACATCAGCACAAAATGGCGACGATGAAAGTGTTTCGCCACAATGAGAAGTAGGCCTAAACTGAAGTCTTAGAGAGTATATCCTGTCATCTAGCGAATAGATTTAACTTGCACTGCCGCAAAAGAGATTTTACGTTATAATATAAATTATCATTAACAGTCATATTTCTAAAATAGTTATTTGTTACATTTATGAAGATACTAGTAAAAAAGAAGTGAACAGACTATTGGAGAGCTGGCTCATCATAGTGCATTAACGTAATATGCAAAACCTGTAGCCTACACCGATCGAATAAACAAACCGTGATATCGTAATCTCGATAACGTACCCCTAAACTATACAGTTCTATGTCCACATTTTTGCGAAACGGAGTAAAAAAACGATTTTTAAGATTTGCTAGACAAATTTTTTTGCTCTAGTTTTATTGATGGCAATTAAATTAAACTTTTGGAAAACAAAGTTTTCCCTTAGTATGATTATAGGTGTATTTCGATCATAATTTAAACCGTGATATGAGTAATTTGGCTATAATTATGGCACAGTGACTATTTTTGGACATAGAGCTGTATAGCATTATTGATTGCAGACAAAGTGAGTGCTGTAGGTTCTAAGTCCAGTCACGTGTTAATATCTCTCACTGTATTCTCTATGGACATAGCACCGTGTAATTCTGTTTTTCAGACCTCTGGCTGAACACGGTTATATCTATCTGTTTCACGTGATACAAAATTAATGATTCTATTGGATGACTGACTTGTTCCTCTATAGCTTTGTAGACACTGTCACGCAAATTTGTCGACATAGAGACGGACTCACCGATTGAGCGGAACGAAAGACGTTAAGCTAGACTGTTTATGATAGCTATTATGTTCGTCCCGGTGTCTGCCTCTCTTTATTAGCCAGGTGTAGGACAGGATGGAAACAATTATTTTCATTATTCCAGTTTCTATTGCATCACAATCCCACTCCCAGTTAGCGAAACAATTTTTTCTTGCAGACAGTTTCAGACAATTATCACATGTGATTTCCTGCTGAAAAAATTAAACTACCTAAACTGAAGGATTACCAAATAATCAATACGCTAACATAACCTTTTACCTTATTTAAGCTTGTAGACCTACGAGTTATAAAGAAGAAGTTACAAGGAACGACGCATGACAAGGAACTGCGTCTAACGACATCTAGTGGTCTGATGTTCGTCCGAATGACTTTCCGGACATCGTTTAAGGGGGAAACAAACATAAATTGAAACGAAGATTATTTTAGCAACTCTCTCATTAACTTAGGGTAAACGTGTAGTTTAGCGTCGTAAATTATTCGCCGATTGTAGCATTATTATTTTTCATCAATCCGACTTCTATTTAGCAAGAATTCGTTTCGTCAATTCAACTTGTTTTCGATCAACGCCGAAAATTTTCAACGCCGAAACCCATGCATTGGCGGATAATTTACGACGCTAAACTACACGTTTACCTAACTTAGCTGCCGTTAATTGAATGTGTGTTGTCCACTAAATTACATGCACAGATTTTATAGAATCTAACCAGGTTTCCAATTGAAGTCGAATTTCTCCATATTCGGATTAAACAGTTATCAGCACAAAATGGCGACGACTTAATTGTTTCGCCAAATTAGAACTAGGCTGAAGTTTTAGAAAGTATATCCTGTCATCTAGCGAATACATTTTAACTTGCTGCCGCAAAACAGATTTGTAGGCTTTTATAAATTACAAATAACAGTCATATTTCTAAAATAGCTATTTATAACATTTACATATTACTTGAAAAAAGAAGTGACCAGACTATTGGAGAGCTGGCTCATCATAGTGCATTAACGTAATATGCAATATCTGCCCGCCGAAGAACCAAACAATCAATCAATCTATTCTTTATTGATCACCATAATACTATCACAAACAAATACAATCAAGACATTCATGTGCAGTGGCGTAAATAGGCAGACCCAAAGGAACATAAGGTTCCGCTAGCAGGGTCACCCTAGTTTCATCAATCATTAATCTAACAGTATTTTGTTTATTCATCATTTACAACAGTACGTCTACAAACAATCCTTGTTATGGTGTCCATAACCGTGATATCGTATTCTCATAATCTTATTGACACAGTCATCAATGTTAAGCACTGAGAACCAGCTTACTCATTTGCTCTGCTGTCTTCTTCTCCTTCCATCTATCAGTCTGTGTCAATCTATCACTGTGTCTCCATGGATGTCTGTCTTTCTGTTCGTCCATTCGTCTGGCTGTTCGTCCTTCTGTCTGTCTATCTGTTTGTCTGTCTGCATAGCTGTTTGTTTCCCTGTCTGTCTCATTGTCCGTTCGTCTGTCTGTCTGTGTAGCAATTTCACGCATCCTTTGTCGTTTTATCGACGCGCGGACCGTTCATCGCGGAACGAAAGACGTTGAACTATCTGTTTATGATTCTATTATGTTCGTCCTTTTGTCTGCCTCTCTTTATTCGGTCGGTGTTGGACTGGGCTGTATCTAATAACTTCCGACTGAATGCAAACAAGTCCAGAGAAATATTGGCAATGAGGAGCGGATTTGATTAACAGCCACCTCTGTTGGAGGATGTACAATGGGTTGAATACTTGAAGATCCTGGCAGTTAGGGCCGTCCATAAATGACGTCACGCAATTTTCAGCCGATTTTGAACCCCCTCCCCCTCGTCACACTTCGTCACAAAAAGTAACACCCCCCTTGAAAAATGACGTCACAAAGCTCTGACCCCCTCCCCTAAAACCAAATTTCCATTGCGAAGCAAAATGCTCTTTCGTGGAACAAATAGGGAGAGCATGCATATTTTAAAATCCAACGGTGACCAAATATTGAAATAATTATAAAATTATTAATAATGGGGCCCGTATACAAAAGAATAAAAAAATTATGAAAATTTAATACTCACAATTATTAGTGTTAATGTTAAAATCAAATTGTTGTTAATTGTTAAATTTAATTACATAGACCTGGTGTGACGTCACACCTCTCAGACCCCACCCCAATGTCACACATCGTCACAAATTTCCGACCCCCTCCCCTAGGTGCGTGACGTCATTTATGGACGGCCCCTTACCTTAGGAGTAATATCAGTGCCACCTCCCACGTGGATGAAATCCTATAGGCGCTTGCTCTGGTTCATTACATGCACTGCGCATACTCAGATCCCATGCATGGCCTCTCGCGGGAGGCGTTGAACTCTGTTGCTGAAGCAACTACAATCTCTAGATTAATTTGTATCTGTGAGCTTGGGTGCGGTGTGTCATCCTTGAGTTTGAATTTATAATAAAACGAAATATATATATATATAGATTACTGTTTGCTGCCTGAGCATCGTCGGTTTATGTCATTGTGACTGCAGCAGACCGCCGGAGACTGGAACGGTTCCTGGCCAAAACAATTCGGATGGGATATTTTTGTGATGGAGGGACAACGATGGAGAAGTGGGCTAGAGTTGCTGAGGATCGTCTTTCCCTCAAGGCTGTCGAATGGAGTCGTGACCATCTGCTGCGTCGCCTGTTCCCTCTGCCGCCTTGTAATTTTAAAAGAAGCATAGGCCCTATTGCTATTTGGAATTGTGCTAACATACAACCCTCACATCACTAAATAAAAAATGCAGTCATTTAAGCATGTGTACTATTTAGTTCATTTATTTCAAGTCAACAATTTCTCTGAAGGAAATAAATACAATGTGCATGTGTACTATTTAGTTCATTTATTTCAAGTCAACAATTTCTCTGAAGGAAATAAATACAATTGTCTGCATCTATCGACCTAGACGACATCCGTAAAACCCATTTTCAACACATACACATTTGCAGAACTGGTCAACCTGCATTTCAGCAGCAAATTTTAATATTGCATTGAACGTATCCTGTATTTTAACGTATTTAATAATTTCTCTTATCTGGCAGCATAAATGGAAGTTGAACCGATGAAAATAATTCTTTGCATAAATAGAAGTTGGACTGATGAAAAGAAATCTTTGTGTAAACAGAAGTTGGACTGATGAGAAGAATTTTTTATGTAAATAGAAGTTGCATTGATGAAAAGATTTCCATGTGTAATTAGAAACTGGATTGATGACGACAAGTTTTTGCATGAAATTGAATTTGGATTGATGAAAAGAATTCTTTGTGCAAATTGAAGTTGGATTGATAAGAAGAACTTTTGCATTGAAATGGAAGTTAGATCAATGATGAAAAAACTAGTCTGCAGTAGGCCTACCACGATCTTTCCAAAAACTGCAAAAAACTTGTGAAACTAGAAGTTGGATTAATAAAATAATACTTGCGTATATATAAGTTGGACTGATGACAGTAATCATAAAAATCATTCAAATAATTAAATATGCTATTACTTTTCACTGGAAGAAACAAGGGTTATCTCGTAGGTTATATTTATGTCAATTTATTTTAATGTCTTAAATGCCACATTTGAAGTTGGTAAGTAAGCAGCCTACCAATGTCCTCGAAAACTGTCATCAACCAGCTTATATTGAAGCAAAGACAGTTTCATCAATCCAGCTTCTACTTACGGAAACAATTATTTCCAATCAATGTTGATTTGTGATTTGTGTATCATACTCTCACACAATGCATTTTGTTTTTTGCACTATTACTACTGCCAAATATTATCCAGAAAAAGGATGATCCAGCCGCAGCGGGTCCATATGACCCTTTTGGATTGACCTTTTGATATGTTCATTCATCTACTGGAATTGTTTTTTCTTGAATTTGTACTGATTACTGTGATCTTATGGTATTTGATGCTCTGTCAATAAAAATGGCTTACTTACATCAATCCAGCTTTTATTTAAGCAAAGAATTAGTCTAATCAATCCAACTTCCATTTAAGCCAGAAATTATTTTCATCAATCTAGCATCCGTTTTAAAGTGACAATATAAAATAACTTGGCAACTTAAACTATGGCTTAACCATAAAAAGCATTTAAATAATTAAATACTCTATTACTTCTCACTGGAAGAAACAAGAACAAAAATACGCTAAAATGCAGGTCTTCCTGTAGAACTAATGGTAAAGCATAAGACTGCTTAATTGTCCGACTTTATATTCATTCATTCATTTCGAGCACTTGTTATAGCGCCCCTTCAAGATTTCTACTCAGAGGCGCTCCCGACTACAGCGCGGACACTGAACCGGAGTTTCACGCCGAAGCGCATGATCAATTGCGAGTGAAGGACTTGCCCAGGGTTCCTACGCGGCGGCTTGAGGTGGATTCGAACCCGCAACCCTCCGGCTGTAAGGCAAGGCACAGAACATGCCCCTACACCACCGCGCCCCACATTACATTACTTATTTACGAATGTAGACCAACGAGTTATGAAGAGTAAGTTACAAAGAACGATGCCTAACAACAAACTGCGTCTAACGACATCTAGTGGTCTGAAATCTGAATGACTTTCCAGCTATCGTTTCAGAGGGTAATAAACATTACGATCAAACCACAATAATAATTAGCAACTCTCTCATTGACTTAGCTGCTAAATGTCTTTGTCCACTAAATTACATGCACAGAGTTATAGAAGCTAACCAGGTTTGGCATTAAAGTCGAATTTCTCCATTACCCGCTTGAAACAGTAACTGTTATCAGCACAAATGGCGACAATGAAATTATTTCGCTACAATGAGAAGTACGCTGAAGTTTAAGAGAGTATATCCTGTCATCTAGCGAATACATTTGACGCGCTGCAGCCAATGAGATTTTAGGCTTATGCATATAATTATCAGTAGTCATTATTTCTTATGAAATTGCTAGTTATGAATTTTATTATAATAAAAGAAAAAGAAATGAAGAGACCACTGGAGAGCTGGCTCACCATAGTGCATTAAAACGTAGGCCTAAAATGCAACAATACCTGTACAACAGTTACTGTACTCCGAATAAACATAGGCTACCGTGTTTATCGTAATCTCGATAATCTATTCGCTAATCAATGTTAAGTACTGAGAACATCTTACCCATGTGCTGCAGCTGATCAGAGGCGATAAAAAAACATGGTTGCTACAACTGGGAAATCGTCTAGGACGAGAGAGATTGGAAGGGAGAGTAACTAATTGGAAAGATCGGGGTAGAATTTCTTAAACATAATACTTGGATTGAAGAGCCTTAGGATGCTATCATTATGCTTCTTGAATAAACTCCCGTCAACTTTACGGCATTTATACGATCTGCCCTACAAACCCACCAGACTTGATACACTTGATATATCTTCGCAGGTCTTTAAGTCTTCATGTTCACAGTTTCTGCAACAAAACAGTCACTAATCCGACGCCTCATAAGCCCAGCATCACGATCCAGTTGGCGGCTGAGCATGTTGTATGTCTGTGTTTGTCTGTCTGGATCTGCCTGTGCGTGTCTGGCCGTACGTGTTTCTGTCTGCGTCTCTGTATGCGTTTCTGTCTGTGTCTCCGTCCGTCTGCCTGTGCGTCTGTCTCTTAATTTCTATCTGTTTACCGGTGTTTGTGTGTGTGTGTGTGTGAGTTTGTCTGTCTATTATATGTAATAGCTTGTCTGTCTATCCATTTTTCTGTCTGCTTATGCATTTTGTCTGTCTGTATGTTTGTCCGTTCGTCTATATGTCTCACCGTCTGTCAGTTCGTCTGTGTATCTGTCTGTTTGTCCGTTCCTCTGTGTGTCTAGGTGTCTGTGTGTGTATGTCTGTCTGTCTGGGTAGCAATTTCATGCATCCTTTGGCTTTTTTACATACAAGGCACGCATTCTGCATGACTGTATCTGTCTCTCTGTTCCTGATTCTATCTGTTCCTCCTTTTGTCTGCCTTTGTTTCTTCCTTTAACTGCTTATCCAATATGTTCGCCTTTCTCTATGTTCGTCCTTTATCTGTCTTATTCCGTTTGTCAGTTTGTCTGTCATTCTGTTGCTTTATTTTTATGTGTGTCTGCCGTTATGTGCATTTATTTTCATCCTTTTGTCTGTCTATCTATCTGATTGTCCATCCTTGTTTCTGTGTTTTTATGTGTCGTCCACCTTTCTTGTTTGTTTGTTCGTCTTTCCATCCATCTCTCTGTATGTGCGTCTTACTTTCCCCATCTGTTTCTGTCTGTCTGTTTGTGCTTCCTTCTATCTGTCTAAGTTCTCTTTCTTTATTGTCTTTCTCCCTGTCTTCGTTGCTATGTATTAGCGTGACTGTGTCTATGTCTTTCTCTACATTATGTTTCTCTGTCTACATATCCTCTGAGTAGGTCTCTTGAAGAGGCGCTATATAAATTCTCGGAATGAATGAATACCCACTCTTCTGTCTCTGTCAGTGCTGCTGTTTCTCCTTCCTTCTGACTATCTTTGGCTGTCTATCCGTCCTTCTCACTTTCTCATGGTTGTATCTCTGTCCATCCAAGCGTCTGTATATGATATATCCATCCGTCTATCGGTCATGGATCTATTTTTGTCTGTATTTTTGTCTGTTTCTATGAATTTTCGAATATATCGAGCTGAAACTAGATGAAAATATTAATGTGAAGTATAAAATTTCAGCGAATTATACAAATAATATTCCATTCAGAGAAATTTAAGCAAGTGCAATTTACGACATGCAGCTCATTTTTTAGAGGTAGGCTAAAGAACAGAATTTATGTAACATAAAATCAACAAAGACAAGAAAACAAAATATTGAGGATATATTTATGACAATCTTGATTACACATTTTAGTTTTCGTAATGATCAAACACAACGCCTAAAACTTAATCTAAGTGGAATAAGCTAATCAATTCTATTACATAATAATTTACATCATGAAAGCAACTAAAATTTCAATAGACTAAAACAGTCTCAGAAAAAATTAATGATGTAAAGATAGCTGTTCTGTTAAATAGCTAGTCCAGCAAAAGTATTTGCGAGGCAAAATTTAATATTTAACCATAAAGTTGTCAAGTAGTGGAATCCAGAAGGAAAGACTCTACTGCGTCTTTAGTAACTATAGCATAAAATTTCATTTTGATGGCATGCAGCATTTTACAGTCTTACAATTATTATGTGAGAAAAAGGCGACAGACCTTAGATGCTTGGTGCCCATAAGGAGAAACCTCTGGATTATCTACAACAGAATGCCTACTGTCCAAGTATTCTGAGATGAAGCGGTATAAAGTAACAATTCGTATATATATATATATATATATATATATATATATATATATATATATATATATATACATACATATCCTGGAATTCCATAGCATCTTTCCAGTATAAATCTCTAATTCCAAATGTCTTCAACTGTAATTACGTGGAATCATAACTCAGAACAGGTCAGCAGCTATATCGTCAGGTGGAGAAAATCGATGGTTAGAACAATGCTTTAGAAATTCCTTCTCTATTTCAAGCATATCGTCACATATACCACATCCAAAAGCTTTTGAGAAAGACACATTTGTACTCATAGCAGATTTGAATTTGCTACTATACAGACATTCTCCATCTCTAATTTTCGGAAAAGGACCTGCAGCTCCAGTAGAATGTGGATGTAAGTTTGTTGAGTAACGTTCATTTTCTTTATGAAGAACCCCTGGACTACTAAATCCAATGAAGTGATCAGACAGGTTAGCAATTACTTCACTTCCAATTTTAATATCCTGTTGCAGTGTTCCTGCGTGGAGTTTAAGCTGTTTCGCTGAAGAACTGCTCTTGTTATGAGGTTCCTTGTGCGATTGTTGCTTGTCAGTTGCATGAGTTCTTCTGTGACTCTTTAGATGTCCAATCTCTATGAATCCTTTATTACAAGCCTCACATATGTATGGTTTTACAGCAGTATGGGTTCTCATGTGCGTTTTCAGATGACCACTCTCGATAAATGATTTCTGACAAAACTGGCACCTGTGTGGTTTTTCGCCAGTATGGGTTCTCATGTGCCTTTTCAGATGACCACCTTCATTAAATGATTTCTTACATAGCTGGCACGTGTATGGTTTTTCACCAGTATGGATTCTCATATGCGTTCTCAGATTAGAACGTTGAGTAAATGATTTCTTACATAGCTGGCACCTGTATGGTTTTTCGCCGGTATGGGTTCTCATGTGCGTTTTCAGATGACCACCATGATTAAATGATTTCTGACATAGCTGGCACCTGCATGGCTTTTCACCAGTATGGGTTCTCATGTGCCTTTTCAGAGTACCACCTTCATTAAATGATTTCTTACACAGCTGGCACCTGTATGGTTTTTCATCAGTATGGGTTCTCATGTGCGTTTTCAGAGTATAATCGGCAGTAAATGATTTCTTACATAGCTGGCACCTGTGTGGTTCTTTACCAGTATGGGTTCTCATGTGCGTTTTCAGATAACCACCGTCATTAAATGATTTCTTACATAAATGGCACCTGTATGGTTTTTCACCAGTATGGGTTCTCGTGTGCTTTTTCAGATGACCACCCTGATTAAATGATTTCTTACATAGCTGGCACTTGTATGGTTTTTCACCAGTATGGGTTCTAATGTGCGTTTTCAGATAACCACCCTCATTAAATGATTTCCAACATATCTTGCACCTGTGTGGTTTTTCACCAGTATGGGTTCTCATGTGCGTTGTCAGATTACCACCGCGATTAAAAGATTTTTCACATACCCCACATCTGTATGGTTTTTCTCCAGTATGGGTTGTCATGTGCCTTTTCAGATGACCACCGTGATGAAATGATTTCTGACATAACTGGCACCTGAATGGTTTTTCACCAGTATGGGGTTTCGTATTATCCATCGAGATACACACTTAATTGTTAATTTCAATGTTCTTCTCCAGTATCGGTTCTTTGACGAGCTGTGAGCTTATCATCTTCAGTATAGTTTCTGAAATAATTAACATTTGTGTTTTAAATAATTTGTATGCGCTTCCCCCATCACAAGCTTCTAGACAATGTCGAGATCTGTATATGACTATTCACAAGGATGAGTTTTGGTATGCGGTTCAAACAAATGGCATCTGTAAAAGGTTTCTGTAATTGCTGTTGTCATAGACTTTCCAACACCAGCAGTGTCCTGTTTCAAACATTACTCATTACTCCATTTAAGTTCACCTTTCAGATGCTTACTAGAAGAGTTCATGTTTCATGTATCAGTAGCAGTTCTTTTCGAGTAAGATAGGAAATTATTCACAGAGAAAAAACATGACGAAATACTGAAGTCATCCATCCGTTGTATAATTGAACACCTTTAAGCTATTATTCAAGATATATTTATTGAAGATATAATAGTTGACAATGTCGAAAGTTGGGGTAAAACAAATCCACTGTAGTATTATTAAGATGAAAGCCTTTTCTTACAATAAGATTTTGAAGCTCTGACAGAATGTTGCTCGTCGTTTTCATACAATTTCTAAAAATAGCAATAAAACGTCAATATTCAATTTTCATGTTTATAGAACATAATTTCATTGCAGCACAATACAGTGGAATAATGACTGTTCATTCATATACACTCAAGCATCACCATATACTCCATAGCATCACAATATCACACCCGTTCTTAAATCATTCCACTGGCTGCAAATCCTGGAGCGCATCCAATGCAAAGTCTTATCTCTAACCTACAACTCAATGCAATACTACCATACAAAGTACCTTTGCACACTCTTCACCATCCAGCCATCCAGTGTTTTAGTTGTCAAAAACTAACTGGGGGGTCGAAAATTTAGCAGATTTCGAAAGTACACGATCCCAGGTCTAAATGAAATTTTAATGCTGTTAATATGAAACAACTGACGACTCATGAGATATCTTAGTTTCTTCTTTAAATTTTTCTATGCGACATAACAAAGAAATTACATAATCATAGGGGCGTAGCCAGGAAAAAAAATTCAGAGGGGTTTAAACTTTTAAGTTTTCGGGGTTTTCCATTGGAAATGGTCGTATTTTTCTACATATTTAGTTTTTAATAACATAATGCATTTATTTGGGGGGGGGGGGTTGAACCTGTAAAACCACCCCTAAAAACGCCCATGCATGATCACATAGACAAAACACCTGGTTTTTGGAAAGTAATTCAATAACACAAACCATAATGCATAGATTCTTACACTATAACCGGTAGTTTACAAAAATAATTTTAGACTATGTTTTGTAATTTCTTTTTTCTTTGGTAACCAGTGGCTTTGTCCAAAGCACCATGTCTGCCAGCTTTAAGACAAGAAATAACATATTTTTCTACATTCCATGCAGTAAGAGGTGGACCATTGATGCCAAATCAACAGATCATTCACTGAATTCACCAGAAGCCTGTTTCTTCCACTAGTGTGACATAAATTCATCTGACTGAATCCTCTTTCACACTCAGCAGATGAAACAGGTAGAACTTCCAACAAAGTAATAAGTGGCTGTAATTTCTACCCAAGCATTAAACCATCGCTCTTTTTAAGCATAGACTATTCAAGCAAAACATACTCAATGCAATATGTCGTTTTCCACACACTAAAATTAATAGCCTCAACCAGAGCTATATATTACCGGTAATATATAGCTCTGGCCTCAACCATGTGCTCGAACTATAGCATAAGAGGAAAAGGAAATAAACGTTTTACAGAAATTGGCTTTCAGCTTAATTCTGTAGACTGGTTCTCCGCTCTCAGTCACAAACCATAACATTAAAAGTAACTAATTTACTTTAAAGTAAATTAAGGCATTGGGCTATATATTCTTTTGTACTTGATGACATAGCAACAGCCGGGGGGGTCAAGACCTAACCCCCCCAGCATCTTTTCAGTTACTTAGCTGAGGGGGTTGGAAAAAGAACTAGGGGGGTTGAACCCCCAACCCCCTGACAACTAAAACACTGCAGCCATCCCGGTCTTCCCGTTCGTCCTCATATCTCACTCTCTCCCGTCCGCAGTCACTAATCGCCTTAAGTTCTCCAACCGATCCATGTTACACACTGCACCTCAACTCCGGAAGAAACACACTCTGAACCCTGAATATTCTAAGTTCCTCCAATAAAACCGTCAATCATTCAACGTCACCTACCTCAGGCTCTTATCATGCCACAGATTTTCCAAATTGAAGTCTTGAAGAAATCATACCCTGATCCATCTGATCCTCTGCCATCCAAACTTTTCTCGTCCTCAACGAAACCCGCCATAGCAGCCCTACTGCCTCCTCTCTCTGGTCTCTCTGGCAACCAACGGACTTGGACCTGCACTGAACATTGATCTCTGGACAACCCCTCTGATGAGACGCAGCGCTCGTGAATAAACTGGTGCCTTGTGCTTAGCCTTAGAGTAGCGCTTTAGACATTTTGAGTCTATAGCCATTAGTTAAATGACTAGTTAGTAATAATGGCGAGGCACAGTTCCAGAAATTCTTAAGATTTCTTGCTTAAACCCTTAATGTTAAGGCTATGTCTCAAAACGTAAAGGCATGATGCCTGTACTCAGAAATACACTATTCCATGAACAGACAAATAAAATCAAACCAATTATAAATCACGCCATCTCAAATCTTCATAGCAGTTTCCAGAAGTAGGAAAACTAAAAGGTGGTCTGGGTCTCGATGTAAAGAAAGAATGGTATAAAGTCTCATATTGTGCATCACACTATATAGATTGTAAATGTCGTATTCGTAATCTCAGAATTGCTACAGCACTATTCCAAAGCCATGTGCAAAGCAACAGAGCAGAGACATTGACAATATCGCAAATGCAGAAATGGAATTGTAATTGTAATTGTAATCGAACATTTATATAGCGCTGCTCAAAAATCAGCAGCGCTCAGATGCTTGAGGCTTTTTAAATGTGGCTACGGAGAAAACTGGACAAGATCAACAGAAGTAACTATAAAACAAACGAGAAGGTGTTGCATCTGGTGCAAGAGAAGAGTTCAAAGGTCAACACATTAGAGAGGAGACAAATGAACTGGATTGGCCAAATCGCTCCTGAAGACAGTGCTTGAAGAAAAACCTGAAAGGTTTTTAACCCAGAAAGAAGACCAAGACATACGATGTTGGACTGGATGATGGATAAAAGAAACAGACCTGAGAGGATATAAAGAAATAAAGGAATAGGCACAAAATAGAACAGAATGGCTTTGCCTCATTCCTTTATCTACTAAAGAGCAGAACACTGAACAATACAAAAAAGAATATGTAGCTGTTTATGAAAAAATGAGAAATATTTCATGTATGCAATTTTCTTGCATTTTCCATGTCAGGGCAGTGCAAAGTATGGCCATTTTGCTACTCCAAACTGTGATTCCACAGTTGTGGTACATAGATTAGGTTCGAGCCCAGCCCTGTTCTAATCTACAACATTTGGTGAATATGTTTGATAGAGGTCATTACAAAGCATTTTCCTCTTTGGAAAGACGTGAAAAAAGTCTAAGCTGACTCATAATGTGTTCTGACTTGATTGGCATGCCATCTGGAAGCGAAATATGTAACACATTATTGTGTTCATTTGTCTATTTACAGATCCATCTCAACTATGAACTTATCGTCTAATTCACGAATCCCCATTTCAGTCTGCATATTGCATAATAATAACACAATACGCTCTTCTTCCTCCTATGACATCATGTGAACTGGAGTTAAGAGTAGCGTGACAGTATTTGTTCCTCTTGACTTATCTGCTGCTTCTGGTGGTGTGTTCATTCAATTTTCTCCACTAATAGCAACATTGTTTTGGGGTTTCTGAATTGGTTTTCACCCTAACTATGCCGATGTACTTAGTCAGCATACTTATATGGCATTTTCTACCAAGGCTTTTCTAAAACAAGGTGTTCCTCAGGGTTGCACTCTTTTGCTCTAAATGCATACCACGCCATTAGGTACATAACTTGGCAGTCAATCACTAGGGTATCATTTTTAAGTAGATGATACTTAAATTTAAATTTCATTTGACAATTTATCTTGTAATTGTTTTTGTTCAGCTGTTGTCCACTGCTTTTGAGAAGTCGAAGTGTTGAATGGTGGCCAATAAGCTCCTCATCATTATCATTAAAATTTTAATTTCTGCTGCTGGGAATCCACTCGAGCTGAGAAACTCTGAACGATTTAAAATGTATCAAACTGGAAGAGTTGAGTTGGTGATGCTGCTCTTAGCCTCGGTGGCATTTTAACTCTACTATGTCCCTTATCAAATACGTAAGTGGTATTTTAAATTTTCACACATGCACATTCATAATTTGCACAGAATTAGGTGTCCTATGCCAGTGGATAACTGTAACTTCATTCTTACTGGCATCACCAAGTCCAATCAACAGAAGCTCCAGAGTGTTGGATCATTTTGGTTAGAGTCATATAACTAAAACATCAATGCAATTATGAACACATGAGCCCTGTTCATCAGAGCATTTCTTTCAACTTAGGTCTCAAGGCCTAATAAACACTGAACTCTTATCGCTATCCAACAACGTCATTATAAATATTGCTATTCTGGTCAAATCTAAAACTAACCCTGTGCCAGGTGAATGAGCGTTTTCAGTTTCTGGACCTACATTTATCAATTCCCTCCATGTATCTGCTCGTTCTGCTCAGTCCGTTAAATGTTCCACTTCATGCCCTGACAAACTCACCTGCAAAATGGGTAAATATAGGTAGAAATTGGCATGCCTCTCCTACAGAGGAGTAGAATGGAGCAACAACGTAATCAATTAAGCGGAAAACTGTTGCAAATAGACAGAAAATGACAGAATGTCTCATTTTAACTATAAGATTATTGGTAAAATTACAAAGTTGGTGGGAAGATCAGATGCCCATGAAGAGGATTAGGCACCTGATGATATAATGTTGAGGCTAAGACAGTGAAGTTGTTACAACTGCATAACCGTGGCTATCTTTCAGATTAGATTAAAAGCGACTTCTCTTCTGCTACAAAGAACATACAAAATTGGAGATACGCTATGTTTATACCTGCGTCGAAACTGAACTGACATAAAATCTCTAAACTGTCTTACAAGTACATTTTCTAGCGATAAAACAGTTTTTTTTACTTAATTAGAAGTAGGATTTGTTGCTTAAATGTAATTTGGATTGATGACAGTTATCACGGACATTGGGAGACTGCCTACCTACCAACGCAAAGTACAGCAATGAAGACAATAAAATAATTTCACAACATATAGGCCTACTATGGTTTAACCAAACTTCTGTTTCATTAACAAATTTCAGTGATGCTACTTTTATTTTCACTAAAAATATTTTCAGTGATCCAACTTCTAGTTTACTCATAAATAGTTTCACGAATCATCCAACTTCTAGTTTCAACTATGAATATTTTCATTACCAGCGTAGAGTACGGGATTGAAAACATAACATAGTGTTAGTTTAGCAACGTAAGCTACGGTTCTACCAGACTTTCGACTGATCGCAACTCGGTCAGACTGACTTCCTGGCACATCGCTATATTCAAAGTGACTATGTATACTAAGAGGTATCACTGCAACAGTAATAGGCTGAGTGATCGAAGTTAGTGAAAAGAAATCAGACAAGGTTACTTTAATGAAAGAGTAAAAGCTGGACTGATAAAATAATTGTCTGCCGAAATGGAAGTTGGATTGATGAAACTAGTTATTTGCTAAAATAGAAGATGGATTGATGAAGAAAGCGTGTAGTTTTGCATGGCAAGTTCAACGTTGGTCGAATACAATTGACGAAAATAATTCACGAAAATAATTCCTTCTAAATAGAAGTGGGATTGATTAAAATAATTCTAGGTTAAATTGAAGTGGGATTGATTAAAAGAATCTAGCTTAAATAGAACTGGATTCACTACCGTTTGCATGAAAATCATTGAAATTATTATAATTAAAGGTAATCCGGTAGTTTAGGTTGGTAAATTATTTGAATATCTTCAATGCCGTACTTGATGTTGGTAAGTAAGCACTCTACCTATGTCCATTATAACTATCATCCATCCCGCTTTCATTTCATGGAGAATTTTTTTCATCGATCCAGCTTCCATTTAAATTTGTAACGTTTATAAAAAAAAGGTAATCTATCGTTTTAGCGGGTTTAATTATCGGCCATTGCATGGGTTTCAGCGTTTGGTCGTAAACAAGTTGGATTGACGAAACGAATTCTCGCTAAATAGAAGTCGGATTGACGAAAATAATTTTTAATGAAATAGAAGTGGGCCCGATGAAAAGAATCTTGCCTAAAGAGAAGCTGGATTGATGGAAAATAATTCTTACTTAAATAAAAGTTGTTTTGATGAAAAATAATTCCTGCTTAAATAGAAGCTGGAGTGATGAAACGAATTTCTGCTTAATGGAAGCTGGATCGATGAAAAGAATTCTCACCAAAGTAGAAGCTGGATTGATGAAAAATAATAATGCTACAAATACCAAATAATTAAACCCGCTAAAACGATAGATTACCAAAAAAATTACCAACCTACACTTCGGTAAAGTCGTAGTTTACGTTGCTAAAATATTTGATATTGTCACTTAAACATCGAAGCTGGATTGATGAAAAAAATTGTTTCCCTAAATGGAAGTGGGATTGATGAAAACATTCCTGTGTTCAAATTTGAAGTTGGATTGATCGAAATAATTTTTTCCGTAAATAGAAGCTGGATGGATGAAATAAAGTTTTCGATTCAATAGAAGCTGGATTGATGAAAATAATTGTTTCCGTTATTAGAAGCTGGATCCATGAGAACACGTCTTTGCTTAAATAAAAGTTCCATTGATGAAAAATATTTATTTCATCAAATAGAAGATGGATTGATAAAAGTAATTTTTTCCAATTAAATGGAAGTTGGATTGATGAAAATATTTCTCGATGAAATGGAAACTGGATTGATGATAGTTAACATGCACATAGGTAGACTGCTTACTTACCAACGTCAAGTACGGCATTGAAGACATTAGAATAATTTAGCAACGTAAACTACGACTTTACCACTACGGGTTTACCCCAGTCTACAAGCCTGTATACAGGAGGAGGGCGACGTTAATGATCTCTGCTATCACACAGTGTCGTTAATGTGAAGCTAAGTTAAGCTCTGTGATCGCCTACGAGAGTCAAACATTAACCTCGAAATATTATTACATTAGCAACAGCAACAATGATCGAGTTTTGCATTACAACCTTTTCAATGATTAAAAGACAATATGGCAAAATTATATAAAACAAAGTGATAAAATCTTACCAGTTAATGTATTATTAGCGATGCGTTTCAACGACATTCTTAATTTAACTTCCATCCCTACAAAATGGCGAGCGATTAAAGAGTTAGGTTCAGGAGATACTGAAGCTGACTGGAGGAAGTATATTCTGCCATCTAGTGAGTAGCTTAGAGTGCAACCTCAACTAGCTAAAAAATTATCAAACATGAAACACCTTCGTTTTGGCAGCACGCAACTTTCCTACCGCTAGGGGTCTCAGAGGACAGACACCAATAAATTCTAAAAATAACTCACGTAATGTAACAAAGATCATTAGCGTCGCCCTCCTCCTTTATTGAGGCTTGGGACTGGCACTGACAGAGTACTAGCAGTGGCGGAGTAAATTCTGGTAATGAAACGCAGTTGCTGAATTCATAGCATTGGAAGACAGCGAGTTAAAGGTCTCTAAGACGAGCACTGTATCAAAAATTGTTAACCCTCGGGCTACCAAGGGGGGTTATTACGACCCCCCCTAGGTTTTTTGCTTCGAAAATTTGTTCCATGTGGAATATAATTTTGATAATTTAGGTAGCTGTGGCAGGATAATTTGCGCACATTTCGAGGTAAACATCCTTGTGATATCTCACGCCATTCAAAAGTTACACCCGATATACCCGAGGTACCAGAGGGGGTTGATACGACCCCCTTCGTTTTTCGTCTATAGCGTACTCAGTTTTCTTCCTGGAAGAGAAACAAATATACTATTCTTTAGAGGGAACACAGGGCTTCATTTGCATACTTACATGTTTGTCTTTTGAAAACCGGAAGTGATCAAAATAAATAATAATACCCGTAACATGCGTGAAAAATGGCTGAATGGAAGGACTCCCCCCCTTAGTTTTTTGTCTCTAGCGTATTCAGTTTTCTTCCTGGAAGAGAAACAAATATACAATTCTTTAGAGGGAATGTAGGGCTTCATTTGCATACTTACATGTTTGTCTTTTGAAAACCGGAAGTGGTCAAAATAAATAATAATACGCGTAATCTGTGTGAAAATGGCTGAATACAGCTTCACAATGTAAAACCGATATATTTGTATGGATTATATGTATGGATGCATATTTATACGTATATAACAATGTGTAGGTATGTATTTGTGTATCTTGGATGCATAGATCAGTTTCAAAACACACATAATCTTATATTTGTTTATCCAAAAGTAAAAAATTTACGCAATTATATAAAATATCGCTAATTATTGGTGCCTTTGTTAAAAATTATGTAATTTCGATGTGCATTCACATAATGTACAACTAAATATACCATTTTGTGCAGAAATGAATGCTGAATCCAATGCTGTATTACAAGTTATGATATGTGAAACCAAACACGAAATCCAGGGGGTCGTCTCACCCCCCCCTTGGTAGCCGATGTCGCAAAAAACCTTGGTAGCCTCAGGGTTAAGCGAAATTTTGGTCTGCGTAGGCCTTTTAACTTATTTTCTAATTAGATATATTTTTTCTGCGTCATAAGAAAGATAACCAGCGTCGCCCTACTTTAGGGGCCGTCCATAAAGTACGTCACGCTATTTTTGACCATTTTACCCCCCCCCCCTGTCACAAACTGTCACAAAACTCCGACCCCCCCTAAAGTACGTCACACTAATACTTCCGAAAGCCGAAAGCAAGGCTATACATAAACAAGGCTTCGCAACAGCATTATTACTAGCGCTCCTAGCGAGAGGAATCGTGAACAACACATTCAGGAGATATGCATTTCATGCTATTTTGACATAAAACTAATTAAAATGTTTCAGAAAATTTTTGAAAATTATTTTTAAAGCTATGCAATTCTACTAAAAAAATAAAAATAAATTATAAATAAAATTTAAAAAAAATAAATGTGTGACGTCACACATGGCCTGACCCCCTCCCCCTGTCACAAACTGTCACACTTTCCTAAACCCCCTCCCTCCTGGAGCGTGACGTACTTTATGGACGGCCCCTTATCCAGGCTTCAGACTATCACCACCCGAGTGTACGTTAGTCCCCGGCGCCGCCGCCATCCGCCGCCGCCGCCAGTCGCTAAGCCCTCAAGTCGAAGTCAGTCGCTAAGGCTATCGACTGGACCAAGTCACCGCCGCCGCCGCCGCCGCTAAGCCCTCAAGTCGAAGTCAGTCGCTAAGCTATCGACTGCTATCGACTTTGTCCACTTAATATATCAGCAGTTATTTATTTACTACCTTACTGTCTACCCAGTACTACTTACTTACTTTACTAGATATACACTAACTTCCAAGGAGTCCATATTTACACTTAGGCTACTATCAACCACCGAAGCCTAATATAAATTATGTCGATGCTGTCAACAGTCAGATTTTTCTGTCACGTTATCTCACGTGGCGCACTATTGAAAATGGCGTCTTTTCGAATAAAACGTTGCGTTGAAAATACGTACGCTGGTTTCGGTGTCTTTAAACACTGTACAACTAAAGATGATTCCTGAAAAATTGATAATAGGCCTATATGTTTGTGAAATTAGGGAAAATAGGCGTCCATTTGCCCTTTCGAGAGAAATCCGGTGTTTGGGTCCATTTTAGCGAATTACTTGCCCCTAAGTCTGTGTGAGACATACATGTACTTACAATATTATAGGCGTACTAATATAGGCAGACTTGAATGCTGAATGCTTTAGTTTCTTATCTGATTTAAATGTAACGCGATAAGGGTTGGATAATTTTGACTTGGTTGGTGTATAGGCCAATATTTGCTATTAATGTTCATGTACCAACGCTTTATTTGGCCACAAACCGTAACGTGCAGCGAAACGTGACTTTACAGTACGCCGTAAAATGCATTTTATTGTTAGGTAACTAATAGAGGTACCCAAGAAGTCGATATCAAGTCTTTAAGTCAGTCAATAAGCCTAAGCGACTTAGTCAGTCGATAAAGCAAGTGACTTGGTCAAGTCAGTCGCTAAGTCAGTCGCTAACTCTCAAAGTCAGTCGCTAACGCTTCTGTTAGCGACTCCGGGGACTAGTGTACGTCGGTGAACGAGATTTTCTTTCATGGTCAGGCCTACGCATTTGAGAGACGCTGTGTCACAGAGTAAAATGGTCAGCGTCGCCCTTCTTCATTAAGAAGTCTTAGCACTGGCGCTACCCTACGACTGGCAGAGGATCGGTCTCAGTACCACCTCTCCCACCCTCCCTGTCTCTTCCCCTATCCGTGTCTCTGCTCTTCTTCAGAAATGCATTCTGCCCTTCTCCGAGTATCGTTGCCTCTTTCTCTTTCTCTGTCTCTCCATCTCCCTCTGTCCCTCCCTCCCTCTCTCTCTCTCGCTGTGGCGTATGTACCTCCGATATCCTACATGGAATGGGGGTTAGTGGTTAGAGTGCTGTTCTTTAAAATGTCCGCTCCACTTGCGCCCTCTAGCCAACGCAACTATATAGTGAGTACACTGTTAGTAGGAATATTATAAAGGGAACTAATTCGTCTTATAATCTCTGTGCGTCATTCTAAGTAGGCCAATTGGTTTCCTGTTCAGCAAAGGATTCGTGTCAAATTGGGTCTCACAGCTAGTAAACCATGGTAGCCTACTCTCGACGCTAAAAATGTCGTTAAAACCTCGATAATGCAATGCAGTCCTTGGAAACCTTTAATAGGCTTTTGACCAATATTATAAATTATTGTTCAATTTCGCTCTATCGGTAGATTTGTCGATTCACCAAGCCAATTGAATGTAAGACGAGAACCACGTCAACGGCCTTGGAATCCGCTAGGTTCAGCTAAACAATTAATAGAATAACAGCAACCCAAAGTACGCCTACAAAATACGTTGCCAGCAACCCATTTGGGTGCCATCGAATTTATATGAGTATGCTGGGATGGAATTTATATCCAATTTATGTTATAGCCGGGCTGCGAGGTGGTCCAACGGTTAACGTACTCAACTGTCAGCCGAGAGGACGGTGGATCAAATTAGCCGCTAAGGTTCACTGATGAAGAGTGACGCACTCATCTTTCCGTCTGGATTTCCATCGAAGTCCACGAGCGCATCGTCTTCGAGCTCAACCTCTATAAGAACATCCGCATGGAACAGGCACAGAGGACCTCTACCCAGCTGAAAACCTCCATGGCTATACAACATCCGGTTCGAAAGCCTATACAGTTGAGTTCCATCCACCAAGCTGGATGAAGAGCAAAAGCTGGATCGTCGGATATCCAGGTTCTCTTTCGTACAACCACCAACGCCCTTGGCTGCAAAACAACGACCACGAATTCAACCGTTTCGGTTGACTGACGAAGCGTGACGCTTGGTCCTCTACAGTTCTTTATCTGCTGTATCCACGGCGGAGCAGGAGGTCAAAGTCCTCTGGAGGTCAACCAGTGGCGGCGCCAGGGGGGGCTAGGGGGGAGCTAAGCCCCATCAGCAGCGGCTTAGACCCCCTAAAAATAGGGAAATCAATGCAAATTGTGGCTCAGCCCCTCCAACCAGCCCCCCTAATAAAAGTGCAAAGTGATTGGGGTGTAAGGTGTAAGGGTAGTAGGGTGGAAAAATGAGGCTTAAGGGAAGAATTGTTAATGGTAAAAGAACTAAAAATAGAAGAAAAGCAAAAAAAATTTTTTGGCATAAAATCTTAGCCCCCGCAAATCTGAAATCCTGGCGCCGCCACTTAGGTCAACGGAATTCAGTGCATTATAGATCGAACCGAGGTTGTCCTTATGAAGATTGGACAGAGATGCCCGGTCTGCTCAGAGTTGCCAAAAGACACGAGTATAATGCAGGTTTTGATTAAAAAAACCGGTCATTTCATAAATCAATCGACCAATCAATGCATTAATCAGACAAACAAATATAAACAAATCATGCAGCCAGTCAATCAATCATTCAAGCAGTCAATCAATTGGTCTGTCATTTTAACACTAGAAGCACCGAAGGGGTCAATCTGACCCCTTTTGGTTTTTAGCGGAACGCACCTCGGCCCCAGATATAGCCAGAGTCCTGTAATTTTATGACTTTTCCTAACTTCGTAGGGTATACCCTCTGCCAAAATTTGAACTCAGGGGGATTCACAATTTCTGAGATTTTTGCTGTTCTACCTTTAAGCACCAAGGGGTCAATCTGACCCCTGTTTCAGTACTTGCATATCAGGCTTACGCATTTCTTGTTTTTTATTCAATAATATTATATATCAAAGCTAATTACGTAATAAATGTGAGAAGAGAGGAGATCTGGTGAGAGGAGGGAGATCTGGTGAGAGGATAGGATCAGATCTGGTGAGAGAAGAGGAGATTTGGTGAGAGGAGAGGCGATCTGATGAAAGGAAAGAAGATCTGGTCAGAGGAGAGAGAAGATCAGATGAGAGGATAGGAGATCTGGTGAGAGGATAGGAGATCTGACGAGAGGAGATGAGATCTGGTGAGAGAAGAGGAGATGGAGATCAGGTGAGAGGATAGGAGATCTGGCGAGAGAATTAGAGATCTGGCGAGAGGAGAGGACATTTGGCGATGGGAAAGAAGATCTGGGGAGAGAAGAGGAGATCTGGTGAGAGGATAGGAAATCTGATGAGAGGATAGGCGATCTGGTGAGAGGAATGTAGATCTGGTCAGAGGAGAGATCTGGCCAGAGGATAGTAGATCTGGCGAGAGGAGAGGAGATCAAGTGAGAGGATAGGAGATCTGGCGAGATAATTAGAGATCTGGCGAGAGGAGAGGACATTTGGCGATGGGAAAGAAGATCTGGGGAGAGAAGAGGAGATCTAGCCAGAGGATAGTAGATCTGGCGAGAGGAGAGGAGATCAAGTGAGAGGATAGGAGATCTGGCGAGAAGGATGATTTGATGAGAGGAGCGAAGATCTGGTTAGAGGAAAGGAGATCTTGTAAGAGGATATCTGGTGAGAAAAGAACAGATCTGGTGAGAGAAGAGGATATCTGGTGAGAGAAGAGGATATCTGGTGAGAGGAAAGGATATCTAGTGGGAGAAAGAAGATGTGGTCAGAGGAGAGATCTAGTGAAAGGATAGGAGATCAGGTGAGAGGGTAGTAGATCTGGTGAGAGGAGAGGAGATCAAGTGAGAGGATAGGCGATCTGGCGAGAAGAAGGATGACTTGGTGATAGGATATCGGGTGAGAGGAGGGAGATCTGGTGAGTGGAGAGAGATCTGGTGAGAGCAGAATAGATCCGGTGAGAGGAGAGAGATCCGGTGAGAGAAGACTATATTTGGAAAGAGGAAAGGAGATCTGGTGAGAGGAAGGAATATCAGGTCAGAGGAGAGAGGAGATCTGGTCAGAGGATAGGAGATCTGGTGATAAGATAGGAGAGTTTTCTGGTGAAAGGAGAGGAGATCTGATGAGAAGATAGAAGATCTGGCGAGAGGAGAGAAGATCTGGTGAGAGGGGAGATCTGGTGAGAGGATAAAAGATTTGGTGAGAAGATAGTGTGAGGTCTGGTGAGAGGATAAGAAATCTGGTGAGAGGATAGACGATTTGGCGAGAAGATAGGGTGAGATCTGGTGAGTGGATAGGAAATTTGGTGAGAGGATAGGAGATCTGGTGAGTGGATAGTAGATGTAGTGAGAGCGGAGGAGGTCTGGCGAGAGGATAGGAGATCTGGTGAGAGGAGAGGATCTCCTATTATTCCATTCCAACTTACTTATTACACTTGTTTATGCTCATGTAATTTATGTTAATAAAGTTGATAGTCAATTTAATTGAATTTGCAATTGACTTTGCATTATAAATTATTTGGGGTCAAAATGACCCCCTTGGTGCTTCTATTAAGTTCGATTTCTCGGTGCTTCTAGTGTTAAAATAATCTCACAATCAGACATACATCAACATCGATTGCCGAAAGAGAGGCAGACAAAAGGAGGTACATATATAATCAGAAACAGATAGACAGATACAGTCGGCAGGACAGACATTCAGACAGACGGGCAGATTACGTGCGTTGCATGTAAAAAACGACAAAGGATGCCTGGAATTGCTACACAGACTGGTAGCAGACAGATAAAGAGACGAACGGATAAACACACAGACACACAGACGAACGGACAGATAGACGAACGAACAAACATAGATACAGACAAATGAATAGGCAGACAGACAAACCATCGGACGGAAGAACGGATGGACCGACAGACAGAAAGATGGACAGATAGACATACACACAGATAAACAGATAGAAACTAACAGACAGACAGAGACGCAGATATAGACACGTACGGACAGACACGTAATCACGTATAGACAGACCCAGACAGATAACTAAACATATAGACAAACAGCCACCATCCTCAGCAGCACTGATGCACGATGCAGATATTAGGAGGCATTGGATTAATGATGCAGGAGATGAGAGAACTTGATACCATTTCGTTTTTCTGTTTCTTCCTCGGGATTCAACCAAGGACCGTTCACATCAACTTTATTATAATATTATGACGCGAAGAGTGTGACGATCTGACGATAAAGCGAATTTACTGTGCGTTAATAGTCTCGGAAGAGAGCGTGTTAGAGGTGTCTAAGATGAGCGCTGTAATGTCACATGGAGCTTGAAATATTACACAGTGGAAAGACTGAGCTGTACCTCCTCTGATCCATTATCATTTGCAATGTCAGTCATAGAGCAATAAACGGAATGCTTCATGGATGTTGTGATGAGCTGTGCTTCCCGGGCTTTATGATCACTTAGCTCAAAACCGCTATTCAAAGAGACACACAGACAGACGGACAGACATACAGACATGAAGTTACAGCTCCCTGACAGTGTAGACTTCCACCCAAAACTCTCCCAAATTTTAAGTTCATGTCCACATTCTCTTTCGATTTCTTTGGCTGAATGAATGGTCAATCGAGAGGTCGCGGGTTTAAATCCGGACCAGGGTGGAAATGTGTGCAAAGATTTCGGCTCCATCTGCTCCGCTTAACTAACTAAGCTGAAATGAGTACATTGACCACTGACCATACACGAGGATCAACCGAGGGAGATGACAAGTCACACCTACTCTAATAACACTTCAGACACTTGGTCGACTCTTCCTGTTCTTCTTCGGGATTGAACCTGATGCTTTTAAAATGAACACATCACACAATAATACAAACCATTACGTAAAATACATCTGTCAATTTTCGGTGTAACGGCTAGATGTCGTAACGCCGATGCTTAGCGTCGCCCTCCCACCTTTTGCTGGTTTCTGACTGGCACCACTCGATGGTAGACAGATTAGCCATTGTTTAGCGACATCTTGTGGCTGCCAGGGCCCGTTAATGTGGACATTACAGCAGGAGAGGGATGTGACGCATATTTATAACATCGTCTGGCACGTCTGCATGCGTGTGTAAGGTGTCTAAGACGAACAATTTATTATTGATTGTTTAACGACACCTTGTGGCAGCCAGGACTAATCATCAATATAATATTTCGGGTCCATTTGCGCCCCCTAGCTAACTCAGCTCTAATGAGTACACTGACCCTACACTCAATCAATCAATCAATTTCGTTTATTCACAACACCAAGCTGACAGGTCGCAACTTGTTACAGGTAACAGATAGGAAAAATTGTCTAAGCTCTGACAGTTAGTTATTAAATGGTTAATGGGTTGAGATAGCAAATATTATCTCTGCTCTAACTAAAGAAGAATTAGGCTAGTGGCAATGTTAGTTAGGGCAACGAACGATGGTAACCAATGTGGTATTATAGACAGCAGATAATGTATTTAGTAGATGTTTTTAAATAATACACGTGATATGAAATTGCGATCGTCCTTGGTTGGGAGGAGGAAACCGTGTGGCCTCGGTCTTAGCTCATAGCGGAGGTGGGGGCGGCTTGGAGGAAAGAGTCCACGCAGAACATGGCTTTCATTTACGTTAATAGCCGCGAATAATCGGCCATCAGCTGAATCCGCCAGCTCCGCAGCGGTGGGAGCGTCAGGGCCAATAAGGCCTCTGCGCTTCATCCTGGCTATCTGCTGTTCTATTCTTCCTCTGTCTTCGGCGGTTGCATAGCCCCACCATGCCGGGGATGCACACATGAGTTGTGCTATGATTGTCATCTTGGCAACAACATGCAATGACGGTGGGCAAAGGCCATGCGATCGCAAGACCCCCAGGGCATACATGGACGACGAAGATGCTGATAGTACTGAGTCCACGTGTGAGGTCATTCTTAGGTCAGAGCGGAGGGTAATTCCCAAGACCTTGATTGAATCTACTCTCTCGGCTTCGGGAATGACCTGGGGGACGAAGATGCCCGCACGGCCTCTCCTCATGATGACCATCTTTCGTGTCTTTGATTTGTTGAGTCGGAGATTGTTCATTCTTGCCCAAGTTGAGATGTTTTCATATTCGCCGGTTGCTGTTTGCAGAGCCTGTATACTAAATATGAAGTCGCTTACATTTTACACCTTTGGCTAATTTTCAGATTAAGCTCAAGGGACCGCTCTTCTTCTTCTTCCTTGGGATTTTAAGCTGATGATTTCGGATGAACACATCACACAAGTAAGAAAACCATCAGGCGGTAATTTTCAGGTAGTTTCAGGTTACAACGAAGATGCCTTCGGATTGCACAACAACTGAGGGAAGACAATTTGGTAATCATGACACTGGCGGTCCCAAATTATTCAATGGAAGAAGTCGACAAAGTTATTTGATATTGTCACTTTAAAATGGAAGCTGGATTGATGAAAAAACTGTTTCCCTAAATGGAAGTGGGATTGATGAAAACATTCCTGTGTTGAAATAGAAGCTGGTTTGATTAAATTAAATTTCTCCGTAAATACAAGCTGGATACCAAGCTGGTTGCATGGATGAAAATAACTTTCGATTAAATAGAAGCTGGATTGATGAAAATAATCTTGACAGTAATTAGAAGCTGGATTCCTGAAAATATATAGCACGTTTTAGTGAAACTATAAGAAAGCGGCCTCTGTTGATTTCTTTCATTGAATAATTTGGGACCGCCAGTGTCAGGATTACCGACATTTTATAATTTGTTTATTACGGCTTGTGGCCGCAAAAGGGCTGTTAACGTCGACCTAACACTTCCAGTGCGTACATCATTCATTCAGTTCATCAGTGGGTCGTACTGACAATCGGTGGTTTTTCTGTTTAACGACTAGCTGTGTGGTAACAAAGACCATTAGCGTCGCCCTCCTCCTTTATCCAGGCTTGGGACTGGCACTGTCAGAAAGCGAACAGTGGTGGAGTTGGATGGATGGATCCACAGTTTAACGGCAGCTTATGACAACATAGGCCGTTGCCGCCGACAAAGATTAGTTTGGCATATTACAGCTCTAAATATTTCCTGAATTTATAGAGTTGAAGAATGCGTGTTAAAGGTGTTTAAGTCGAGCACCGTGTAAGGTCCGTGTTATCTCTTGTTTGGCGACATATATTGTGCCTGTCAAAAACTAGTATTACCTTATTACCGTAGGCTCAAATTAGATATATTTCCATCGGCTGTGGTAGATTCCGTTTAAACAAAACTTTACCAAGGCTTTGGATTGTCACAGCCAGAGCGTGAAAGATATTGGAGGAGTCCAAAATTTAAAGCAGTCCAAGGAATCATCTGGAGCAAAGACCAAGAAATGAGCTGTAACTCCTCCCTCTGTCGGTCGGTCGGTCATCCATCCATCCATCCATCCATCCATCCATCCATCCATCCATCCATCCATCCGTCCGTCCGTCCGTCCGTCCGTCCGTCCGTCCGTCCGTCCGTCCGTCCGTCCGTCCGTCCGTCCGTCCGTCTGTCTGTCTGTCTGTCTGTCTGTCTGTTTGCTTGTTTGTTTGTCTGTCTGTCTGTCTGTCTATCTATCAATCTATAAATCTATCTATCTATCTATCTATCTTTCTATACATCTATCTGTTAGACAGATTATAGGTAGAGAGACAAATATTACTAGAGAAAGAGACGGGGTAGAGATAAAGACAGACAGACAGACATCGATAAACAGATAGATAAGCATGATATATGTGTCTCCTTTTGTCTTTCTACTTGTAGTTCTCGAACCTATTTGTCTCTTTAATTGGACTGGCCCTTTGACTTGAAGATCTGCTTAGTAGCGCCATCGATGGGTGTCCATTGCAAGATTATAACGGCGCTATAGAAGTTCTAACAACAGAGAGTTTGCCTCTTTTGATTTATACCAAAGACGGACCGTCGTCGGTGGTGTAAACCTTCGTTGCTTGGTCCAGAGACTCGGAACATGATGCTATCGGTCAACTATGTGGATAGGAATCCGTTTGCTTGGGTTCCACGTGTGTGCGTGTGCCCACAACTGGCAACTCTTCTAGTTTTCTGTGCACTGGTTTACTAGTTGTGGCATTTATAGTCTAAAAGGCGTTTAAAATCGCTGAATATGAGTAGTGGCGCTAAATAAATAACCTTAAGAGATCTTCTTCTTCCGGTTAGCTGTCTTCAGGTGTGTTAGTACATCCGATGTCGCCATTCTTCTCGTTGTCGTGCCATCTTGAAATCGCTACATATACAGACAGACAAATAGACGGACAGATGGATGGACGAGTGGACGGACACGAAGTCGGACAGGAAGACGGACACGCAGACAAATGAGAGGCAGACACATAGACACACATACAGTCAGAGAGACACGCAGGCCAACGGATAGAAGCACAGAAAGAGACCGTCTCAGACAGACAGATAGCATCCTCATCATCCGACTGGTGCATGAAGCTGTGATGCTGAGGCGCTGGATGAGGGATTCGGGATTAGAGAACTGTTGGCGGAACGAGTTGATAAGTTTCGATGGGGATTAGGACGGATCTAATGGCGGACACCGGAACGGATCCGGTGAATGGATCCAATCGGTTAGGAATCATTCCTATAGGAAGAACAAGGAGATTAGAGTATTGCATTGTATTGTATCTGTCAATTTATATAGCGCCTCTCGAAGTGCACACCAATCAGAGGAGCTCCCAGTGCGAAAGACCCAGGGAAAAGAAAGAGGTCTTCAGACAACGAAAAGAGGCACTTGGCCCACTAGTTAATAAAGAGGAACGTGTCAAAGTGGACATGGATCGGATCGGATCTCAATAGAACACAACGAAACACATACACATATGCATACATACATCCGTGCATACATACAGTAGATCTATATACATGCATGCAGAATCACACATAGTATTCGTGCATACATTCATACGATCATACATACCTGCTTTCACATACATGCAAAATGTATACATGCAAATCTATACACAATCAAACAGACAGACGTATGCACAACCTAGGATGGTTTCTGTGGAGTAGGTTAGGTTATGTAAGAGTAGGCTGGGTCATTAAGGTCAAGTTAGGACATACAGACAGAGACATACAGCTTCCTTTACACTGCCACCCAATGGACGGATAGACAGACAGACAGTAAATTGAAAGGATGGAGAAATAGAAACAGACAGAGACAGAGATAGATAGACAGATACTACATAGACACACACCTACTTATTCATCTAAATACTTCAGATTCAAAAGCAGTTGAGAGTTGATAGGTATAGAAGTACGTCCGATTGAGAAATTATTTTAATGGTTTGACCAATTGATTGATCGATTCATTAAGTCATTCTGGAGATTTATATAGCGCTCTTCAAGAAATCTACTCAGTAGCGCTCTCAGCCCAGCCAAGGCAAAAGAAAAAAAACACTTGAGTGATTTATAAAACCCAGTTTGAATAGTGAAATGTAGTAGACGCAGCTCCGATGGTAGATCATTCCAGATGGAGGGACTTGCAATTAACCGATAAAGCTCGACGCTGCCTAATTACATAAATGTCAAACGAGCCCGTAGAACTAAGAGTTGCCCCGTTGTCGCAGAGCAATGCACTCGACGCGGTACAACGTCAGATACTGGGCGGCAGAAGTCGCACAGATAAGATGGAGCACAGTCCAGAATGCAGCGTGAAGCCAAAACAGCAATCCGGTATGAGATTCGTTGGGCCACAGGCAGCCAGTGCAAAACACATCGCGCATGTAGGCAGAGACAGTCAAAGAGCCAAATTTGGAGATTCGCCAAATTAACCGAGCAGCCGAGCGCAGAACTCGATCTAGTCGCCCCAGTCTAGGAGGGATTGATTTGATACACTATAATGAGCCAGAGCTCTCCAATTTTCTGGTCACTTCTTTTTCTAGTAGTCTATTACATAAATGTCAAAAGAGCAATTTTAAAAATGTGACTGTTAGTGGTAATCTTATACTATAAGTCTTAGTTTGTTTACGTTTTCCCTCCTTATGTATGTTTGTCCGCTTCTAAAGGATCCGAAACGGAACGCTTTAGCGATTTGAAAAATCGCACGAAACATTATTATGCGACGTCTATTTCAACGCGACTATTTTCAGCTCGCAATTTTATTTAAACGCTGACATATAGACATTTTAAACTTCAAAATTATGAGCCTACCTTAATACCAAAAACGGAGGTCATTAATATGCATATTTTAACCTCGTTTGAGCGGCGTGACGTTGTATTACGTCACGCGTAAATCAGGCGCTATCGAAATAAAATACGGGCTCCGTTCCGAAAAATTACGAGCTATAATTACTATAATAATAATACTATAATTTTCAACTCATTATTTACTTTAAATTCCGATATAGCCTACGGAAATGTCTAATTTCGACGTGGTCAATTATTCAAGTGCCTTAAAATCTATGTGAAGCCCGTTTTCTCGCAACCAATAACGATGCCCGTTAATTTCTACTAAGAAATTTCCAAGGGCCATTTTCTAGGTCATCTCAACTAAAAACTCACCATTGCAGCTCTTTGCCGATGCAACAGTTTTAACGAACGTTCTGAACCCAACTATTTTCAAAATTTAATTTCATATGGACATTTTTAGTTGATTTTTAAACCCATCACGGGGGGGCCCGTGGCGCATTGGATAACATCTGGCGTACAGAGCGAGAGGTACCGAGTTCGAGCCCCGTAGGGCGGACATGCTTTGCTGGCTGCTATTAGCGCTGCAGGCTGTCTGTTCTGTTAGTAGTTAAGATTTATGTCTTCTGTCATTTGCGTTCTGTGAATTGTTTCAATTGCATAATTGTACATTGTAACCGGTTGCGGTGTGTCAATAAACGACAATATTATTTTTATCAAACGGCAATGATGGATCACGCTACAGCTACACGATAGACTCGATAGGTGGTGCAGTAAGCGGACATTTGGTGGTGCAGTAAGCGGATAATAGGGCCTAAATTGAAATGCGAAGTCGCTTACAAAAACATTAAATTCAAGTGCTAAACGGGGCAGCACTGCAGGCACAGGTAATTAAATTCAAATACACGGGAGAAACTATTTTCACCTCTAAATATCGTTGCCATTCAGATATGTGGACATTTCAAATATTTGAAGCCCTTCAGCATATATAGTAAGTAAGTAAGTAGACTTTAGTTGCAGCCGCTAAAAATTACGCATGGGGAAAACCCGGGCAAAGCCGGGTAAAAAATGCTAGTATTTGTATAAACCTAAAAATCACTTATGCTATATTAAAATGTATTCGCTAGGTGACAGGATATTATACTCTCTAAAAGTTCAGTCTTGTGTTCAGTGTAGCGAAAAACTTTAATCGTCGCCATTTTGTGCTGATGACAGTTTAAACCAATTCATGGAGAAATTCGAGTTTATTGCCAAATCAGGTTAGATTCTATAATTCTATGCGTATAATTTAATGGACAAACACATTTAATTAATGAACATCAGACCACTAGATGTCGTTAGACGCAGTTCCTTTTCATGCATCGTTCTTTGTAGCTTGTTCTTTAACACTTTGACCGCTTAACATAGTATTTAAAATTAAATCGCGTAAAAGGAGGGCTAAACCTTATTTTTACGTTGCTAAATTATTTGGGTAAACCCATAGTTTAGGTTGCTAAATTATTTTATATCGTCAAATTAAAATGGAAGCTGGATCGATGACAAAAATGGTTTCTCTGAATGAAAGTGGGATCGATGAAACCATTTGTGTATTTAAATAGAAGTTCGATTGCTAGAAATAATGTTAACGGTAAATAGAAGCTGGATTGATGAAACAAAGTTTTTGATGCAATAGAAACTGGATTGAAGAAAATAATTGTTTCCGTAAGTAGAAGCTGGACCCACGAGAATAGTTCTTTGCCTAAATAAAAGTTCCATTGATAAAACATATTTTTTGAGTGAAATAGAAGTTGGGTCATTTTTTCACGAAATGGAAGCTGAATTAATTAAAAAAATCTTCATGAAATGGAAGCGGGATTCATGATTGTCATCATGCACATAGGTAGACTGCTTAAACTTACCAACGTGAAGTGCGACATTGAAGACATTCAAATAATTTAGCAACCTAAACTACTGGATAGCCATTATTTGATATTGTCATTCTAAAATGGAAGCTTGATTAATGAAAAATTGTTTTCCTAAAAGGAAGAGGGATTAATGAAAACATTCCTGCGTTTAATTAGACTCTGGATTGATCTAAATAATTTTCCTCGTAAATCGAAGCTGTATGGATGAAACTAAGTTTGGTTTTCGAATCAATAGAAGATAGACTGATGAAAATAATTGTTTTGATTATTAGAAGCTGGATTCATGAGAATATTTCTTCACTTAAATAAAAGTTCCATTGATGAAAACTATTTATTTTGTTAAATAGAAGTTCGGGTAATTGATTTTAGCTGTCTATTCATGGAATGGTGTATTTCTAAGTACTGTAACAGGCGTCAGGCCATTCTGTTTTGAGACGTAGCCGTAACATTAAGGGTTTAAGCAAGACACATTTTTGTAAGAAATTTCTGTAAGAATTCCTGGAACTGTGCCTCGCCAATATTTACTAACTAGTCGTTCAACTACGAATCGTACTAATGGCCATAGACTCAACATTTCTAAAGCGCTACTCTTAAGCTAAGCACAAGGCACCAGCTTATTCACGAGTGCTGCGTCATATCAGAAGGGTTGTCCAGAGATCGATGTTCAGTGCAGGTCCAAGTCCGGTTGCCAGAGAGACCAGCGAGAGGAAGGAGGCAGTAGGGCTGCTATGGCGGGTTTCGTTGAGGACGAGAAAAGTTTGGATGGCAGAGGATCAGATGGATCAGGGTATGATTTCTTCAAGACTTCAATTTGGAAAATCTGTGGCATGATAAGAGCCTGAGGTAGGTGACGTTGAATGATTGACGGTTTTATTGGAGGAACTTAGAATATTCAGGATTCAAAGGGTGTTTCTTCCGGAGTTGAGGTGCAGTGTGTAATATGGATCGGTTGGAGGACTTGAGGCGATTGGTGACTGGGGAGAGGAGAGAGTGAGCTATAGGGATGATCGGATAGACCGGGATGGCTGTATGGTGAAGAGTTCGAGAAGATACTTTGCCTGGCAGTATTGCATTGAGTTGTAGGTTAGCGATTAGACTTTGAAATGGATGTGCGCAAGGATTTTCAGCCAGTGGAGTGATTTTGGAACGGGAGTGATAGTGTGATGCTTTTATGTATTTGGTGATGCTTGAGTACAATACATGAATGAACAGTCATTTGACTGTATTCAACTGCACTGAACATGTTGAATATTGACGTTTTATTGCTATTTTTAGCAAGTGTATGAAAATGACGAGCAACATTCTGTCAGAGCTTCAAAATCTTGTTGTAAGAAAAGGCTTTCATCTTAATAATACTACAGTGGATTTGTTTTACCCCAACTTTTGCCATTGGCAACTATTATATCTTCACTAAATATATCTTGAATAATAGCTTAAAGGTGTTCACTTATACAACGGATGGATAACTTCAGTATTTCGTCATGTTTTTTCTCTGTGAATAATTTCCTATCTTACTCGAAAAGAACTGCTACTGATACATGAAACATAAACTTTTCATGTAAGCATCTGAAAGGTGAACTTAAATGGAGTAATGATAAATGTTTGAAACAGGACACTGCTGGTGTTGGAAAGTCTATATGAAAACAGCAATTACAGAAACCTTTTACAGATGCTGCCATTGCTTTAACCGCATACCAAAACTCATCCTTGTGAATAGTCATATACAGTTCTCGACATTGTCTAGAATCTTGTGATGGGGGAAGTGCATATAAAATTATTTAAAACACAAATGTTAATTATTTCAGAAACTATATACTGAAGATGATTAGCTCACAGCTCGTCAAAGAACATATACTGGAAAAGAACATTGAAATTAACAATTAAGTGTGTATCCCGATGGAGAATACGAAACCCCATACTGGCGAAAAACCATACAGGTGCCAGTTATGTCATAAATCATTTAATCAGGGTGGTCATCTGAAAAGGCACATGAGAACTCATACTGGTGAAAAACCATACAGATGCCAGTTATGTAAGAAATCATTTAATGACGGTGGTAATCTGAAAAAGCACATGAGAACCCATACTTGCGAAAAACCATTCAGATGCCAGGTATGTGAAACATCATTTAATCACGGTGGTAATCTGAAAACACACATGAGAACCCACAGTGGTGAAAAACCATACATGTGCCAGCTATGCCAGAAATCATTTAATCGCAGTGGTGATCTGAAAACACACATGAGAACCCATACTGGTGAAAAACCATACATGTGCCAGCTATGTCAGAAATTATTTAGTCTACGTGGTACTCTGAAAAGGCACATGAGAATCCATACCGGTAAAAAACCACACAGGTGCCAGTTATGTCAGAAATCATTTAGTCAAGGTGGTACTCTGAAGACGCACATGAGAACCCATAATGGTGGAAAACCATACAGGTGCCAGTTATGTCTGAAATCATTTAACCGAGTAGGGAAATTGACGGTGCATATGAAAACCCACACAGGCGTTAAACCATACACATGCGAGGGTTGTAATAAAGGATTCACAAATATTGGAATTCTAAAGAGACACAGAAGAACTCATGCAACTGAGAAGCAACACTCGCACAACAAACCTTGTAACAAGAGCAGTTCTTCAGCAAAGCAGTTTAGACTCCAAGCGGAAACACTGCAACAGGATCTTAAAATAGGATGTGAAGTAATTGCTAACCTGTCTCATCATTCCATCGGATTTAGTAGTCCAGGAGTTATTGATAAAGGAAATGAACGTTACTCAACGAACGTACATCCGGATTCTATTGGAATTTCAAGTCCTTTGCCGAAAATTAGAGATGAAGAATTTATGTTTATTGGCAAATTCAAATCTCCTTTGAATACAATGGCGTCTTTGTCGAAATCTTTTGGATGTTGTATATGCGACGATATGCTTGAAATAGAGAAGGAATTTCTAGAGCATTGTTTTAGCCATCGATTTTCTCCACCCGACGACTTATTTACCGAGTTGTGCTGAAATATAATTCCGCGTAATTGCAGTTGAAAACATTTGGAATTAGTGATTTATGATGAAAAGATGCTATGGAAGTCAATGATACCTATATATACGAATAGTTGCTTTGTGCCACTTTCAATTCAGAATACTTTGACAGTAGGCATTCTGATGTAGAGAATCCAGAGGTTTCTCCTTATGGGCACCACATAATAAGTTTTTCCTTTTCTCACATAATTGTAAGACTGTAGAATTGATGCATGCCATCAAGATGAAATTTTATGCTATTATTACTAAAGACACAGCAAAGTCTTTCGCTCTGGATTGCATTACTTGACAATTTTATTGTTAAATATTACATTTATCTGCACAAATACTTCGGCTGGACTAGATATTTCGTAATGCGGTTAGCTGTACATCATTTTGCGAGACTATTAGAATTAGATATTGTTGCTGTTTTCAGTATATATTAAATATTATAATTAATTTGCTTATTCTACTTAGATTAGCCTAAGTGTTAGACGTTATGCTTGGTCATTATGAAAGATAAATGTGTAATCAAGACTGTATAATGGTAATCGCCTCAGACAAGGAGACATTTCTTTGCACCTGAAAAAGGCATAATATAATGTGTGATTGCTGTGTAAAATAAAAATTCTAATTTATCTCATTTTCTTTTATAAATGTGGACAGTAGTAATGCACTAGATGCGGAGTTTTCAATAACTCAATGAATTTCTACACCATGTTCCCAAATGGGAACAGACTACATTATTTTGTGCCCAATGTTCCCAATTGGGAACATCAAAGATTTACTAAACATTTCTACCGCAATACATTTGATTTTTAAATGCACATTTGGCATAACAGTATATATGTAGCTACGTGATGTTACACTTAAATCACACAAACACTTTTAAAATTTAAATTCTCTTACCTTATATGCAGACGAGAAACTGGAAGCAGCAGAATTTTGACAAAAACCCAAACTTCAAAGATGGCTGCCGCACACTAGAATTTTTCCAAAACTCAAGATTAGGCTAAAATATCGTCGGTGGACTATTTAACAGTCAAAAGCTGCCCACAGTAACTAATTAACACAATACACTTATTTTATACGTAAATTAATGCACGTGTTCCCAAATGGGATCATTGGGCGTTAATGGGTTAAATTAATCAAAATTAATGCAATTCTAGCGATCTTTTAAGTCGACCAATCGAAGGTATTGAGGTAAGTCTTTTGGTGAGTGCTGTCAGTGGGAAGATCAAGGCAGCTAATTCGTCTTTAAAACCTACGCGTTATTCTTTGCATTGACTTCCTGTTCAGCAAAGGATATGTGTCAAATTATTTATAAAGCACTGAACTCTGGTCGTTAGATGTCGCGATACCTTCGACAATGCAATGTTCCACTCAAACACACCTTTACTACGTTTTCATTCGATCAGATAAATATGTCATTTGCGTTCTATCGCTAGGTCATACAAAATAAAATAATCTTTGTCGGCGGCAACGGCATATGTTGTCATAAGCTGCCGTTAAAACTGCGGATCGACATCGACATCACTAGGTCATCATCACGTCTACATGATTATATTGAATGGAAGGTGAAGTCGAAGTCAACGGCCTTGGAATCAACAATCAGCTAATACTTCGGTCTACGCTGTCAGCAGCCAATTTAGGGGCCATCGTATTGCTAGGGGTATACTGGAATGGTATCTAACGAAAGTTTACCACAAAACGAAGCATTTCTGGGTCAGGTTGTCAGACTCAGGATTATAGAGCCGGGGTCGCAAAGAGTAACGAGTTTTCTTGATAGGCGGCAGAATACAGATAATGATTCTGGTATCCGCACTCTGTCGAAGAGTCTTAAATGAAGGAGAAGATAATTCCCTCAAGGGCCTCCCCCGCCAACCCTCTCACGAAACTCCACCACTCATGCGAGCAATACAGTCATTTGAGCTTGTTCTTCCTTTACAGTCCAACTCATGTCTTATAACCATGTTTTACTGTTATATCTGTTTTCATATTTATACTTGCACGGTCTCCGTTTACTTCTGTCAAGGGAGGTAGATTTTTCCGACATCAAAGGCTGCTTAAATTTCCTCTCTCTCTCTCTCGTCTGACAAAATTTCTCTGGGTCCAGATGGCTAGTTTTAATTTCTCTGCTCAAGACGAGGAGTCCATGGGGTTGATCCCCACATTCTGTTGGAAGGGCATAAAGCAAGCCCCAATCTTCGGTGTTTTTCCTGGAAATGTCCATCATTATCCGGTGCATCCATCGCTACAGGAAGTGGACCTCTCTGCAGGACTGAAGAAGAGACGGACCAAGGTCTCCGGATGATCGCAGGAAGCACAGCAATTGTAGCGAATAATAATTATGCAGACGATGCAGATTAAATGCTGATTAATTATTGAATTTTTAGAAGCCATTTCTGAGTCTTGCTGTTGTTATGCATAAGGGCTCGCCTATTCTTCTAAAATGGTATTACAATGGGGCGATAGGGGCGCAATAAAATGTGACGCCAGGGTCAAAACCCGTCGCTTGTCGCTACCTAGATACTGAGCTAGAAGCTGAAATAGGCGAGAGGTGTCAACAATGTAGAATATTCTTCAATTCAGCAGTTGCTTGTGAATATGCCATAACTTTCAATGTAGTGATCCGATTGTGATGCCGTTTGTTTTATTCAACACAGAATAGAGCCCTTTATTGCACAGTACACTTGCAGAATAATCAAGTAATGGTTGCTGAGGAATTTTATTGCATGAATATTCCGAAAATTTTTATTCGATTTTTTCACTCTATACCAATAAAAGAATCAAACGAGCATAACTTCAGTTAGAAACAAGATATTTTCATTCTGTAAAAAGTATTTTGAAGCAGGTTATTTGAAGAATATGACTGAATAAAAAGGTCAGAAACCGACATGTGACGGGTTTTGACCCCTGGCGTCACAAATCTACACGAAATACGAACAAAACATTTATTTTATTTCTCTTTTTCCCCGGAATTTGCCGTCTCTTGAAAAGTTCCTCTATACAGTAGGCAGTCGCCTATATCGCCTATGCCTAAAGCCGACACTGTGCAGATAGTCGTTAACCGGTAGGACATCATGGGCGATATTTCAGTTAATTTCTCTCGATTTTGATACCTTTACGACATTACGTAGGATGAAGCAGCACAATGGGTAAGCCAATCGAAACAAGCGTTAAAACGAAACTGACGAATTTATAAGATCGGTTGATGTCTTTTAAAGGTGTCTAAAGAGAGCATTGTTCAGCGTTTAGCGCCATCTAGCGATCTCCTGAACCGTACACGATTCTCGTATGCGATGTAATGTTAACAGTAAGTAATGTATCAGTAGATCGATTTGATGAAAGAGTAAGGAAGGACGGCGAAGGAGGGAGGGTGTAATACACAGAGACAGACAGGTAGGCAGGCAGGCAGAGAGACAGGCAGACAGACAGACAGACAGGTAGAGAGACAGACAGACATGCAGGGAGACAGACAGACAGGTAGAGAGACAGACAGACATGCAGGCAGGCACGTAAGTAAGTAAGTAAGGCAGTCAGGCGGACATACAGACAGAGAGAGAGACAGGCAGACAGACAGACAGATAGACAGACAGGCAGGCAGGCAGACAGAGGAGTTACAAGCTCGTTCTTTCCACCACGCATTCTGTTCCGTTAGAGGTTCTGCTCAGGGGCTTTAAGTAAGTAAGTAAGTAAGTTAGTAAGTACATTCGTTAGTCTGTTTAAAATTTTGAACTCTGAGTCTCTGACGTTGTCATCTAACTTGGACTGTGCCAGTCCTAAGCCTAGATAACGAGGAGGGCGACGCTTGTCATCTTGGCAATGCCACATCTTCTAATTGCAATAATTATGGTGGTATTGAGAGTCCCACGTAAATGTCCTTGTCCGCCATAAGATGTCGCTAAACAATGTTTGACACGATTCTCATCTTAGACACCTTTTATACGTATTGTTTCGATGCTATAAATTCAGCAAATTCGATTATTTGTAGTCCAAGGGACTTTGTTGAAGTTGGACTTTAATCGTCATAAAAAGAAGATGTCTTCTCCCGATCAGATCAACCAATCTTCATTAAAATTAGAAAAATATCAAGATTAACAAAATGAATAGATATCCGTTGGTTGGGCTACACGTCTGTGCGTGTGCCCACCACTGGTGACTCTTCTGGTTAGCTGTGCACTGTTTTTCTACTGACAGCAGTTCTATTCGTGAAGGCTTTCAAAATCAGTGTCGTTAGCGCAGAGAACGCCTTTGATCATATGGATTGACGCTAAATAAATAACCTGTCAAAATAAATAATAAAACCCTGTCGTAAATTCCCGAGCATTTTATCATCAATATCTTATGAGATGAGTTCACGTCAATCATTAATCAATCAATCATAGAATTTATATAGCGCCACAACGGCCACTTAAAGGGCTGTACTAAGAAGCGCTCCCGAGGCAGGCCTGATCATAGAGGAAAGTCAATGACGTCGACGCCAACAGATTAGGAGAGATCAGTAGATGGCGTTAAACACGCGACAATTATTTAATGCTCTCCTTCCAGTGATATTTTATTTCTAAAAATAATTCCTAATTCGGTTTTAATTCAGTTCTGTGTCCGTGAATTTTACTTTTAATTATAATTTTACTTCGCAAATAATTTTACTTATCATTCCTATTTTAGTTCTCAATTAATTTTACTTCTTATTTTAGTTTTCCAAATAATTATTTATTTCAGTGCAGTAAAAAGTATTTTAACGTTTCTACATGCACGTATAAGATAAGTCGCCGCGTAGGGACCCTGGGCAAGTCCTTCACTCGCAATTGCTCATGCGCTTCGGCGTGAAACTCCGATTCAGCGTCCGCGCAGAGTCGGGAGCGCCTCTGAATCCCTAAGAGGCGCTATAACAAGTGTTCAATTACAATTACAATTACAAATTACAATAAGCTTATCTTTGTTCAATTTCAATAACACTCTAATTTCCAGAGATTTTTTCATGCGATTTCTTCGTCCATCAGTCAAGAATCCACATAAAAAATTCTTTCCACAAAGGCATGTGAGGCTCGAACCGACAAAGGATCCTCTGCAATGGTGCAATTTTGCTGTACGAAGTTTGCATGTAGAAAAAAACAAGAGGATTCTTAGTATCATTCTCCCTTGTGTCTGCCAAATAACGATCCACCTGAGTTGTTACACAGTCTTGGTTGCTGCAGCTGCTGGGCAATGTTGATGTTGTTTGTGACTTTAGTTTCATGTTGAGAAATTTAAATGTCTGCAGTGCAGGTGAAACTGTGCTTTGACGTTTACAAGTTAGTGATCTCCTATTTTCGGGCATAGGGCCTATCTGCTGCATTTTTAGACTTACGTTTCACCATTTGCTTCATCTCAACTTAAGGACCGCAAGAAGTAAAATGATTTTACTTCTGCAAATAATTCATGATTTAATTCCTAATTTCGTTTTTGAAGCCAAAATAACTCCTACTTTTACTTTCTAATTTTCGTTAACGAAATCCTTTGTTTTTACTTCTAATTTTAGTTTTCGTTAACGAAAATATCACTGTTTCCTTCATCGTCATCAAGATAATGAACATCACTTCCATTTGGCGGCGATGGGTGCGAAAAAATGACTCTCATTGTCCTCTGTCATTTGTCGAGTGAAGTGCGAAGGACAGTCATTAAACTCATCATCCACAATTATATCTGTGAGCCGTGGTTACGTACAGGAAGAATACGCGTACGCGGCTAAGCACACACAATGAACTTATTCGACACCCTGTAAACGAGATTAACGGAACTTATAAATAGATCAGTTTCGTTTTATTACTTAAGAGTTGTAATAATTATGCCAAAACTAATCTTTGTCGGCGGAAACGGCTTATGTAGTCATAAGCTGCCGTTAAACTGTGGACACACATATGGCTAACCATTCTTCTGACAATATTCGATACTAGTTCACACTACATCAACAACGTACTTTAAGTGCCATGGAATTTTTATGAGCTTTTAGAAAAGACCTCTGTAATACATTGTATGCGGGTTGCGCTATGATATACGGAAGCGGGGTTCAATGGCCCGCTATGGCAGAATTTTTTAGAAATGTACGTTCCATTCGCGCCCCTTAACCAAAGCAGCTATTATTACTTTTATTTTTTTAGCTAGAGCGAGAAGATCATGGGAATTTATTCGTCTTATAATCCCTATGCATAAATCTTTCATTGGGTTCTTGTTCAGCAAAGGATTTAGTGTAAAATTGATGCTCATGGTTTATAAATCACTCAACTCTGGTAGCCAGATATCGTGAGACCCTCGACAATACGATGTTCTCCTTAGACACCTTTAATAAAGTAAGTAAGTAAGGATATTCTTTATTTGACTACCCGCAAACGAACACTGTTCGCCTTCTGACAGTGCCAGTCCCAAGCCTGGATAAAGGAGGAGGGCGACCCTAATGGTCTTTGTTAACACACAGCTAGTCGTTAAAAAGGAACTACACACACGCAAACGAACAGTAGCTTATCGAAGAAATAACTAATACAAACATTTATGCAAAGTCATAAAACATTCTCATAATAAAACTTCTTTTTTAGATTTTATATAATCGACAAATCGTGTTCCATCGTTAGGTTACACTCCACCACTGCTCGCTCTTACGCAGTGCTAGTCCCAAGCCTGGATGAAAGAAGAGGGCGACGTTAACGATCTTTGTTATCACAAAGTATTGTCCATTGTTTATCTAAACCGTACGGATTCCAATGCCGCTGACAGTAATCTCACTCTACATTTTTTATCTACATGTAAGTGAAACAGCAGATGATCAAGTGATAGTAGAATGCTGTCTACCTGTCTGTCTGTCTGTCTGCCTGCGTGCCTTTCTATTTGTCTTTTTGTCTGTCTGTCTGTCTGGCTGTTTGTCTGTCTGCCTGTCCGGTCCATAGGTAGGTCCCGAATCCTCCGAACAAGCCGATAACTGTTTTCTATTTCTTGTCATTAAGTTGCGGCTGTGTCAGCTTGATTATCTTTCATTAAACGAATATTGAGTGACTGTCTGCCTACCTGCCTGTCTGTCTGTTTATATGTCTGGCTGCCTGCCTGTCTCTTTGTCTGTTGGCCTACCTGTCTTTCTGCCTATCTGCCTGCCTGCCTGTTTGTCTGAATGGATGTCTGCGTGCCTGTCTGTGTGTCTTTCTGTCTGTCTGTTTCTGTTTGGTGCAACTACTACAATACCAATTCGACAAATGGCCACGTATTCCATAAGAAATGCCACTATTGATTTAAATTTATGCAATTTTCGGACTTCTTTAAAAAATCTATTCGTAATCTTAATATCAAGCTTCACATTTCTAAAACATCACTTGAAAGATACATGCAGGACACCAGCTTATTTGCAAGCGCTGCGTCGAGGCAGAGAGGTTGGCTAAACTTATCACAAATAAGACTCACTTCATTAATTTATGCTACATCCGTCAGATCTACATGTATATATCTGCAATGTAACAAACCTAGGAGTGCCAATGACTATAGATGACCCAGCCCAACAATAATTATCGCCAAACTTCTGATGTCAAACGTGCAGGCGTAGGCCCTATACTAATTCATTACAAGGATGTATTGTTGTGATGAGCCTGACAGTTTTGGATAAAAATAGATGCCAATCAGTGTACATCCTGATTGATGACTCAAGCACGGACGAAGACTGATTAGCCTACATTGTCATAGATCGCTACTTTCTTGTTAGCCTACGTCTGTAGCCATTTATCTTATTATGCAGAATCGTTAGTAATTTGAAAATCATCGTGTAATTAAGCAAGTAGGCCTTGTATCTAATAGTACCCGTCTGTAAAGCCGTTCTCAGAATATTATTATTCATTTCTGTGTGCAAGGACAATGGGCGAGTGTGCTTGAAAACACGGGCGAACCGATAACGGAAATAATAGTCTACAGCAGAAAAGAACATTTGGATTTTCTACGACTCACAAGAAAGGTAAGCTGAAAGAAACAACTGTGTTGCTATAATTCAAACGGAGAAATATCGACGACGCAATAATTGAAAAAGCTCACTTAAAAACCAAGGAAAAGTGTGCGTTTATAAAAGGTTAAAACTTTAATGAGGTTCTGGAAACTGTTGTATACTTGTATGACGACAGAATATAAATAGTATCTAAGAAGATAAACTTTATCGGCAATTTTAAGTGTTAGCAAACGCGTGAGGTTTCTATCGACGCTATTGAAGCTTATGCATGTTACTGTAGACCAATGCTCTAAGTGGTGGTCCGCCGACCGGCACCGGTCCGCGAGCCCTCAGGTGCCGATCCGCAGAGTGAGTTCAGAAACTGATGAAATTGTCTGGGAATCAGGAAATGGCTATTATAATTTTTTAAAGTCATAAAAAACACTTTTAGGCTAGCAGTTAACACTTTAACGACGAGCTGTATTGGTTTTCCAGTACACGCTCGTCTTTAAAGTGTTAGAGGGCAATAGAGTCATGGAATTGGCTAAGGTAATATGAATTTAAAATGAATTTTAACACATACTTGAAAAAACTATCTTAGGTGATCGAAAAACAGAAATAATTATTAAATTGTGCACCGGTCCTCATGCAATTGGAGAATTCCTGCCGGTCCATGACACTCAAAAGTTTATTCTGCCGGTCCGTGACACTCAAAAGTTTGGGAAGCACTGCTCTAGAGGGCATAGACTATAGCTTTTATCCAAAATGTCGGTCGCGAAGCTCTGACAAGAGCGTGGCCAAATTTGTTCGAGAAACAGATTTTTTAAGAAACCAGGGGCGAAAACTTAGGAGGGGACAGGGGGACGTCCCCCCAAACTTGAGGTGGAGGAGACGGAGCTGCTTATATAGCCCCCCAATTTTTCTGAAATATTTCATGAATATAATAATAATAGCTACGAGTGACAGCTGGTTCTTATCAGCAATCAAATAATAGAGCAATTTCGTTCAGATGACAGCTTAAAATGCTACCACTGCAGTGTGAAAATTTAAAAAAATAAATATTGGAGGGGGCACATCACCTAACCAAACCCGTCTCCCAAACTCAAACACGACACAAACTACATGTTAGGTATGAGTGACAACTGGTCCCTATCATCACTCAAATTATAGAACAATTTTGTTCAGATGACAGTGTCACCAACTCTTTTCTTTCTTAGTTGTGACCTAACTCAAGCGCTTTTCCTTATCTCTACGTAAAATCTGCTCAACGTCTTCTAACTGTTTAAGAATTAAATTGACACAGTTTCTTTAAATATTTATTATGTCTTCAAACACAGTTATTTAAAACGTACACTTCAATATTAAAGTTCTTATCAACACAACTCAACTACTACACTGTATTGTTCAATTTTACTGTCATCAGCAGTTTCTAAGTTTGGCGCGCCAACTGCACGTGCAAAGACACTATCTACTGTCAGCCAATGTTTAGGCTACTTTAGGCCAAGCGCCCTACGAGCCGACAGCGCAACTAAGGCCTAAGACTAAAACCGCTTAACAATCGCTACACTATATATATATATATCAACCTAAGGAACACCTGTGCTCATTATATATGCAAAACATTTGTTCACAGACAGCTTAAAATGCTACCACTACAGTGTAGAAATATAAAAAATAGATATGGGAGGGGGCACATCACCTACCCAAACTCCTCCCCTAAACTCAAACACGACTCAAACTACATGTTAGCTATGAGTGACAGCTGGTTCCTATCAGCACTCAAATTATAGAGCAATTTTGTTCAGATGAAAGTTTAAAATGCTACAATTACAGTGTGGAAATTAAAAAAAATTAAATAGGGGAGGGGGATGTGCATCCTCCTCCATAACCCTCCCCTGCTCGGCGCTGCGCGCCTCGCCGATCGTCCTTCGGCCTCTCCTTCACCGGTCCCCCAAACCCAGGACCAAGTCCCTGCCTATGCAAGAAACAACATTTGACTATGATTGGGATATAACTAGCTGCCGTTGTCATATATATATATATATATATATATATATGTGAACTAATGTTTTGCATATATAATGAGCACAGGTGTTCTTTAGGTTGATATATATATAATGTGTATCGATTGTTAAGCGTTTTAGTCTTAGGCCTTAGTTGCGCTGTCGGCTCGTGGGCGCTTGGCCTAAAGTAGCCTAAACTTTGGCTGACGATAGATTCTCTACACGTGCAGTTAGCGCGCCAAACTTAGAAACTGCTGATGACAGTGAATTTGAAGATATACAGTGTAGTAGTTGTTTTAATGCAGTAGAGAGCTGTATGTTAGAAGTTGCAGTTGAGTTGTACTTGATAGGAACTTTGATATTGAAGTATATGTTTGAAATAACTGTGTTTGAAGAAAGGAGAAACATTCAAAGAACTGTGTCAATTTAATTCTTAAACAGTTAGAAGACATTGAGCAACTTATATGTAGAGATAAGGAAAGTCTCTTGAGTTAGGTCACAACTAAGAAAGAAAAGAGTTGGTGACATATTTGGTGGCAGCGGTGGGATTCGAAACAACGTCTGGAATTCGAAACAACGTCTGGGATTCGAAACAACGTCTGGGATTCGAAACAACGTCTGGGATTCGAAACAACGTCGGAGATTTGAAACAACGTCGACTGGTGAATCCGCATTCAAATCATTGGTAAATCTACGACAACGAAAAGCCTCAACGACAAAGGTATACAAGTTTGTTGTTTTCAAACAAAGAACAATCCCCAATACTTCAAACACAAAAGAAAACTCGTGTTTTCCAGAAAGGACAGCACTGAAGTAAAGAAGTAAGATGGAGAAATTAAGTGTCAAGAAACAAGCAGAACTGAAGAAGATGTCTTCTGAAAGATTAAAGCAGCGCTTGTTAAAGGCTGGTTTTGAAGAAGAAAAACTGAAAGATATGTCACGTGAGGACATGTTGGAAGCGTTAGCTGAAGTCTGGCTTAAAGAAGAAGCAGAGGAAGAAGAAGGTGCTGTCGGTGGTGCTGTGGAAAAGGTTACTGAGAAACCGCCTGGGCCTATGTCTATGGAGACGATGATGCAATGGATGATGATGACAAGACAAGAAGAGAAAGAAAGAGAGGAGAAACGAAGACAAGACGAGAAAGAAAGAGAGGAGAAACGGAGACAAGAAGAGAAAGAAATGCGACAGGAAGAATTACGTCTTCAAAGAGAAAAGGAAGAGAAGGCAGAACGTCTTCAAAGAGAGAAAGAAGAGAAAGAAGAAAAAAGACAAGAAAAATGTCTACGACAGAAAGAAGAATTACGTCTTCAAGAGAGAGAAAGAAGAGAAAGCAGAGAATGCAAGACAGGAAGAATTACGTCTTCAAAGAGAGAAAGAAGAGAAGGCAGAACGTCTTCAGAGAGAGAAAGAAGAGAAAGCAGAACAAGTTCGTGTGGCAGAACTTGAGTTGCAAAAGCAGCAATTTGAGATTCAATTAGAGCAATTGAGAAGAGATAGAGAAGATGCTGAAAGGAGAAGATTAGAGCAAATGATTGAATTTGAAAGGGCGCGGAAAAGTGACGAAGAGATACGTCAGCAACAGATTGAAGAGAAGAGATTACGTGAAGAAGAAAAGGAAAAAGTACGAATTTCAGAGTTGGAGCGAGCAGAAGAGGTTAGACAAGAAGAACTGAAATTACAGAAAGAAAGTATGGAGAGGGCGGAAGTGGAAAGACAAGAACGTTTAAAGTTGGAACAACAAAAAATAGCATTAAAAGAAGCACAACTCAAAGAGGAGAAGCAAAATAGAGAAGCTCAAGAGCAAAGAAGAGAAGAAGAACGAGAAGAACAGAAAAGGAAAAAGGAAGAAAGTGAAACGATGGTTTCGAAAATAAAGAAAATTGGTGATGCCATGAAACACGTGTTACCTAAAATGCCAAACGATATGATGGAGGTGCCATTATATTTCGAAACGGTAGAGAATGCGTTTCGTAGTTTCAACGTGCAAGAACAATTCTGGGTGAAGTTACTATTGCCATTGATGACTCCGAAAGCTAGAACTGTTCTAAACAGATTGTCATTCGCTGATTTAGACGATTATGAGATCGTGAAAGAACACTTGTTAAAAGAATTCAAGTTGACACCGAGAGAGTACAGATCGAAGTTTATTGATGCGAAGAAGACAGCTGAAGAAACGTATACAATGTTTACAGCTAGGCTGAAGAACTTGTTGAACTATTATGTGAAAAGTCGCAAAGTGGATAAGAATTTTGAGAAGCTGTTTGATTTGTTAGTGGCGGATAAGTTGAAAGAATCACTACCACCAGGTCCACTACAGTTTGTGCTGTCGAAGGAAGGAACTGATTGTTACGAAGCTAGTGTTGTGGCAGACCTAGCGGACATTCATGTGAATAATAGAATTGGTTTGGCAATTCCGAATAAGACAAGTTTTGGTTTTGTACCCAATGTAAAAAGAAATCAACAGTTCACTCCAAATTTTGGTTTTCATTGGAAGAGCAATCAAGAAACAGGAAATCAGTTCAGAGGTGCAGAAGTGAAACCACATTCTCCGGTAGTACACGAGAATAGAGAATCGATGATGGCCAGACAACGTCAGGTATATAACAAATCACCACCAAGGTTTGTCGCGAGAGAAGGCAATGCATCGTTTACTCCATATAAAAGAAAAGAAAGCATTGAACAACGAGGTGCAGTGGTGAAACGTTGTCACAACTGCGGATCAGACAGGCATTTGATGAAATTCTGTCCAGTTCCTGTTACAGCCTCAAATTATGGAAAACAAGAAAATTCGAGGGTGAATCGAATTCAAGTGGTTGGTAATTCTGAAAGTCAAGCCACAGAACATCAGAATAATGAAACTGAAGAGCTTAAATAAAGATGGAGGGCGACGTTAATCATCTTTGTCGGTACTGGCGACCACAAGATGTCGCTAAGCTGTGAGTAACACTAAATGAATGAGTTAATATTATACATCTTTAGATGTAGGCTTCATTCCACTATACAAGTATATTGGAAATCGTGTTCAGTATAAAATCAGCCACTGATCGTACTCTGTCAGCACCAGTCCTAAGCTTGGATAAAGGAGGAGGGCGACGCTAATGATCTTTCTTATTGTATGTCGTTAAACTGAAACTACTACTAATACAAGTGTATAGTGGCGTAACTGTAAGTATAGAGATATTATCCCACAAGGACGGTAAGAACTGATCATAAATTATTTCTTTCGACGTCAACATTTGATGCCACAAGATGGCGTTAAATGTTGTATTCAATATGAAGCGATATTTAGCAGAAAACTAATACTAATTAGACAAAAAAATCCCCAAACGAGGATATTTTTTATGGAGATATTCCGCTTGAATTTACACACCTTTAATAATTGGATTCACTTTACTATATATAATTGCCAGTAACACTGGATTCCGTAATTTATCTGTTCATCTATGGTTTTGGCCAACAAAAAGAGGCTTAATGGACAATGAAAAGAATCGTAAACAGTCAAATTACAGATAATAATAACGTCGTTATCAGAGGCAGTGGCAACTTCAGGCAAATAATCTCCATCTTCACTATCATCGGCATCACCTTCAGCTACACTGTCTTCATCAACTTCTGTACCCTCTTCCATAATCAGCTTTCGAAGAGCTTCAGCTGTGGAATACCTAGCCATGGTGTTATTTATTTTCTACTACTTGAAATGTAAGCAAAACATAATGGCTGACTTCTAAAAAATGTCAAACTAATATCAGTAAGTGTTCTAAAATATAATAACATTACAAATTATTGCAGTAATTAGCACTAATTACCTGAAATTGTTTATCATATCAACGTATTAGTTTTGGGGTGCAAATTGCACCCCCGATGAACCTGTGCTGGCAAAAATTGACGTAAACTCTTTTTTTATCGTTTTATGCATGACTATAGGAAAAAATGGTAGGCCTACACTTACAATGTCCTAGAAGATAACTGCTGAAATTTTAATAATAACACGCGAGTAGCCATAGAAACGGTCATGGGGTGCAGATTGCACCCCAAGGAACCATTGAGGGTTAACTTATATTCTAATTAGTGATATACTTCCAACCGCAGCTGTAGCCAGGGACGGCCTTAGGCACAGGCAGTTGCCTGGGGTGCCAAAATCTAGGGGGCGCCATTTTCACACAAAAAATGTGTTTTAACGGTTTTATGCTTTTCACTCTTTTATCAGTTTTTCAATGACAATGATTATTTTCATTTGAATTCAAAACTTTCGATTATGGAACAAATTGAAAATAATTATTGATTTAATTGCACCTTTTCAAGTAGGCCTAATTCAATTTCGACACCACACAAATTTCAGCTTAACCATTAAAATCAATAATGTCATGTCTCAGCAGTTTGTGTCTGTAAGAACCATGACCGTCCATAAATCTAAAGCTGACAAAGTGACATCTTTAGACTGAAAATGCCAACAATTGAAGAAATAGGCCTACTCTAGAATATTGAATAGCCTACAATTATGTAGACCTATCTTTATTTGTTGACTGCCGAGCAGACATCGCATTTGAAGTTAATTATTTGTAAAATCTGTTCATTTACCTTTTAATAATAGTTTTCTCAAAAATAACTAAATCAATTTATAATTTTGATCTTATAAATTTATAAGTTTAATTTTAATCTTAAAAATTACGTTAAACCCTATGGAGTCAGAAGTTATCGGGTGCTCAAAATATTGTAGCCTAAGGAAACAAGAAACAAAAGTTAGTATCAAAATCAAATAGGATGGCTTTCCAGCTATTTCAGCAAAACTGAAACTACTTTAGCTGTTAGTGTTAGTACCCAGTCATCAGCTAGCATTGCCTAGCAATTTGCTTGTAATATACTAATATTGCAGATATTTGCTTAAATCGCTTTCAGCTGTATCGTGTTTTGATAAACCGAAATCCGATGGAGAGACACTACAAGCAGAAAAAAATTCTGATTATGTCAACAAAATTAATATTTTTCTTGTTTCGGTAATTCGAATGTTTGTTTAACCCTTATAGGGTCACGATTTTGGTCACCGGAGGGTAAAAAAATACCCCCACTGTGATTCGCATGATTCTTATGGTAAACTCCGATTTTCAAGTATAAAACTAAAAAAAGTTATTTATAGAAGGTACTGACATAATAATTATTGTTTTTATTTATGGATGCACAAGCTATTGCTGACGTCATTGTTTACTGTGTAGTAATGCATGCAGAAATTTTAGAAACAGTTTTAAAGTATCACAAGAGGTTATTCATCTAATATTTATGTATGAAATGTTTGGAGCAGATGTGGTCAGAAGGAATCGGAAGACCGAAGCTTAGATCAACGTGTGCATGCATGGGTGTTTATGCGTGCATGAATGCATAAGTGCATGTACGTACGCATGTATGTAGGCATCTACATGCACATGTATGGATTGAACTATGTATACATGATGCATGATGCATATATATATATATATATATATATTTATATTATGCTTATATATATATAAAATATATATATAGAATGTTCAGATACTGATAAGGAGTAACAGCAAGACACTCATGTGTAAAGCATGCATAATGTTATGTTTATAAATTCATGAGTAAAATAGCTATGACGTGGTGCATTTTCGTACTTTATAGCTGATTTCGGTGCATGAATAACTAATGAAACTGGATGCATTCTGTGGATGTAACATGTTTAGGAAAAGTCATGGAAGCGATTTCTTCAACTATTTTCAGGGATTAAAATTTCCGTGAAAAATCGAGATGGGGGTAGTTTTTACCCCCCGGTGACCCTATAAGGGTTAAACTTAAAGGCCTTTTGTCGAATGTCGACTAACCTCTGTTAGTATCGGGTGGATTAATTTCGAGTGATTATGGCGAAAAAATCGGCGATAAAGATGGATGACCTAGTTGAGGCCGTACAAGACACACGTGTTCTCGAGGAAGAAAATCGTTTGCTCAGCTTGCGTGTTGACGACTTTGAAACTCACAGTCGTATAAATAATCTCATCATTTATGGCATCCATGAATCAAATCGACCTGATTCTCGGTTGTGGGCTTGCAATCGAAGAGTCGACATGAAGAAAATCAAGACACTACTCAGGCAGTGATTGGTTTTTGCCTAGCCATATGGATTCAAACATGCGGGGTCCTGTTGCCGGAACGTGGACTGTCTTGAAACCATGAAAATTTCATTTATCATGAATATCTGTTATTAAAAAAAGCGTTACGGTAAACATTATTCTTTTAAATGCAAGAGTCAGTTCACATTGGAAACTGTGCGTGTAAACTGTTATAGTAGGCCTATAGACTATAGAGGTACAATAGTAGTTTGACCTCGGCTTGACCTCCCCGGTTTTGATCTGGCACCGAAACGAACAGAGGAGTTTAGCTATTGCGGACTTTTCCATTCTGATATAGCGCCGGTAATTAAACCTGGTCTCACTGACGTGGCTTAGTGGGCACTGAGAAATTTTCGAAGATTTACATTAGGCCTAAGCTTACATTACATTTTGTAAGTAGATTAAAGCGTTAACAGAAGCCAAACTGCAATGGCTTTAAGCATGGTTCAAACATACTAGGCTGCTATAGCGCGTTAAGATCAATGTATAATTATAGGCCTATTGATTTGGTTTAACATCATTGCTAAGAAAGTTATACACACAATCATATTAAATTTTAGCCTACCTGTTTCAAGTTTCCTCTCTATATCGGTAGGCCTATCCGGTACATGTATTTGGGTATAGAAATTTGATATAGCCCTATACCACACACTCTAAAAGCATGACAAGTGGAATGTCTGCTAGTTTGATGATAGATGTTTAATGTTTAAGCCTGTCCATGGACCCGTGGCCTATCAGCCCTATCTTACACTGAAACTAGCTATTTTGGGAATTGGGAAGGGAATCCTTGAGGGAATCCTATATCGGATGACTCATTGACTGTGAGTGCCTTTAGTCACTTTAGTGTGACTGTTGGACGACTTTAACCGGAATCCTGAGAGACATTTACACTTCGCTCACTCGAAGGGCGAAGGGGTTAATTCAGGATCATGCTAGCTTTCCATGGCATGTCAATACTGCCTGTCTCTCTAATACCGAGTCTACTCCTTCGGTCCCTTCATTCTTAATAGGCCTAAGTCAGCATAGACAGAACAGCAATACTTGGCGAAGCACAGTTAAACGTAGACCTATCGCGAAAAAAGATCGGTACGCCACTCTTAGCTTGCATAACGTGGCAACCCGGTATGTTTTGGGGCCATAAATAAATTTCTAAAAGGCCCCACATTTGCCAAAATGGTCTCAGAGGGAGCGGCCGCTCCCTCTGCACCCCCTGGCTACGCTACTGCTCCAGAGTAGAAACCTGAAGAGGAGCTATATAAATTTTTGGAATGAATGGATGAATGAATGAATAACGATCTAATTCAAATGGCGTTTTAGCAATTTGAACATATTACAAGCTTTATGTGGCAATTAATAGGTTTGTGTTATTACTGCACAGCGCATTCAAAGTTGAATAGATTTTATAATTTTTATCAAATTGAACTATTTTATAAAAATAAACTTGACTCAAAAGCAGGCGGATTTACAACATTCTACTAGAGCTCCGAAGATCATGCAATATAATAGAGACAGGATTAAGTTATACTGATCCGATGAGAACGTGGGTTTAGATATGTATGGGTGATTGGGGTCCGAAGTTCGACCCCCGTAGAGATACTTAGACTTCCAGAAGCAGTAAGGAAATCTGGATTTGAAATCACTAATCAACAAACTGTGCGTGGTTTCACAATGAATCCTGACGCTTCGTGGGAGTCGACAGTCATTCTCCATCAGGGAAACACAGACCACACTTCCACCATTCTGTTTTGGGGCCATAAATAAATTTCGAAAAGGCCCCACATTTGCCAAAATGGTCTCAGAGGGAGCGGCTTCCCGTCGCTTAGAGTCGAGGCACGGTGAGAGAGCCCCCTGTAAACCGTAGGCCTACTGGTTTCATGAAGCTAACGCTCATCATTATGACTTAAGGACTTCCTCTTCCTACGCGGTCCCACCACAGCAAGCGGCCACTAGCAACGAGTTCGCAATACTTGTAGTAGCGCTTATAAAGGCATAAGAATAGCGACGCTGAAAATGGTTCCGCGACAACTCGTCGAATGACATTTCGTATAACGACACTTCGTCTACGACAATAATTCGTCTAACGACATTTCGTCTACAAGTGTATCTGTATCAATTACGGCAAATCAACAGAGGCCATTTTCTTATAGTTTCACTAAAACGTGCTATAGATCCTCAGGAATCCAGCTTCTAATTACTGACACGATTATTTTCATCAATCCAGCTTCTATTGAATGGAAGCCTATTTTCATCCATGCATCCAGGTTGATTTCCAGCTTTAATTTACGGTAAAAATTATTTCGACCAATCCAGCTTCTATTTCAACACAGGAATGTTTTCATGAATTCCACCTCCATTTCAGGAAACAGTTTTTTGCTCATCAATCCAGCTTCCATTTTAAAGTGACAATATCACATAACTTAGTACACGAAATGTCGTTCGACGAAGTGTCGTAGACGAAATGTCGTTCGACGAGTTGTCGTGACACCGCTGAAAATGTGGGGCTTCGAATATAGGCTATACGAGGAGAAATGTGCGACCATGAATGGAAGACACTGAAGAGAAGCGAAGACATTCAGATCAGGTGGAGCTTATATGATGCTAGAGAATTACCCGTAGCATCATGATATTAAACGCAATGCCGGTTTCATTAGCTAACCATGCGAATGTATGCTACATGCGTCATTTGAACTTAAACCCTTATTTTTAAACAACTCGGCAGTAAGGTTGCTCACTTAAGTTTCGAACAAGGACATAATCCAGCTGAAAGTAGATGAAAATATCAACTGGAATAATAACATTTCAGGGTATTAAAAACACATAGGCCTATTCCATTCAGAGAAATTTAAGCACGTGCAATTTACGACACGCAGCTTATTTATTTAGAGGTTAAGAACATAATTAAATGTAATATAAATATCACAAAAGACAACAAAACACAAAATTTACAGGATATAATGACAATTATGACAATCTTGATTACACATTTATTTTCGTAATGACCAACCATAACGTCTAACACTTAATCTAAGTAGAAAAAGCTAATCAATTCTATTACTTAATATCATGAAAGCAACTACAATATTAATAATATGTACAATATCAGTGAAATATCTAGTCTCAGCAAAAGTATGTACAGCTAAATGTAATAGTTAACAATCAAATTGTCAAGTAGTGGAATCCAGAACGAAAGACCTTACTGCGTCTTTAGTATATAGCATAAAATTTCATTTTTATGGCATCCAGCAATTCTACAGTCTTACAATAATAATGAGAAAAGGCAACACCTTAGATATGAGGTGCCCATATGGAGGAACCTCTGTATGTAGTCTACATCAGAATGCCTCCTGTCGAAGTAAAGTATTGTGAAATGAGAGTGGCACAAAGTAACTATTCGTATATATTAAGGTATAATTTCATTGCATCTTTTCATTATAAATCTCTAAATTCCAAATGTTTTCAACTGCAATTATGCGGAATCATAATTCAGCACAACTCGGCAAATAAGTCGTCAGGTGGAGAAAATCGATGGCTAGAACAATGCTCTAGAAATTCCTTCTCTATTTCAAACAATTCGTCACATATACCACATCCAAAAGATTTTGACAAAAACGCTTTTGCATCCACAGGAGATTTATATTTGCCAATATACAGACAATCTCCATCTCTTTTCGGAAAAGGACCTGCAATTCCACTAGAATCCGGATGTAACTTCGTTGAGTAACGTTCATTTTCTTTCTCAAGTACCCCTGGACTACTAAATCTGATGAAATGATCAGACAGGTTAGCAATTACTTCACTTCCCATTTTAAGATCCTGTTGCGGTGTTCCTACATGGAGTTTAAACTGCTTGGCTGAAGAACTGCTCTTGTATACAGTTTTTATTGTGCGAGTGTTGCTTCTCAGTTGCATGAGTTCTTCTGTGTTTCTTTAGATGTCCAATATCTGTGAATCCTTTATTACAACACTCACATATGTATGGTTTAACTCCTGTGTGGGTTTTCATATGCACCATCAAGGTCCCTACTTGAATAAATGATTTCTGACATAACTGGCACTTGTATGGTTTTTCGCCAGTATGGGTTCCCATGTGCGTTTTCAGATAACAACCATGATTAAATGATTTACCACATAACTGGCACCTGTATGGGTTTTTCAGCAGTATGGGTTCTCATGTGCGTTTTCAGATTACTACCCTGATTAAATGATTTCTGACATAACTGGCACCTGTATGGTTTTTCACCAGTATGGGTTCTCATGTGTGTTTTCATATGACCAACCTTGATTAAATGATTTCTTACATAACTGGCACCTGTAGGGTTTTTCACCAGTATGGGTTCTCATGCGCGTTTTCAGATGACCACCTTCGATTAAATGATTTTCCACATAACTGGCACCTGTATGGTTTTTCACCAGTATGGGTTCTCATGTGCGTTTTCAAATTACTATCGTGATTAAATGATTTCTGACATAACTGGCACCTGTATGGTTTTTCACCAGTATGGGTTCTCATGTGCGTTTTCAGAGTACCACCTCGATTAAATGATTTCCCACATAACTGGCACGTGTAGGGTTTTTCAGCAGTATGGGTTCTCATGTGCGTTTTCAGATTACTATCTCGATTAAATGATTTCTGACATAACTGGCACCTGTAGGGTTTTTCACCAGTATGGGTTCTCATGTGCGTTTTCAGAAGACTCTTGTGATTAAATGATTTCTGACATAACTGGCACCTGTATGGTTTTTCATCAGTATGGGTTTCATGTGCGTTTTCTGACCATCTCGATTAAATGATTTCTGACATAACTGGCACCTGTAGGGTTTTTCACCAGTATGAGTTCTCATGTGCCTTTTCAGATGACCACCGTGATTAAATGATTTCTGACATAGCTGGAGCTGTATGGCTTTTCATCCGTATGGGTTTTCGTATTCTCCATCAGGATTCTAGACTTAATTGTTAATTTCAACGTTTTTCTCAAGGATGAGGTTCTTTGATGAGCTGTGATACGATCACCTTCAGTGTAGAGTTTCTGAAATAAATGACGTTTGTCTGTGTTTTAAATTATTCCCTCGTCACAAGATTCTAGACAAAGTCGGGATGAGTTTCTATACACATTACAGATTAACTTCATTTAAGGACTTTCAGATGCTTACAAGAAGAGTTCATGTTTCATGTATCAGTAGTTCTTGTCGAGTAAGATAAGAAATTATTCACACAGAAAAAAAAACGTCACGACGAAATACTGAAGCTATCCATCCGTCGTATAATGGCACACCTTTATGTTATTATTAGGGATAAACTTATAAAGATAATTATAATGGTTGACTGTAGTTAAATGTTAACTCCGCCACTGATTGTACTTTGTCAGTGCCAGTCCCAAGCCTGGATGAAGGAGAAGGGCGACGCTAATGATCTTTGTTATCACACAGTGTAGTTAAACTGAAACTACTACTACTACTGAAGCGAAATTTCGGTAAAACAAATCCACTGTAATATTATTAAGATGAAAGCCTTGTCTTACAACTAGATTTTGAAGAATGTTGAAAGAATGTTTGCTCGTCCTTTTCATATATGCTTGCTTAAAAAAATAACAGAAAAACGTCAATATTTAACATGTTTATAGAACATAATTTCATTGCAGCTCAATGCAGTGGAAAGACTGTTCATTCATGTATTGTACTCAAGCATCACCATATACACCATAGCATCACAATATCACTCCCGTTCTTAAATCACTCCACTGGGTGAAAATCCTTGAGCGCATCCATTTCAAAGGCTTGTCGCTCTACCTACAACTCAATGCAAATACTACCAGCCAAAGTACCTTCGCACACTCTTCACCATCCAGCCATCCAGGTCTATCCGTTCATCCTCATATCTCACTCTCTCCCGTTCCCATATACTACTCGCTTAAGTTCTCCAATCGATCCATATCCCACACTGCACCTCAACTCCGGAACAAACACCCTCTGAATCCCGAATATTTTCAGTTCCTCCAATAAAACTGCCACTCACTCACCGTCACCTGCCTCAAGCGTCGTGCCAAAGTCTTTCCAACTTGAAGTCTCACCTCTTCCAGAAATCATACCCTGATCCATCCGATCCTCTGCCTTCCAAGCTTTGTCGTTCTCGACGAAATGCGCCATAACAGTTGATCTGCCTGTCTCTGGTCTCGCTGGACATCGATCTCTGGACAACCCTTCTGATATGACGCAGCACTCGTGAATAAGATGATGCTTTTGCGCTTAGCTTTAGAGTAGCGCTTTAGAAATTTTGATTACGATGATTACGATTCGTAGTTGAGTGACTATAGCTAGCAAATGCACGTTTCCAGAAATTCTGTAAGTAATTTTCTACTAAAATTTGTCTTGCTTAAACCCTTAATGTTACAGATCTGTCTCAAAACAGAATGGCCTGACGCCTGTACTTAAAAATACACCATTCCATGAATAGACAAATAACTTGAAGCCAAGTTTAAATCACGCCATCTCAAATCTTCATAGCAGTTTCCAAAAGTAAGACAGGTAAAAGTTGGTAATTTTGTAAACAGGCTATAAGACAATCTCACAGAAGACTTGACTTAAAACTGACATCTGAAATATGCAGACAGCACTTTGAACAGAGATAAAAAGGGACAAAAAGTCTTAAATGATCGGCTTATGTTGCCGTTTTATAAAATGCATTAGCTTATGTGTCGCTCCAGCGTCCCTCCTTCTGGTAATTTGCCACTTGGTACTTGCATATCCCTGCAAGAACTCGGTCATACACGATATACTTTGCTTGCACAAGAGTTCAACGTGTAGGTGACATGGAGGGCTTTTGAACATCAAATGGTTTAAGATACACTTGATGTCCAATTTCCCCCAAAGAGCTAGAAGGACGGACGCTGGATAAAATCGAGGTAAAAAACACCGGGAGGAAGGAAACCCGAAAACACATCCCTATCTATACTAAGCACGGTGAAATCAACAACACGAATGAAGCTAACGACTACCCTGGGAGTGAACCTCTGGCCGAAGAGACAGCAGGGCCTCGTTGGTCTTCAGCTAGCGAAACCCGTGTCCAAAAACAATATCATCTGAGGACAGGAACTTGGAATATTCGGACAATGCAAAGAGCTGGAAAATAGGCAAACGCAATCATTGAAATGAGAAGAGTAAGAAGAATGCAGATCCTGGGTCGACTGCAGTGGTCAGAAGGAAGGATGACGGAGACTACACAGAGAATGATATACTGAAAGGTCATGAGCAACAGTCAGAAGGTAATGCTGCTGCTGGAAAGGACTGTGCAGATTGTCACCAGCATCGAAAGACATGGACACAGAATTATGGTTGTCAAATTAAGGGCAGAACCAGAGTTAAAGACTTGTGCTGATGTAGAAAGAGGTACTGGTCTGGCAAGTCTGTACGCGGTTGATCAGTGGCAGTCTGAGACCGAGGAACTAGAAGGTCATGATGGTCGAAAGAGCTGAGAGGACGTCCAGAGGTATCTGAGATAGGCGGTCTCATACGATCACAGAGGTAGCGTGGAGCTTGACCATTTTCTATGATGATTTTTCTAAAACAAGGTGCCCTTCAGGGTTGCTCTCTTTTGCTCTAATTAGAGTCCATACCACACCACTAGGAACATAACTTGGAAGTCATTCACTACGATAAAAATTTTAAATTTCATTAGACAAGTTTATCATGTAATTCTTTTGTGCAGCTGTTGTCCACTGCCTTTGAGGAGATGAAGTATTGGATGCCAATTAGCTCCTCTTCAATATAATTAAAATTTTAATATCTGATGCTGGGCAATTTGGAGACCTAAACTGAAGGATTACCCAATCCACTAGAGCTAAGGTTTGAATGATTTAAATGTTGAGTTGGCGATGCTGCTCAAAGCTACACGTTAACCTATTCATGAATCATCCAACTTCTAGTTTCAATTATGAAAATTTTCATTACCAACAGAAAATACGGGATTGAAAACGTAGCATAGTATTCGTTTAGCTACGGTTCTACCGGACTTTCGACTGATCGCAACTCCGCCATTGTAGATCCGTGCTTTAGTGTCAGGCAGTACCAGTCCCGAGCTTGGATTAAAAACAGAGCGATGTTAATGATCTTTGCTATCACACAGTGTCGTTAACCTGAAACTAAGTACCTATGATCGCCTACGACAGACTCAAACATTAAGCTCGAACTATTACATTAGCGACAGCTTTTGCAGTTTTGCATTATAACTGTTTCAGTGGATTACAGGGCAAAATTATACACACTAAGTGGTAAAATCTTACCAGTCAATGTATTATTAGTGATGTATTTCAACGACAATCTGAATTCTACTTCCATCGTACAAAATGGCGCGCGATGAAAGAGTTAGGTTCTGAAGATATCTACGCTGAACGGAGAAAGTATATCCTGCCATCTAGTGAGCAGCTTAGAGTGCTACATCAACTAGCTAAACATAATAAACAGACCTGGGAAATGGTAATGTTCATTTTATATAATTATAAAATAGCTTTCAGTGGCATCTAATTAATTGCAGGAAGAGTCTTCTTGACAAAGACACTCGTTAGGCCCTGAAAATGTAGGCCTAAATCTTGAATAGAATTAATTAGGGCGAAACTCTCCCGACTTCGACGACGAATAGATCCATGTCCTACAAGTGACTACAGCCATATCAGGTGAAACGTAGGCTAAAACAGAACGTTTTCACATCAATTTCCAGCCACAGACCTTACTGTTCTTAATTCATAGACAATGAGCCACCTACATATACAGTAGGCTACTGGTGTCCGCTGTTTTGTTTCAAACTCACTGAGAATAAAAGATCGCGTTAATCTGCTTTTATATTCCAGTCCATTGCGGTTGAATACGAATGAAGCTATTTCACAACGATCAAAATGACGCTTTTGTAATATGAACATATTATAAGCTTGATGTGACAATAGATTTTATAATTTTAATTATTATTGAACTATTTATAAGAAAATAAACATGACTCAAAATCAGGCGGATTTAGTACATTCGATGTTGATAGATCCTGTGCTACGACAAAAATGCCTACTAGAGCTCCGTAGATATAGTACTATAATGGGGAAACCCTCAGACAGGTAGTGTAATAGTTTAGAAGATCTTTATTGATAACGTATTTTATGTCCAACCAACTCGCACCCCAGTCCGATTCTAACTGCCCTTGTTCCTTGATCTTCCATAGATCTGTCCATGTGGCAAAGCCACTTATATAGCGCTATTACATCCCTCCCAATCTTGATTATAAAGAGTAATTTTAAACAATTATAAGTTTAGTGTTCCATTTTAGAAGTCTCATGTGTGGGTAGACTACCACACCAAAATCAGCAACAGGGCAGGGATTATTCTGCCCTGACAAAATCTTTCAGCCACTTGGGCTCATTTCTTTCACGATGAGACCGTTTCAGCAATGTTCTCTGTCCAGATCCCTCCGCTGAAGAATCATGTAGGGATTGGGAATTGAGATTGCCTCCACCGTCATCCCCTATGATCGGGACTGGTTCCACAGTTGGTTGTTGCATCGGATTGACAGGCTTTGGTTGTTGCATCGGATTGACAGGCTTTGGTTGTTGCATCGGATTGATAAGCTTTGGTTGTTGCATCGGATTGACAGGCTCGGTGGGTGTTTCGAACTCCTGTTCAGCGTCGACTGGGTTGCCATGGACAACTTCTGCCTCAACTGATTTAAAGAACGATGAGTTGCGCTTGACTTGTCTCTCTCTCCTCTTCACCGTGATCATTGAACCTTTTCTGCTGACGACTTCGTATGGCAGCGGTTCGAAAGGAGTGTTGCTCTTGGAATATGTATGTGGTGACTTTAGCAGTACCGAATCACCGACAGCCAAGGTTGATGATTTAGCATTAGACCCATAATCAGCACGCGCCTTCATTGCAGCCTTTTGATGAGCATCATGACAACGAAGGTTGTGATCGTCTTCCTCCATCATTAGTTGTGGCAGTTTCACGGCCATGGGACGGCCAAACAACAGTGTTGCTGGTGGGACCCCGGTTGTTGAATGCGGAGTCGCCCGGTAATTGCGAAGGAAGCAGTATAACTCCTGCATCCAGTTCTTGCCCTCCACGTACGCAGTCTTTATCACCTTTTTGGCTGTTCTCATGAATCCTTCGACCTCATCATTAGCTCTAGGCCATTAGCGTGTAATTTTGCAATGTTTAAAGCCTAGGTTTGAACTGAACATCTCAAATTCTTTGCAGTTGAAAGGTGGCCCGTTGTCGGACTTGAGCGTCTTTGGTACTCCATATTCCGAGAAGATCTTGTCAATTCTAGGAATGATCGTTGATGCCGTGAGAGACGATATGATGTCAACCACTGGAAATCTGGAGTATTCATCATACATGACCAACAGATAGTGGCCATGGACAGTAACGAAGTCAATGCTGACATGTTGCCATGGACCCGCAGTCAGTTCAGAGAATTTCAGCGGCTCGCGATTCTCCAGCGGCGTAGCGGCAGGGGGTAGACGAGACCGCGCTTGGGATTCACCCATTTTGTCAATGCCCGAAAACCATATTTTTTCTCTTAACGGGGCTTTTGTCTTGGTTATCCTTTGGTGTCCTTCAGCAACATTGATGAGGTGTAGCTGGGTAGACGTCTCCCAGCTCAGCAGACCAAAGGACAATGAGACAGACAGGGAAATAAACAGCAATTCAGACAGACAGACAGAAGGACAGACGAATGGACGGACATAAAGACAGACATGGAGAGACACTTGACAGATAGACACAGACAGATGGAATTGGAAGGAGAAGTAGACAGCAGAGCAAATGAGTAAGCTGGTTCTCAGTGCTTAACATTGATGTGTCAAATAGATTATCGAGATTATGATATCACGGTTTGTTTATTCGGCGTACAAGTCATTAGGCCTATAGCCTAATTATTGAATATTACGTTAATGCGCTATGATGAGCCAGGTCTCCAACAGTCGGATCACTTCTTTTTACAAGACAGTATTATGTAAATGTCACAAATCGCAATTTTACTAAATATGACTTATAATAATTATTGGTATTTTATATAAGCCTAGAAATCTGTTTGCGGTAAGTTAAAAGATATTCGCTAGATGACGGGATATACTTTATAAAATTCCAGCTTACTTCATATTGTAGCCAAATATTTCAATCGTCGCCATTTTATGCTGATGACAGTTTAAACCAGATTATGGAGAAATTCGACTTTAATGCCAAAACAGGTTAGATTCTATAACTCTCTGCGTGTAATTTAGCGGACTAACACATTTAATTAACGACAGCTAAGTCAACGAGAGGGTTGTAAATATATTGTTTGTAAAAGGTAAACGATCTGAATGTTTATTTCCCTCTGAAACAATGTCTGGAAAGTCATTCAGACGAACATCAAACCATTAGATGTCGTTAGACGCAGTTCCATAGCATTCATCGTTCTTTGTTTCTTAAACGGGAAATGGTATGTTAGCGTATTGATTATTTTGCCCGTTGTAGCACTATTATTTGTCATCAGTCCAACTTCTACTTTGGCTAGAATCCTTCCAATCGATCCTGCTTCCATTAGGCTAAAAGTCGTTTCAATTCAACTTCTTTTTAAGCAGGAATTATTTTTTTATCAATAAAATTTTTATTTAATTAAGAATTATTTTCGGTAAACGTGTATTTTAGCGTCCTAAATTATTTCTGACTTATAACGTATTCCCAGAGAAATTTAAGCATTTACGCTTATATTTGTCATATTCCGGAATATATCTCTGCTAAAAGAAACCAAAACAACCGAATAAAACTTAATTAAGAAGAGAAAATAAAAACGAATTGAGTCGTTAAGCGACCATTCGACGACAACCGGAAGTCAAGCGGCTATGGTAGGCCTACATTACCCGCGGCTCAAGGAATCTCTATTGACCGTGGCTATTAATAGCTACACCTCAACTTAACCGCAGCTATTAATAGCTACACCTCAACTTAACACAATGCTGAATATTGCGTTAAGTTGACGTGTTAAGCCTATGAGATACGAACAGGTCGCGCACTCATACGCTTCACTAATTACCGTCTATGAGGCACTAACACTTCCCACACGATTGATTTGCAGGTGTTTTATGCTATCAGTCTGCATTGAAACGGACATACTTGTGTTTGCAAGTGGTGTAATAACGAATACACTTACTTACTTACTTTTCTTCTGCATTATGTAAAAAGCCTGAACGTGGAATTTGTACCAGGGTACTCCTACCATAATTCTTATCCTTACATATACTTCCTAATCACTCATTTCCTGCAAAAACTCTTATCCCAGTCTTCACGCTTCACACTAACCATTTTTGTGAAGCCTAAATGCATTGGACAATTTGCATAGCAAGAAATGCCCTTATTTGACCCTTGAAATAAAATACTTATCGTATAAGTATGCGAAAGCACTTTCCAGGGTGTAAAGAGCAACTTTGAGACTAACCAAAACGGTAATCATCCATCACCTTCAAACATTATCCTCACAGAAATAATCCTTCAAACTTACCCATTAGTGTCAAGCCAAAATCCATTGGAACAAATACATTGCAAGAAATGCTATTATTTAACCATTGAAATAAATACTTGTCGTCTAAGTAAGAAAACACCCATTCTAGGGCCAAAGGAGAACCCCAATGCTAATCAAAACTCCAAACAATCATCTGTTTAAATCACCATTCTCGAAGTGGTAGCCTTTGCTACTAACCATTACTGTCAACGCAAAATCCATTCTACAAATGCATTAAAAGATATACTGTACTTGACCCTTGAAATAAATACTTAGACCCTAAGTACGTGAAAGCCGTATCTAGGGACTAAAGATCACCCTTAGTGCTATCCAAAGCGCCAATCACCCATCCACTTCAATCACCACTGTGTAAGTGGTAGCCCGTAAAGAATACCACTATTTCCATTGTGCAAATACATTGCAATATATTCTGTTACTTGACCCTTGAATTGAAATACTTAGACCCTGAGTATGTGAAAGCCGTATCTAACGCCTAAAGAGTACCTCTATTGCTGATCAAAACCACAATCACCCATAACTTTTAATCACTTTTCTCTAAGTGCTCACCCTTCGACTGAAACATTTTTGCCAAGCCAAAATACACTGTAGAAATCCCTTCAAATAGTGCTGCTACTGGACCCTTCCTATTAAGTACTTCTCGTCTAAGTATGTGAAAGCCTTTTATAGGGCCTGAAGAGCACTTCTGGTACTTACCAAAACCACAATCACCCAGCTTTTTCAATCACCCTACTCTAAGTGCTCACCCTGCAACTGATACATTATTTTCAAGGCAAAATACACTGTAGAAATCCATTGCAAGTAATGGGGTTACTGGACCGTTCCTATTAAGTACTATCAATCTAGCTTCTATTTAAGCCAAATTCTTTCCATCAAGCCCACTTCTGGTTAAGAAAGATCACTTTCATCAATCCTACTTCCATTTAGCAAGATTTCTTTTCATCAGTGCAACTTGTGTTTGACCAGTACTGAAAACCATCCAATGGGCATAAATAAATACGCTAAAATACACTTCTACCTAAATAAATAATGTGAAGTCAGGCAATTAAGCAATCTTACGCTTACCGTTAGTTCTACTGTAACAGGTAATCCTGCTTTTTAGCGTATTCTGTTCTTGTTACTTCCAATGCAAAATAATAGCATATATTTAATTATTTCAATGATTTTCATGATTAGTGTCATCAATCCAGCTTCTGTTTACACAAGTATTATTTTCATCAATTCAACATCTAGTTTCACAGGAGACTATTTTCATCAATCCAACTTCCCTTTTAACGCAAAAATTCTTTTCACCAAACCGACTTATATTTATGGAAGGGATTCTTTTCATCAATCTCGCTTCTATTTACACAGAGAATTATTTTCATCTGTTTCCATTTACACACCCAGGTAAGAGAAATAATTAAATACGCTTAAATACAGGATACGTTCGATGCAATAATGAAATTTGCTGCTGAAATGCAGATTGACCAGTTCTGCAAATGTGCATTGGTTGAAAATGGTTTCTTGTTTTATGGATGTCATCTAGGTCGATACATGCAAATAATTGTGATTTATTTACTAACTTGGCATATGCTCAGTTTATTTCCTTCAGAAAGATTGTTGACATGAAATATATGATCTAAAATACTAAATTAAATATGCATCATGTAAACGACTTTGTAATTTCTTTTATTAAAATGACATGAGGGTTGTATTACTAGCATAGTTCCAGATGTGAGGTTGTAAATAGCAAAATTACAAGAATTGTAATTTCATTTGTTTTCTTATGCTTTATATATCTTAGTATTGAAATGAATTATTAGTTTATCCAAAGGGAAAATATTTGAAAGTATTACTACAGTATTGCTTTAACATGTCACTGATGTCAGTTAAATGAAACATGCAAGTAATCTGCTTTTAATAGTGTATGAAACTCGGAGAACAAAATGAGTGATATGCCTAATACTTATTTATGAGATATTGGAGCTGCAGTTTCAAGAAAAGTGAGCTGCAGTGTATTTCCGCTACATATTGGCTAGCAGTGGACATTAAGGCTGCTGCAATATTCTTCCATTCTCCAAATGATGCCTGTTATTTGTTACCATTAGTTGTTGCTTGGCACTTGATACATGCATGTGATCTTAGATCTGTTTAATACTTTTTTCTGACCAATTTTGACTATAAATTATGAGAAGGGAAATGATTCTCTTGTTTTTTGTAGTGAACAAATTCCTTTTTGGAATTCTTCTATTTAAATACAGCGGTCAATGAAGACAAGTGATTCATGCTGTATAAGTGCATGGTTGAAACTTCAGATGTCAACATTGCTGGCAGAGTGTTTTGTGCAATAAGCAATTAAAACGACCAAATTAACAACAACTGTTTTCACTTATGTTTGATGCTTTAGTTAGCTTAACCCTCAGGCTACCAAGCTTTTTTTGTAACACGGACTACCAAGGGGGGGGTTACCACCCCCCCTGGATTTCGGGTTTGGTTTCACATATCATTTCTTGTAATACACCAGTGGATTCAGCATTCAATTCTGCACATAATGGTATATTTAGTTGTACATTATGTGAATGCACCTCGAAATTACATCATTTTTAACAAAGGAACCGATAATTAGCGATATTTTATATTATTGCGTACATTTTGTACTTTTTGGATAAACAAATATACGATTATGTGTGTTTTGAAACTGATCTGTGTATCCAAGATACACAAATACATACCTACACATGTTTATATACGTATAAATATGCATCCATACATATATACATGTACATTTATGCATGCATACATTACAATGCTGCATTCAGCCATTTTCACACAGATTACGCGTATTATTATTTATTTTGATCACTTCCGGTTTTCAAAAGACAAACATTTAAGTATGCAAATGAAGCCCTACATTCCCTCTAAAGAATGGTATATTTGTTTCTCTTCTGGAAAGAAAACTGAATACGCTACAGACAAAAACTAAGGGGGAGTCCTTCCATTCAACCATTTTTCACGCATATTACGGGTATTATTATTTATTTTGATCACTTCCGGTTTTCAAAAGACAAACATTTAAGTACGCAAATGAAGCCCCACATTCCCTCTATAGAATGGTATAATATGTGTCTCTTAATATTAAATGACGGATAAGATATAGTCGAAAATCTAGGGGTGGGGGTGGTATCCACCCCCTCTGGTGCCTCGGGTATATTGGGTATAACTTTTGAATGGCGTGGGCTACCACCATAATGTTTACCTCAAAATGTGCGCCAATGAATCTGCTACAGCTACCTAATTTTCAAAATTTTTATTCCACATGAAAAAAATTTTATGCATAAAACCTAGGGGGTGGCAACCACCCCCCCTTGGTAGCCTGAGGGTTAAGACATATCTAGGATATTTTGAAATCAATACATATTGAATCTTATTAATCTGCTGCAAAACACTGTTGCATCACACAAATTCAGTAAATTCTAGGCAGTCTCAGCATGAAACTGTAAAAAGTACTAAGTAGATTAGATAAATGACTTTCGAAATTGAAATATAGTAATTTTTATATTTGCAGCTATTCAAACTGTCTTATCACTCAGAAAATGTCACTAGGAGCCTAATCCTCTTCATGGTCTTCTCACCAATAAGCATTGTCGGTAAATGAGACATTCTTTAATTTCCTGTCTATTTTCTGAAGTTTTCCGCTTAACTGATTACGTTGGTGCTCCCTTTCTACTCCTCTGTATAGGAAAGGCAAGCTAATTCGGACATATGTCTACCAATTTCGTGGTTGAGTTTGCCAGGGCATGAAGTGGAGCATGTAATGGACTGAGCAGAATCAGCAGATTAATGAATGGAATTGATAAATATAGGCCCAGCAACTGAAAACGCTCATTTACATGTACCTAGCATAGTTAACTTTATAGATTTGACCATAATAGCAACATTCATGATGACGTTGTTGGATAGCGATAAGGCTGAAGAACAAGACCTGATTTTCAGTAATGTGTTTGGCCAGAGTTCAGTGTTTATTAGACCATGAGAACTAAGTCGATAGAAATGCTGCTATGAACAGGAAACCTTCTGTAGATTGGACTTGGTGATGCCAGTAAGAATCAAGTAACAGTAATCTACGGGTCAATATTACACCTACTTCCGTGCAAGTCACGAACATGCGTATGTGACATCTAAAATACCCCTCATGTATTTGATAAGGGACATAGTAGAGTTAAAATGCCACTTGGGCTGTAAGCAGCATCACCAACTCTTCCTGCTTGTAACATTTAAGTCATTCAACTTTTTCAGCTCTACTGGATTTCCAGGCAGCAGAGATTTAAGTTTTAATGATATTGAAGAGGAGGTTATTGGCCACCATCCAATACTTCGTCTCCTCAAAGGCAGCACTGGACAACAGCTGCACAAAAACAATTACAAGATAACTTGTCTAATTAAATTAAAATTCAAGTATATCATCTACTTTTGCAATGATACCCTAGTGATTGACTGCCAAGTTATGCACCTATTGCTTTAGAAAAGTATTGGTTGAAAATGCCATCAAAATATACTGACTATAAGTGCACGGGCGTAGTTAGGATGAAAACCAATTCAGTGCAAAAACTGAATGAACACACCATCAAAAACAGCAGATAAGTCAATTGGAACATATATACTGTAACGTTACTCTTATCCACAGTGCACAAGATGTAATTAGAAGCAAGAATAGATTTGTGAGTTAGAGGATAATAGTTGTGATGGATTAGACAGATGAACTTATTATTGTGTTACATATTTCAATTCCAGATGACATGCCAATCGCAATGACCTGTGAGAAAATGAGTTTGGAGATGAAGCAGCTAAACCTTTAGTGAAGTCTTTCCAAAGAAGAAAATGCCATATTATAATGACCTCCTCATACATATTGACTAAACGTAGTCTGGGCTCGAACCTAATTGTATTGTATTGTATTGTATTGTATTTGAACACTTGTTATAGCGTCCCTAAAAGATTTCCCATTGAGAGGCGCTCCCGACTCGGAGTCGAATCGGAGTTTCACGCCGAAGCGCATGAGCAATTGCGAGTGAAGGACTTGCCCAGGGTCCCTACGCGGCGACTTTGAGGTGGATTCGAACCCGCAATTATTCACACAGAAAATACTTCATGAAGAAGTACTGAAGCTATTCATCTGATGTATAATACACAGCTTTACGCTATTATTTAGGATATATTTAGTGAAGATATAATAGTTGACTATAGCAAGAGCTGGGTTATAACAAATCCAATGTAATATTAAGATGAAACCTTGTCCAAAACTAGCTTTTGAAGCTCTGAAAGAATGGTGCTCGTAACTTTCATACGCTTCCTAAAAATAACAGTAAAACGTCAATATTTAACATGATTTTAGAACATAATAATCACTGCAGCTAAATACAGTGAAGTGATTGTTCATTCAATTATTCTCAAGCATCACCATTATATAAACCAACGCATGACACTATAAATCCCGTTTTTATATAACTCCACTGCCTGAAAATACTTGGCACATCCACTTTGAAGTCTTATGGCTAAGTTACAACTCAATGTAATACTTCCAGCCACAGTACCTTTGCACACTCTTCACCATCCAGCCATCCCCGTCTACCCGTTCGTCCTCATTTCTCACCAGTGCATATTTTAACGGGTTTGGACTACTGGGACCAGTGGCGTAAGTAGAGTTCGTGTGCGCCCGTGGACAACAGTCCAGCGGAAAATTGTCTTCATTACCTTCTGCCAAAATTTGTGATGACCTTTTTATATGCATTTTCCCCTCTTTTTCCGACAATTGTCAGAAGCTTGCCAGTTTGTTAATAACTATCATTCGACAGGGTATTAACTAGTTTTCCCACATATTTTTCGAGGGGTAGTACCGAGTGTTTTCCACAAAAAACATTTCTCTGCGGCTACATAGGCACAATTATAAACCCCCGTTTATTACGCCACTGACTAGTGGGACAAAGTCTCCTACTATCATTCCAATGTTATTCGAAACTAACATGCTACTGGGGCGCGGTGGTATAGGGTATGTTCGGTGCCTTGCAGCCGTAAAGTTGCGGGTTCGAATCCACCTCAAAGCCGCCGCGTAGGGACCCTGGGCAAGTCCTTCACTCGCAATTGCTCATGCGCTTCGGCGTGAAACTCCGACTACAGCAGTAGTCGGGAGCGCCTCTGAATGGGAAATCTGGTAGGGGCGCTATAACAAGTGTTCAAATACAATACAATACAATACAATACAACATGAAATTAGAGTATTACCTAGGACAAATCACCAAAACTACTGGGACATATCCTAAAACTACTGGGACATATCCTAAAACTACTGGAACATTTGCCCAGTAGTTAAACAGTTAAAATATGCACTGTTTCTCACTCTCTCTCGTTCCCTTATCAAATAAATTAGCAGTATTTTAAATTGCCACACATGCACATTCATGATTTTCACATAATTGGGTGTCATATACATGTAGATTACTGTAAATCAATTCTAATTGGCACTACTAAGTCCAATCTACAAAAGTTCTAGAGTGTTGGCACTCTTTGATTAGAGTCATAGCAAAATATCAAGATATGAACATAAAACCCCTTTACAAAATCACAGCATTTGCTTCCTGTTCATCAGAGCATTTCTTTTAACTTGGGTCTCATGGTCTAATAAACACTACCATCCCGGTCTACCCGTCCGTCCTCAAATCTCACTCTCTCCCATCCTCACTCACTACTCGCCTCAAGTTCTCCAAGACTCCAACCGATCCATATCCCACACTTCACCTCAACTCCGGAACAAACACCTCTGAATCCCCAATATTCTCAGTTTCTCCAACAAAACTGACACTCACTAAACGTCACCTGCCTCAGGCTCCTCTACTCGTCATGCCACAGGCTTTCCAAATTGAAGTCACACCTCTTCCAGAAATCATTCAATGATCCATCCGATCCTCTGCCGTTCGAGCTTTCTCGTCCTCCAAGAAACGCACCACAACAGCTGATCCACCTGTCTCTGGTCTGTCTGGCAACAAGACACTGACTTCCACTGGACATCGATCTCTGGACAACCCCTCTGAAATGATGCAGCGCTCGTGAATAAGCTGATGCTCTTAGCTTAGCTTTAGAGCAGCGCTTTAGAAATATGTAGACTTTTACGATTACGATTCGTAGTTGAGTGACTACTTAGCCATAGGCCTAAAGGCAAGTCACATTTTCAGGAATTCTTTAGATAATTTTATACTAAATTTGTCTTCATTAAACACTTAATGTTACAGTTCTGTCTCAAAACAGAATGGCCTGACGCACGTAGCCTACTTAGAAATACACCATTTCATGAATAGGCGAATAAAATTAAGCCAATTTTTAATAACGCCATTTCAAATCGTCATAGCAGTTTCCAAAAGTATGGTCTGGGTCTCTATGTAAAGAAATAATGGTATTAAGCCTCATATATACATGTAGAGCGTCACACTATATGGATCATATATAGACGTCGTATTCCTAATCTCTGAATTTCCAAGACGCTATTCCAAAGACAAGTGCAAAGCACTAGATTATTCACGACTGGAGACATGGACAATATAGCTTCATTCCTCTATCTGCCTAAGGGCAGAAAGAACACTCAAAGAATAATAAATAAATATAATCTGTTCATACCTTAATACACTTAATAAGCTTATTTAATTAACTAGGGAGCTTTCCTGGCCTTTTTCTGCAAAATTTCTGATGACAGTTTCAAAATCAATTTTCTGGCAATACTCAACCTGGCCAAATCCACAAGATAATCTTAATTACCTTGAATTTGCTGAATGATCTCTCTGCAGAGGTTACTGTTTCCGGAATTAACAGTAAGCTTATAACCTAAGCTTACACAAACATCTGGAAATAGCTCAGAAAAATTGTGCTGTGTTACTAAGTTCAACAGGTCAACGGTGTTAACTGGGCACATCCAAAAATTGTCTTATATATGTACGGAGGGTAAATGCTGCATTTCTGTTATGAAATCCTCACCATTAAAGAAAGCAAGATATTGCTTTGCTAAAGTTACAGTTTTTCTTCCAACAAACAGGCAGACATGGTTAGATATATATTTCCACAAGAAAGCAAACATTTCAGGGCTTCTGATCTGTCGCTATACATTTTGGACGGCTTATCTACAACTTTTACTTGTCATAATCTGAAGGCTTAAATAAATATATGCATAAATGGAAAACTGCAAAATAAGTTCTATAATGTCAGACAGATGAACAGCAGAAGAGCTAACCTTCCTGATGATGAGGCTGGCGATGTTGGAAACGGGATCCTATGAGGCTATGACTCATTTCAATTGGGGTGCGTGTAATGAATGGGGCTGGGGTCTATAGGAGACTTAGGAGGAAGCTTCAGCATTGACCTACACGATGTGAAGGGCACTGTAGGCTAGCAGGGCACAATCAATCATACACTTGCTGGACCTTGATCGGTAACTCCTCCGGCTCAGCCAGAAACTACACTCCCGGCCCTCTGGGCCCAGGAGCAATGAACCGGCTGAACCGGCTGCACCCTCTCATAGGCCCTGCCTGTCATAGTAACCAAGTGACAACGCAGATGAAAGTACGGTGGCTGAGAGGGACCAGGTTGTTGTATTATCTGAAAGGATAATCCTATTCCTTAAAAAGTATATCCCAATATCAACCTACATCAGGCCGATTGGTCATAACGAAGACAATATTTTTATTATGGAGTCATTTGGAGTAGAACTGTGGGTAATAAATTTGAGGGGGTCCAGCCGACCCCCGGGGGTCGGCCAAAGTCCAGAAGCAGGGGGGTCAAAATGAGAAGCAGGGGGTCCAACCCCCTGACCCCCCCGGCAAATCGGACACTGGCTTTCGCTGATGTGTGGAAGGCAGGTGATTAGATAAATCGAATAGGGCAAAGTCAGGTCTGTGATCACTTAGGTTTGCCCCGCTGTCAATAATAACGATTTTGATCATTATAAGGCCGAATGGAATTGGAAATAAAGTAATGATCAATAAAAGATGTTGCTTTTAGGCTATCGTTAACATAAGTAGCTGCGTAGGGGTCATGACAAAAATCATCACAATGTGCAATCTAAAATCAATCAAAAACATTCTTTCTCTGCAGAAAACCGACACTGTCAGCTGTACAAGAGAAATTCATATCACCCAAAAGAATAACATTTTCTGACGGAAGTATTATCTTTTCAATGTAGCCCAGACAGTTGCCTAGCTCAACAGTGTAATCAGAATTACTGGACTGACATGGAAAGTAAACATTAATTAATTTAAGAGGAGAACTGCTAATTCTATCAAGCTAAATACATAGACATCTACCATTATCATCACCATTAATTACATGAATAGTCTGGCTTACATGTGCATGTGCTTTGTCTGCTCCAAGGAATGATCTTCAGTTACTCTGTGAGTTAGACAGCTACAAGAAGACACACGATGCTGTTGCTAAAGCTGTCATTCGCTGGTCACTTATGGTATTTGACTCTGAAGTTTCTGCAGAGGTGAAGTCTGTCATGGTTGCAGCGATAGACGTCAAAACAACAGATTATCCTCAATGCATTGCCTTCACTACAACACTTCATCAGAAGCAGCTGTCTGACTTTGTGTGGTAACACAACAGGTAACTTTTCACAGCATTGGATATACCACAACATTTCCTAGCCTACAATCTAGATACATGGGACAGTGACAACGACTACATTGTTGCCCAACAGAAAGTGAGAAGTCTGAAAGTTGTCAATGAAACTGAGCGCTTAGTGGCTTGATCCAGAGTTTCAATGGAGTCCTAACAAATCAGGAGGAACAGAAAGAGTTCTTGCTGCAAGTCGTAGAGAAACACCGACCTGACTTTTGAAATCCAAACAAGTTCACATTTACTACCGCTAGTGCAGCAGCAGCAACATCAGCATCCGCAGAGACAAAATAATGATTAACATTTCTGACATTTTCTGTCATTGTTTGTGTAGTACTGATTGTACTATGTGTTGATTATTATACACAGTCACACACAATACACATTACAGTATTAGTAACTTTTGGAATTCTGCAGTAATTAGCCACAGCCATTGACCTCCTTTGAGCATTTTGACAAGATTCTGAGTCTTCTGACTTCTGGTGTTGAAATTGACATTATACGACAATATCGGAAAAATGCCACATATTGTAAAACTTCATCAGTGTTGAGCTACCAGTAAATATTGTCAGAATGCATCCAAATTTTGTGAGCTTCTCTATTTTAACATTAATAACACATTTGGAGGGTGGGAAGACGAAAATTACAAACTTTATTTTTGAGTGGGTCCATGCAGCCCCTTCACAGTGTGTCCATGCTATAGGGTTGCATGGACCGTGGTCCATGCAGCCCCTTCACAGTGGGTCCATACAGCCCCAAACAGGGGCCACGACTGCCGCCACAGCTAAGCAATATATTATCGTTCACGTTGCATGACAATGTATAACCTTCAAAAGCGCGACATTTCAACGAAAAAAGTGATATATTGGTTATATTTATCCGACGTTTGCAACTAGTCTTTATTTTGGGTGGTAAATTTCAGTAACAAATAGTAGCTGACGAACTTTATACGTGATATCGTAGATCGGTCAAACGACATATATAACAACATCTGGCACGCCCAAAACATAGAGTATTATTGTACATTAGAACATCCAATAGAGACAAACTTAATTAAAAGCCAGTGACTACCTTACGTTAGTTGGTAACTCACCATGGTCCATATAACCCCAGGGTCCATGCAACCCCAAGTTACCCTACATAATGAAAATAAACTAGTAAATATTCATCTTTAAAATTCCAAAACCGTTTAACCCTCAGGCTACCACGCTTTTTTTGTAACACTGACTACCAAGAAAGGTGGTGGTTACCACCCCCCTGGATTTCGTGTTTGGTTTCACATATCATAACTTGTAATATAGCATTGGATTCAGCATTCATTTCTGCACAGAATGGTATATTTAGTTGTACATTATGTGAATGCACCTCGAAATTACACCACTTTTAACAATGGAACCCCTTAATTAGCAATATTTTATATTATTGCGTACATTTTGTACTTTTTGGATAAAAAAATATAAGATTATGTGTGTTCTCAAACTGATCTATGTCACATACATCCCTACATATGTTTATATACGTATAAATATACATACATATATATATATATCCATACATATATATCGGTTTACGTTGTAATGCTGTATTCAGCCATTTTCACACAGATTACGCGTATTATTATTTATTTTGATCACTTCCGGTATTCAAAAGACAAAGATCTAGGTATGCAAATGAAGCCCTACATTCCCTCTAAAGAATGGTATATTTGTTTCTCTTCCAGGAAGACAACTGAATACGCTACAGACAAAAAAAAACTAAGGGGGGGAGTGCTTCCATTCAGCCATTTTTCACGCATATGTCGCGTATTATTATTTATTTTGATCACTTCCGGTTTTCAAAAGACAAACATATAAGTATGCAAATGAAGCCCTACATTCCCTCTAAAGAATGGTATAATTGTTTCTCTTCTAGGACGAATAATCAATAAGCTACAGTCGAAAAACTAAGGGGGTAGTATCCACCCCCTGGTGCCTCGGGTAGGCCTATATCAGGTATAACTTTTGAATGGCGTGGGCTACCACCATGATGTTTACCTCAAAATGTGCGCCAATGTATCTGCTACAGCAGGGGTGCGCAACCTTTTCGTCACTGTCGGCCGCATTGAAGGCTCTTATTCTCACCACGGCCGCCATGATTATCTGCTATTAGGTCATGTAAAAAATACACTCCTGGGGACATTTACTGTGTTAGCTGTTACAACTATGTTTACTGACGTCTATTCCTTCTCCACGAACTTCAGTAGGCCTACCAAATCTTTTCCATCACAAAAATTAATAAAAGAATAATAAAAAAACACGATCAATTGTATCTACATTTTCAATCCCACTCAAATTTGTAGCTAACAGTATTTCAAATTAATGGCTGCTTTCTTGGAAATGGACCCAGAGGCATGAGAAGGCGAAAAACCTTAAGTGTATATGCGCCAATAGCAGACTCAAGACTCCTAAGCTGTTGTCCATCAATCGAGTTTTGTACTTAATTTTTAAAACAATTCACCCGAGAGAAGACTGCCTCACACACGTAGGCCTAGGTGCCTCCGAACAGTGGCGTAGCCAGGAAAGAATTTCGGATGGGTTTATGTGTTCGGGGGTTCCCATTGGAAATTGTCGTACATTTCTACATTTATAGTTTTTAGTAATACATTTATTGGGGGAGGGGCTGAACCCATAAAACCATCCCTAAATACGCCCAAACCTCCGAAGAGGACCAGAGTATTTCTTGTCATGACATTTCTCGAAGTCTATGGTATTCCACCGCCAACTTTCACACCTCTAGTAAATTGGTTTTATCCTTAAACTTCTTTAGGAGTTGTTCGTCATTCTTCAACTCCACCAATTCCATGTGGAGGTCCAGGAGAGCATTGCCTGTCTCCACCAGATGAGGAGTAGTAATAAGTCGCAGTGCTGGCACACTTTTTAAGTAATTGAATTGTTCAGTGAATTCTTCCAGCAGGGCATCAAGGACGCAGTAGAAATGCCGTCCAGTTGCATTTGTACACTGTAAATTTCATTGACCACTCTCTCCCTGCACGTCACTGTCAACTCTGCTCGTACAATATATGCAGTGGTTGGCTGTCCACTGCTTGATATGGATATTATTAGTCTGCCTGCCTCTTTGAGGTACATCTGCAGGGATGTATACTCAGATGGTGCATTCTCAAAGGGTGTCAGTTTGCGAGTGTTTGTGTGTGTGGTGTGTGCATGTGTGAGTAGTATACACGCACTAATACAGAGGTAAAGATGACTAACTGATTCACACCACCTCAGTTTTAAAACAATGGAATAAAAATATTTATGAAATAACATGCACACGGCCGCCAATACATTACAATTGGACCATTATACGTCCACGGCCGCCAACTCTCCCTCTTACGGCCGCATGCGGCCGTACGGCCGCAGGTTGCGCACCCCTGCTGCTACAGCTACCCAAAATGCAAAAATTATATTCCATATGAGAAAAAAATTACGCATAAAAATCCTAGGGGGGTGGCAACCACCCCTTGGTAGCCTGAGGGTTAAATCCTGACATAAATTAGCTAACACAGGTTAAAATTAAAAAAGTTACTGTCATCCAATAATGACGCCATAATGACGTCAATTTCATCAAATTTCATGGGTTAAGGACGGCACAAAAATCAACCTAAACTTTCAAAATTATTTTTAACCCTAATCATACCAGGTGGGGTCTTTTATGACTCCACGCGTATGATTGTTGTTATAAAAAATTTACCATTAAATATTTTTTCAAACAATTTTAGGAATTTGTCACATATATTTCCAGGTTTAAGGAGAACCAATCGGGAATGGGTGGCCTATTGACGCCTACATGATATCCGCGAAAGACTGTTGGGGTCTTTTATGACCCCAACAATTTCCTAATTTCAAGCATCACTTTGCCGAGCAATACACCATGATTTTGCAATCTAAATGAGCAGTTTTAGCGTTTGGGAGACGTGGCAAGCAATGATGGGCAGTAATTGAAATTGAAATTACTTGAAATAATGCAACTCTTAATTTTTAATTTTTAATTTAATTACATTATCCTATGTATTTTGTAATTTGAAATTAAATTTTATGTCTCAAAGTAATTTCCAATTTAAATGATCATTTATGTCTCAAAATAATTACTAAAAATGCTATTTATGACATTTATATAATACTATTTTGAGAAGTGAAAGACTAATTGGAGAGCTGGCTCATCATAGCACCATAGCAATAGTTGAAAAGAAAATAGTTCAGAGATTTATATATATATATACCTACCCTTACTCAAGCTCCCCTTGAATCCCTAGTTTCAGATCAATTTGCTTTCAGACCCACTGGTTCCACCTATGCAGCCATAATATCTATCATACATCATACACAAATCCTCCTAAAACCAATGAATAGCCTATGTCTCAATAATCTCCCTTGACTTCTCCAAAGCATTTGACTCAGTTAAACACTCTGCCCTATTTGACAAAATCTCCACTCTTGATATCCCAGACGAAATCTAGAACTGGCTAGTTGAATATCATCTTGAACTCTCACACCTCAATGTATTCACTCTTCTACCCGGACAAGATGTCTCTAATCTAAGCGGTCCTAGAGGCGGTGGAATTTGCATCTTTTATAAAAATCATCTACGAACATCTCCAAAAGACACAGGTTATTTCACTACTTTTGAACACCTCTCATCCTACTTCACCTTCAAAGATCTACATCTGCTCGTCATCGTAATTTACCGTCCTGGTTCGGCACCTATTACAACAGCCTTCTTCGAAGAATTTTCATCTCTACTCGCTACGCTGTCAAAATTCAACTGTTACCTCCTAATATTGGGAGACTTGAACATTAAATTTGATCAACCTGACAACGTAAACACCAAGCATATGATTCGTTTGCTGTCATCTCATAATCTCACTCAACACATTTTGGAACCTACTCACAACCTTGGCCATACTCTTGATGTTGTCATATCACGATTACCCTCGCTAATTGGAAATATCGACATCTCTCCACCAGGACACTCCGATCACTCTATCATCCACTTCACAATTACCACTCAACCTCCTCCTAGAGTCTACCAGAAAACTGAAAGGAGATCGTTTGCTAATTTTGATATATCATCATTTGAAAAAGATCTTCAAGAATCTGAACTTTACAAAATAACACTTCAACCGAATCCGCCAGTGACTGCAGAATCTCTATTCACCCTCTACGACTGTACGATGGAAGAGCTTCTAAACACTCATGCTCCTCTTCGTAAAATCACCATCCGTAAGAAGCCTGACTGTCCTTGGTTCGACTCGGAATGTGCCACTTTAAAACGGAAAACACGCTGCATTGAACGAAAGTGTAAACGCTCTCCAAAAGACACTCGTTTACTCAATCTTCTGAAAGTACAAGCACAGAAACAAAGAAAATGTTTTCAGCACAAACGTTCAATCTACCTACGACACAACATTGAAGAAGCGGAGAAGGATGGCAAGGCTCTCTGGAAATCATTAAACTCTATTTTATCCCCGCAATCCTCTATTGAATGCCCACTCTCACCTGATGAACTTCTTGATCACTTTGCAAACAAAACCGAAGCTATTCGCCATTCCATAACTTATAACCACCTAAATTTTCCTGGTCTTTGTGCTTTTGATGAGATCACTTTACCTGAAGTTGATAAGCTTCTTAGTGACTCCTCCTCCAAGCAATGTGAGCTTGATTCCTGCCCAGTCTGGATTATTAAATCAACCGCTCTGTTAAATATCTAGTCCAGCAGAAGTATTTGTACAGCTAAATTTAATATTTAACAATAAAGTTGTCAAGTAGTGGAATCCAGAACGAAAGACTTTACTAAGTATGCTTCTTCGCCAGTATGGGTTATCATGTGCATTTTCAGAGTATTATCAGCAGCAAAAGCAAAACTATAGCACCAAATTTCATTTTGATGGCATGCAGCAATTCTAGTCTTACAATTATGTGAGAAAAAGGCGACACCTTAGATATGTGGTCCCCATAAGGAGGAACCTCTGGATTCTCTACATTGGAATGCCTACTGTCTAAGTATTCTGAAATGAAAGTGGTACAAAGTAGCTTATTCGTATATATGTAGGTAACCTATCCTGCACTTCCATAGTGCATCTTTTCATTATAAATCTCTAAATCCAACTGTTTTCAACTGTAGTTAAGCGGAATCATAATTCAGCACAGGTCAGCAAATAAGTCGTTAGGTGGAGAAAATCGATGGCTAGAACAATGCTCTAGAAATTCCTTCTCTATTTCAAGCATAACGTCACATATACCACATCCAAAAGATTTTGACAAAGACGCTTTTGTACTCACAGGTGATTTGAATTTGTTAATATGCAGACAATCTCCATCTATAATTTTCGGAACAGGACCTGCAATTCCACTAGAACCCGGATGTACTATGTTCGTTGAGTAACGTTCATTTTCTTTAGGGAAGAACCATTGGACTACTAAATCTGATGAAATGATCAGACAGGTTAGCAATTACTTCACTTCCCATTTTAGGATCCTGTTGCGGTGTTCCTGCATGGAGTTTAAACTGCTTCGCTGAAGAACTGCTCTTGGTATAAGGTTTATTGCGCGAGTGTTGCTTCTCAGTTGCATGAGTTCTTCTGTGACTCTTTAGATGTCCAATATCTGTGAATCCTTTATTACAAACCTACATATGTATGGTTTAACTCCTGTGTGGGTTCTCATATGCACCGTCAAGGTCCCTACTCGGATAAATGATTTCTGACATAAATGGCATCTGTATGGTTTTTCGCCAGTATGGGTTCTCATGTGCCTTTTCAGATGACCACCATGATTAAATGATTTCTTACATAACTGGCACCTATATGGTTTTTCACCAGTATGGGTTCTCATGTGATTTTTCAGATGACCACTGTGAGTAAATGATTTCTGACATAACTGGCACCTGTATGGTTTTTCACCAGTATGGGTTCTCATGTGCGTTTTCAGATGACCACCCTGATTAAATGATTTCTGACATAACTCGCACCTGTATGGCCTTTTCACCAGTATGGGTTCTCATGTGCGTTTTCAGATGACCACTGTCATTAAATGATTTCTGACATAACTGGCACTTGTATGGTTTTTCACCAGTATGGGTTCTCGTGTGCCTTTCCAACTTACCACCTTAATTAAACGATTTCTGACATAACTGGCACCTGTATGGTTTTTCACCAGTATGGGTTCTCATGTGCGTTTTCAGATTACTACCCTGATTAAATGATTTCTGACATAACTGGCACTTGTACGGTTTTTCACCAGTATGGGTTCTCATGTGCTTGTTCAGATTACCACCTTGATTAAATGATTTCTGACATAACTGGCACCTGTATGGTTTTTCACCAGTATGGGTTCTCATGTGTTTTTTCAACTCACCTTGCACTAATTAAATGATTTCTGACATAACTCGCACCTGTATGGTTTTTCACCAGTATGGGTTCTCATGTGCGTTTTCAGATTACCACCTTGATTAAATGATTTCTGACATAAATGGCACCTGTATGGTTTTTCTCCAGTTTGGGTTTTCATGTTCTCCATCAGAATACTCGATTAAATGATGTCTGACATCAACGTTCTTCACCAGTATCGGTTTTCACCAGTATGAGATTCTCATGTCTGAAATAGATTGCACACCTGTTTGTGATTTAAATGATTCGTATCTGGCACATAACAAGATTTTTCTGCGCGTATGGGTTTTCGATTCGCTTTTCAGGATCCACTATACTTAAAGTGACTATGTATCCCAAGAGGTATCACCGCAACAGCAAGAGGTTCTCACCAGTGGCCGAAGTTCGCGAAAGAATTCACACAAAATAACTTAAATGAAACATAAACGCTGGACTGATAAAATAATTGTCTGCCGAAATGGAAGTTGGATTGATGAAACTAGTTATTTTAAAATTATGCTGGATTGATGAAGAAAGCGTGAAGTTTAGCGTCGTAAATGACTGGCCATTGCATGGCGAGTCAGTGTTGGTCGAATTCAATTGACGAAAAGAATTCTTGCTAAGTAGAAGTCGAATTGATGAAGATAATTGTAGGCTAAATAGAAGTGAAATTGATTAAAAGAATCTTGCTTAAATAGAGGTTGGATTCATTATCGTTATCAGATGAAAAGCATTTAAATAAGTAACAACGCTAGTGTCAATGAGTTATCTCTTGTAATACATACTCCCCCTTTCACAAGGGTGTCATTATTCGGGACCCCTCAAGAAGCAAGTTTACCCAAGATTCTTGAAAGGCTGAGTTTTGGCATGCGGTTCAAAGCAATTAAAAAGTTTCCGCAATAATATTGTTGTTGGCATAGCCTTTCTAACACCAGCAGTGTTCAGTTGAAATCGCACATAACCGATTACTGCATATAAGTTGCTTAATCCCGTAGTTTAGGTTGGTAAATCATTTTAATGTCTTCAATATCGTACTTCACGTTGGTAAGTAAAGTCTACCTATGTCCGTCATAACTATCATCAATCCCGCTTCCAGTTCATCGAGAAACTTTTTCATCAATCCAGCTTCCATTTAATGAAAAAAATTACCCAACTTCTATTGAACCAAAAAAATATTTTTCATCAATCGAACTTTTATTTAAGCAAAGAACTATTCTCATAGGTCCAGCTTCTACTTACGGAAACAATTATTTTCATCATTCCAGCTTCTATTGCATCAAAACTTCGTTTTATCAATCCAGCTTCAATTTATGGTAAAAATTATTTTCATCAACCCAACTTCTATTTAAACACAGAAATGGTTTCATCAGTCCAACTTCATTTAGCGGAACAATGTTTTTCATCTATCCAGCTTCCAATTTAATTTGACGATGCAAAATAATTTACCAACCTAAACTACGGGTTTACCAGTTCGCCTCTCAGATGCTTACAAGAAGAGTTCGTGTTTCATGTATCAGTAGTGGTTCTTTCTGAGTAAAAGAAGAAATTATTCCCACAGAAAAAACTTCATGCGAAAATACTGAAGCTATCCATCCGTTGTATAATAGCACCCTTCATGCTATTATTTGGGATAAACTTAGTGAAGATAAAATTGTGGAATATAGCGAAAGTTGGGGTAAAACAAATCCAATGTAACATGGTTAATGAAACATTGTCTTACAAATGTTGATTGTTGATGCTCTGAAAAAAGTTGGTCATCATTTTCACATACTTGCTGAAAAATAACAGAAAAACGTCAATATTTAACATGTTTACAGAACATAATTTCATTGCAGCTAAATATATACAGTGGAAAGACAGTTCATTCCTAATACTCAAGCATCACCATATACACCAAAGCATCACAATATCAGTCCCGTTCTTAAATGACTCCAATGGCTGAAAATGCTTCAGGGCATCTATGTCAAAGGCTTATCATTAACCTACAACTCAATGTAATACTAACATCCAAAGTACCTTCGCTAAATCTTCACCATCTAACCATTTCTGTCTACGGTTCGTCCTCATATCTCATTCTCTCCCGTTCACAGCTCACTACCCGCCTTAAGTTCTCCAACCGATTCATATCCCACACTGCACCTCAACTCCGAAACAAAAACCCTCTGAATCCCCAAAATTCTCAGTTCCTCCAACAAAACTGCCACTCATTCACCGTCACCTGCCTCAGGCTCCTTTACTTATCACGCCACAGTCTTTCCAAATTGAAGCCCCACCTCTTCCAGAAATCTTACCCTGATCCATCCGATCCTCTGCCTTCCAAGCTTTCTCGTCCTTAACGAAACCCGCCATAACAGTTGATCTGTCTGTCTCTGGTCTGTCTGGCAACCGGACTCTGGACAACTTCTGTGATACGACGCAGCGCTCGTGAATAAGCTGGTGCTCTGCGCTTAGCTTCAAGAAACTTGTGTAGTTTACGATTACGATAATTACGATTTATAGTTGAGTGACTAGTTAGTAATAATGGCAAGACACATTTCCAGAAATTCTTTAAGTAATTTTCTACTAAAAATTTGTCTTGCTTAAACAGATCTCTTTTACAGATCTGTCTCAAAACAGAATTGCCTGACGCCTGTACCTAGAAATACACCATTCCATGAATTGACAAACGACATCAAGCCAATTTTAAATCAGTCTCTATCTCAAATCTTCATAGCCGCTTTCAAGTATGAAAGATAAAAGTTGGTAATTTTGTAACATGCTATACATGCTTCGTCTATCCGAAGATCTGACTTAACACTGACATCTGAAATATGCACAAAGCACTTCAGAGATAAAACAAACAAAAGTCTTAAATGTTCGGTTTATGTAGCCGTTTTATAAAAATGAAATAGCTTATGTGCCAGCGTCCGTCCTTCTGGTAATTTCCCAATGGTACATTTTGAATATCCCGGAAAGGACGTCGATACACTTTGCTTGCACAGGAGGACCACGTGCACAGGTTGTGTGAAGGGCGTTTGAACATCAAAGAGTTTCAGAGACGCTTGATGTCCAATTTCCCAAAGAGCCAGAAGGATGGACGCTGGATGAAATCGATGCTTGTAAAAATACCGGGAGGAAAGATACATGAAACCACATCCCTATCTATACTAAGCACCATGAAATCGACAACACGAATGAAGCTAACGACTACCCTGGGAGTGAACCTCTGGCCGAAGAGGCAGCAGGGCCTCGTTGGTCTTCAGCTAGCGAAACCCGTGTCCCAAAACAATATCATCTGAGGACAGGAACCTGGAATATTCGGACAATGCAAAGAGCTGGGAAGTAGGCAAAAGCAATAAGTGAAATGAAAAGAGCAAGGAGAATGCAGATCCTGGGTCGACTGCAGCAGTCAGAAGGAAGGATGACGGAGACTACACCTGTGATGGACAGAGGGTCGTATACTAGAAAGTGAATGAGCAACAGACAGGAGTCGCGCTGCTGCTTCGAAGGAGTGTCGCAGACTGTGTCAACAGCATCGAAAGACATGGAGACAGAATTATGGTTGTCAAATTAAGGGCAGAACCAGAGTTAAAGAACTGTGCTGATGTAGAAAGAGGTCTGGTGAGTCTGTATACGGTTGATCTGATATAATTGCCGTAGATATTGAAAACACTTTAAAATGTGGATGACGGAGTAAAGTTTGGGCAGTCTGCTAAAGGCCGTAAGATTTGCAGATGACCAGGCAATAGTAGCAAGTACAATGCCAGGCTGCAGAGAATAATGGATGAAATGAACAAAAACAGCTGAAGACTATTAGTATGAGGATAAATAGAAAGAAAACAAAGGTGATGAGATTGAGTAAATACTAAGAAAAAAATAACTGCATGCACAGCTCAGGCATGTCTACCAGTATTCTGATCTTGGAAGTTTAAAAAGTAAGTTTAAAGTAATTTTTCCAATTAAATGAAGTTGGACTGATGAAAAAATTCTTGATGAAATGGAAGCTGGATTGATGATAGTTAACATGCACATAGGTACACTGCTTACTTACCAACGTCAAGTACGGCATTGGAGACATTAGAATAATTTAGCAATGTAAACTACGACTTTACCCAATTATTTTCATCAATCCAGCTTCTATTGAATCGAAAACTTAATTTCATCCATCCAGCTTCTATTTACGGTAAAAAATTATTTCGATCAATCCAACTTCAATTTTGAACACAGGAATGTTTTTCATCAATCCCACTTCCATTTAGGGAAACAATTTCTTTCATCAATCCAGCTTCCATGTTAAAGTGACAATATCAAATAATTTAGCAACGTAAACTACGACTTTACCAATAATTGTTTCCGTAATTAGAAGCGGGATCCATGAGAACATATCTTTGCTTAAATAAAAGTTCCATTGATGAAAAAATTTCTTGATGAAATGGAAGCCGGATTGATGATAGTTAACATGCACATAGGTAGACTGTTTAATTACCAACGTCAGGTACGGCATTGAAGACATTAGAATAATTTAGCAACGTAAACTACGACTTTACCCTACGGTTTAACCGAAACAAAAGTAAAATATGCTATAATGCAGGATTAACGATTGTTTAATTGCCCGACTTGACCCTGGAGTTATAAACAGCAAGTTACAAAGAAAGATTCATGACAAAGAACTGCGTCTAACGACATCTAGTGGTCTGTGTTCGTCCGAATGACTTTCCAGCCATCGTAAGAGGGGAAAACATTAAGATCAAACCACAATTATTATATTAGCAACTCTCTCGTTGACATAGTTGCCGTTAGTTAAATGTATGTATGTTAGTCCACGAAATTATATGCACATAGTTAGAGGATCTAACCTGGTTTGGCATTAAAGTTGAATTTCTCCATAATTCGGTTTAAACTGTCATCAGCACAAAATGGCGATGATTGAAATGTTTCGCTACAATGATTACTGAGCGGAAGTTTCAGCGAGTATCTCCTGTCATCTAGCGAATGCATTAAACGCGCTGCAGCAAATAGATTCGAGGCTTATTCCTCCCTCCTTCTCCTCCCTCCCTCCCTCTCTCTGTCTCTCTCTCTCTCTCTCTGTCTGCCTGTCTCTCTCTTTCTCTTGCTCTGTCTGTCTGTCTGTCTCTGTCTCTGTGTGTGTCTCTCTCTCTGTCCGTCTGTTTGTCGTCCTTCTGTCTGTCTGTCCGTTCGTCTTTGCGACAGAGTGGTCTGTGTAGCAATTTCACGCATCCTTTGTCGTTTTATCAACGCGCGGTCGGTTCATCGAGGGAAGAAAGACGTTGGACTGAGACAAGAAGGACCGGAAACGCCTGAAGACTATCTTATTGTGTTAGAGATAGCACTGACCTGTTTCGGGAGCGCCTCTTAATCTCTGTGGAGGCGACATCCTTCGCAGATGGCCAGTGTTCGTAAAGCATCAACGAAATAGAACGGTCAGCACCAATGCAAAGACCCTCCTCGTCTTTCCAGATGGAGTTTGGACACTGTCCAGGTATAGCCACCTAGCATCGCTCACAACTTCAATTAGAAGCTTCAGAATGCCGTACAATATAATCAGAAATGATCACCGAGTGAAACTATGGAGTCAAACAACGCATGTGACTAACAAACTGATAAGAGATAACACACTAGAGAAGAACGCGGCAATACTTGCGTGTGCATACGTACCATGTCGACTGTTTGACTGTCTTCTTCCTATAGTTACTTCTCCGTTTGTCGCAACCGAAGAACCCAAAAGACACGAGCAGTCACTCACAGATGGCAGAAGACCGTGTACCACCCCTGCCAACTGTTGGGGCGACATCCTTCGCAGATGGTCAGTGTTCGTAGAGAATCGACGAAATAGAACGGTCAGCACCAATGCAAAGACTCTCCTCGTCTTTCCAGATGGAGTTTGAACACTGTCCAGGTAGCCACCTAGCATCGCTCACACAATGCTTCAGTTAGAAGCGTCAAAAATGCCGTACAATATAATCAGAAATGACAGGGAGTGAAACTATGGAGTCAAACCCAGAATGTGACTAATTAATTGAGCAGAAATAACACACTAGAGAAACACGCGGCCATACGTGTGGTGCGCATACGTAGCCTACCATTATGTCGACTGTGTGGCTGTCTTCTTCCCACTTAGGCTACTTCGGCTGTGTCTGTCTTACCTGATCCTTTTCGTTGTTCGTCTTGAACCTGTTTTCCCATCAACGGCTCATGTGTTGTCTTCTTGTTTTACGTCTGTTTATCATCGCTTGAAGTCAACGCCATTGTTCGTCTTGAATCTGTTTTTCTCACCAACGGATTATATTATGTTGTGTTCTATTCGCCCGTTTTCGTCGGTTTGTCGTCGCTTCAAGTCAACGCCGTTTTTGCTTACGTGAGTCATGTTTTCCCGTCAATTGCTTAGGAAATACATTTTTACTCTAAAACTATTGTAATATTTCATAAAAAAATAATGATTTTTTCGCGAACCTGGCGCCCCCTGGCGCCCAATCGCGCTGTCCTTCAGATGCGAGCATAGGAATTTCTACATCGATTCCTGCTCTAAGCATTTACGAAATTGCAGTCGAAGTGAAGTTTGTGTAGGACTTTAACCCTCGGGCTACCAAGGGGGGGTTGGAACGACCCCCCTTAGGTTTTTTGTTTCGCGAACTTGTTCCATATGAAATATAATTTTGACATTTTAGGTAGCTGTAGCAGGATCATTTGCGCACATTTTGAGGTAAACTTCATGGTGATAGCTCACGCCATTCAAAAGTTACACCCGATATACCCGAGGTACCAGGGGGTTGATACGACCCCCCTTAGTTTTTCGTCTATAGCGTACTCATTTTTCTTCCTGGAAGAGAAACAAATATACCATTCTTTAGAGGGAATGCAGGGCTTCATTTTCATACTTAGATGTTTGTCTTTGTAAACCGGAAGTGATCAAAATAAATAATAATACGCGTAATATGCGTGAAAAATGGCTGAATGGAAGAACTCCCCCTTAGTTTTTGTCTGTAGCGTATTCATTTGTCTTCCTAGAAGAGAAACAAATATACCATTCTTTAGAGGGAATGTAGGGCTTCATTTGCATACCTACATCTTTGTCTTTGAATACCGGAAGTGATCAAAATAAATAATAATACACGTAATCTGTGTGAAAATGGCTGAATACAGCATCACAACGTAAACCGATATATGTATGGATTATATTTATGGATGTATATTTATACGTATATAAACGTGTGTAGGGATCTATGTTTGTATCTTGGATACATAGATCAGTTTCAAAACACACATAATCTTATATTGGTTTATCCAAAATGTACGCAATAATATAAAATATCGCTAATTAAGGGGGTTCCGTTGTTAAAAGTGATGTAATTTCGAGGTGCATTCACATAATGTACAACTAAATATACCATTTTGTGCAGAAATGAATGCTGAATCCAATGCTGTATTACAAGTTATGATATGTGAAACCAAACACGAAATCCAGGGGTCGTCTCAACCCTCCCTTGGTAGTCGACGTCGCAAAAAAACCTTGGTAGCCTGAGGGTTAACACTAGAAGCACCGAAGGGGTCAATCTGACCCCTTTGGTTTTTAGCGTAACGCACCTCGGCCCCAGATATAGCCCGGGTCCTGTAATTTCATGACTTCTCCTAACTTCGTAGGGTATACCCTCTGCCAAAATTTGAACTCGGGGGGGATTCATAATTTCTGAGATTTTTGCTGTTCTACCTTTAAGCACCAAGGGGTCAATCTGACCCCTGTATTAGTACTTGCATGTATGGCTACGCATTTCTTGTTTTCTATTCAATAATATAATAGACCAAAGCTAATTACGGAATCAAATGTGAGAAGACAGGAGATCTGGTGAGAGGAGAGGAGATCTGGTGAGAGGATAGGAGATCTGGTGAGAGAAGGGGAGATCTGGTGAGAGGAGAGGTGATCTGGTGAAAGGAAAGAAGATCTGGTCAGAGGAGAGAAGATCAGATGAGGAGAGGAGAGGCGATCTGGTGAAAGGAAAGAAGATCTGGTCAGAGGAGAGAAGATCAGATGAGAGGATAGGAGATCTGGTGAGAGGATAGGAGATCTGGCGAGAGAAGATGAGATCTGGTTAGAGAAGAGGAGATCAGGTGAGAGGATAGGAGATCTGGCGAGAGAATTAGAGATCTGGCGAGAGGAGAGGACATTTTGCGATGGGAAAGAAGATCTGGCGAGAGGAGAGGAGATCAAGTGAGAGGATAGGAGATCTGGCGAGAAGGATGATTTGATGAGAGGAGCGGAGATCTGGTTAGAGGAAAGGAGATCTTGTGAGAGGAGATCTGGTGAGAAAAGGAAAGATCTGGTTAGAGAAGAGGATATCTGGTGAGAGGAGAGGATATCTAGTGGGAAAAAGAAGATCTGGTCAGAGGAGAGATCTGGTGAGAGGATAGGAGATCTCGTGAGAGGGTAGTAGATCTAGTGAGAGGAGAGCAGATCAAGTGAGAGGATAGGAGATCTGGCGAGAAGAAGGATGACTTGGTGAGAGGAGATCTGGTGAGAGGAGAGGAGATCTGGTGAGTGGAGAGAGATCTTGTGAGAGGAGAGGAGATGTGGTGAGAGGAGAGAGAGATCTGGTGGGAGAAGACGATATTTGGAGAGAGGATAGGAGATCTGGTGAGAGGAAAGAATATCTGGTCAGAGGAGAGGAGATCTGGTCAGAGGACAGGAGATCTGGTGATAAGATAGGAGAATTGGTGAAAGGAGAGAAGATCTGGTGAGAAGATAGAAGATCTGGCGAGAGGAGAGATCTGGTGAGAGGATAGGAGATTTGGCGAGAAGATAGGGTGAGATCTGGTGAGAGGATAGGAAATCTGGTGAGAGGATGTATAATAATGACGACAATTTAACACTAGAAGGGTGAGTGGTGAGTGGATAGTAGATTTAGTGAGAGCGGAGGAGATCTGGCGAGAGGATAGGACATCTGGTGAGAGGAGAGGATCTCCTATTATTCCATTCCAACTTACTTACTACACTTGTTTATGCTTATGTAATTTATGTTAATAAAGTTTATAGTCAATTTCATTAAATTTGCAATTGACTTTGCATTATAAATTATTTGGGGTCAAAATAACCCCCTTGGTGCTTCTAGGAAGTTCGATTTCTCGGTACTTCTACTTTAAATAAGACTAGAACTTATTGGCCTAACGAGATAGCCTATAATTATTGTCAAGGCTTTGTGAGACAATTCAGAGGTTTTGTGTTACTGCATTGCAAATTAGAAGCTCACTTGATATTATAATTTAATTATTTGAACTATTTATAAACATGACTCAACAGCAAGCGGATTTAGTCCATTCGATGTTGACAGATCCTGTGTTAAGAAAAATGCCTACGACAGCTCCGTAGATCTTGCACTAAAATAAAGACAGGAAGTTACTGTTCCGATGAGAGAGTGGGTTATGTGGTTCGAAGCCCGACTTATGTAGAAATGCTTAGACTTCCAGATGTAGTAATGAAATCTGAATATGAAATCACTGTAATTAGCAGACTACAAGTGGGATGATGGATCACAACGAATAGTGACCCTTCGTGGGAGTCGAAAGTCATTCCACATCCGGGAATCACGGACGACACTTCCGCCATTCTGATCGATAACTTAGACGAAAGGGAAGCAGCTTCCCTCGCTTAGAGTTGAGGCACGGTGAGAGAATCCCACTGTAAAACCGTCCTGGTTTTATGAAGCTAACGATCAGCGTTATGACGTAAGGACCTACTCCTCGTATACGCGGTCCTATCACAGCTAGCGACCACTAGTGATGATTTCGCTATTATAATAGCACTTATAAATCGTTATCGTAATCTCCAAACTTCTAAAGCGCCACTCGAAAGCCAAGCGCAGGGCACCAGCTTATTCACGATCGCTGCGTCTAGTCAGAGGGGTTGTCCAAAAGAGTAGTCCGAGGGAGGTCAGAGTCCGGTTTCCAGAGGATCAATCAGAGAGGCCCAGCAGATGTTAAGGTGGGTGTCTTTTAGGTCGAGGATTGGAAGGTACAGGATCAGATGAGGCAGGATAAGAGTTCTTGAAAAGGAGAGACTTTAGTTTCGAGTGGAAAGCCTTGGGGGTGATGGATAGAGGAGCCTGATGATGGTGGATGATTGGCGAAGATGGTGGAGAACAAAAAGTGCGGAATTCAGGAGGTAGATCGTTCCAGAGACGTGGTGCAGTGTTGGATATTCCTCGATTGGGAACTTGAGATGACTAGTGACCGGGGGTCGAGAGAGAGTGAGAACGGAGGATGATCGGGTAGAGCGGGTTGGCTGGATGGTGAAGAGTTCGCGGAGATATCTGGGCTGGGAGTGTTGTAGGGAGTTGTAGGTTAGCGAGAGGACTTTGAAGTGAATTCGCTCTGGGATTTTTAACCAATGGAGTGATTTGAGGATGGGAGATTACGTGATGATGCTTGGGCGTTCTGGTGACAGCTCTGGCTAGTGAATTTTGGATGAGTTGCAGACGCTTTTAGTTGGGTGGCTTCAAGGTTGAGAAAGAGGGAATTCCAATAGTGGAGCTTTGAGTGGACAATGGAGGTAGCAATAGTGGAGGCAGTTTTGAAGTCGAGCATGGGTCTGATGCGGCGGAGGTCACGAATGTGCATGAAACAGGAGCGCGAGAGGTTGGAGATGTGATTAGAGAAGGAGAGATGTGGATCAAAAGTAACACCAAGATTGCGGACAGGGGCATCAGAGGTGAAGGTAAGAGATGAAGAGTTGGTGGATAGGTGTATTGAAAGGTCAGGGATTTTCTTGATTTGGTCAGGAAGGCCGAGGATGATGAATTCTGTTTTGGAAGGGTTGAGGCAGAGGAGGTTGGACGACATCCATTGAGAGACTAGGTTAACCACATTGAGTAGTTTTGCAATGGAAGTGGAAAAAGAGCCTGGGGAGAAGGATATGTAAAGTTGGGTGTCGTCTGCGTAGAGATGGTGGTCAACAGAAGAGGATTTTATGAGATGGCTTAATGGTGTAGTATAGAGAATGAAGAGCATGGGCCTACCACGGAAAAGGCTCGATTCTGCATAGTTGCAGTTCGTGCTAATGGGACTAAGAGCACCCCCCTCTCTGCAGAGCGGAGGGCGCCGACCTTGAATATCCGAAAGGCAGCAAAGCTCCCGCAGGTAGACTGGAGATATCGTCGCTCTGCAACCGGTGTAGCATAGTTTTTACCGCAGTTAATCGATAAATGAAATGGTCAGTATAGATCACGCGGCGTACATTGAACCATAATGGAATTATGTGTGTATAAAGTCATACAATTTTTATGTCGACCCAGTAACGATACAACGCAGAACGAGACAGTATGCCTATCAGCGTTCATGTGACAGTTTTATTTCTACCCTAATCCATCCGATCATCAGCCTTCGAAGCTTCCTCTTTCTCAACGAAACCCGCCTGAGCAGCTGCTCAGCTGCTGCCTCCTTTCTGTCTGTCTGTCTGTCTGTCTGTCTGTCTGTCTGTCTGCCTGTCTCTTTCTCTTTATCTTTCTCTCTCGCTGTCTGAACGAAACCTGCCTTAGCAACCTATGTTTCTGTTTTTGTTTTTGTTTCTTTGTTTACGTCTCTCTATCTCTATCTCTGGTCTCTGTGACTACTGGACTCGGATCTCCAATTGACATCGATCTCTGACTAAACGCAGAGCTCGTGAATAAGATGGTGCCCTGCGCTTAGCGTTGCAACAGCGCCTTAAAAATCCGAAGAGGCGCTATATAAATTCTGATTGATTGATTGTTTTTGTTTCTGTCTGTCTATCTGTCTATCGCTGTCTCTATCTCTATCTCTATCTCTATCTCTACTCTCTCTCTCTCTCTCTCTCTATCTATCTCTCTCTCTCTCTCTCTCTCTCTCTCTCTCTCTAGCTCAGTCTATCGTAACGAGGGGGCAGGGGGCGGCCGCCCCCGGGCGCAGGACAGGGGGGCGCAAAATTAGGTCTGAAAATTTGTTTTTTGTGAAAGAAATCAGGTAAAAATAGAAAAAAATAGTTTAAAAAAATAACTTTTGTACGTGAGTCTTGGACTTGGGGAGGGGGCGCAAAATGAGATTTGACAAGTTTCTTGTTGAAAAACAGACGGAAAAAAAAAGAAGTCATCAGAAATTTTGGCAACTGAGAAAGAAAATTTTCAGGAAATTCTTGCCCCCGGGCGCACAAACCCCTAGTTACGCCACTGATGTGACAGTTTTATTTCTACCCTAATCCATCCGATCATCAGCTTTCGAAGCTTCCTCTTTCTCAACGAAACCCGCCCGAGCAGCTGCTCAGATGCTGCCTCCCTTTCTGTCTGTCTGTCTGTCTGTCTGTCTGTCTGTCTGTCTGTCTGTCTGTCTGTCTGTCTGTCTGCCTGTCTCTTTCTCTTTTTCTTTCTCTCTCTCGCTGTCTGAACGAAACCTGCCTTAGCAACCTATGTTTCTGTTTTTGTTTTTTGTTTCTGTTTCTGTCTTACTGGCTGTCTCTCTATCTCTATCTCTGGTCTCTGTGACAACTGGACTCGGATCTCCAATTGACATCGATCTCTGACTAAACACAGAGACAGAGACAGAGACAGAGACAGACTCTGTCTGTCTCTGTCTCTGTCTCTGTCTCTGTCTCTCTCTGTCTCTGTCTCTCTCTCTCTCTGGTCTCTGTGATAACTGGACTCGGATCTCCAATTGACATCGATCTCTGACTCAACGCAGAGCTCGTGAATAAGATGGTGCCATGCGCTTAGCTTTACAACAGCGCTTTAGAAATCTGAAGAGGCGCTATATAAATTCCGACTGATTGATTGATTGATTGAGAGTGTCGTATATCGCATTTGCTTCGATCAGTTTGACAGTCATGTTCCGCTTAAAATCTTCACCGATGCATGAATAATTATGCGCTGATCTAATCTGCATAAAATTGCGCTCCATATAATAATCTTCATGTTTAATTATAATAACAATACATAATTATAAAACTTTAGAATAACTGAGGTTACATGACCTACGTTCAGGCAACATAAGACGATTAGTAGGATACGAGTTGGGTCGAAGATTGAAATACGACAAATGCCATATTAAAGAAAGCATGTTGTAAAGTGTGTCTGGGTCTTTTCTCGCTGTTTCAGACATGTGCAACATAGAGCTTCTTCAGGTCTCAGCTGCAGATTCCGTGACCTACTCACCAGGTGGACTTCGTCGGGCGTTTCTGCTCATGCCATTCCTACTGACATTTGAAATTGGCCACGGCCAAATTTAAAAAATGCAATTGTTACCACTCTGTAGGTGCTTTGCCCGTGTTGGTCCATCAGCTTGGAACTCTCTTCCCCAGTCTCTTCTCCTTGAGTAACTATACCTCTCCCCTTCCCAGTTCCGGAGACCCCGTATAAGATTTGCTTGTTCGCTGACGCAGACACTAACACAGGTCGAGAACACTGCTGATTTCTGTGCGGTGCTATATAAATGTTCGATTACAATTACAATTACCAGATTAATTCAGCTAGATTCGTTCGACTTAGGTTGAACTACTTCGCTTCATCGCTGACTATAACCCAGCGGACAATTACGTGTATAGATCGGTTATGAGGATTTTGACGCTGGTGTTTGAACAGTAGAAGACCTAGTACTGTGAACCGAGCAACAGCCTACAAAGACCGCTTGATAACAATCGTATTGTTTCGACCAGAGACCTAGTTCACTATGTATAGTGCAATTTTAAAATCCTGTTTTGCCTTCAGTGAAAATCGTTTTCACTTGGTTTTTAAACACAGGATTAAGATTGCAATTTTGATTTCGTCACCATTTTTACAACAACAACAGCTACCACCACCACAACCGCCGCCGCAACCACCACCACCACACCACACCACCACCACCACCACCACAACTCGTAGAAGTAAAATAATTTTGTGCACGATGTTATGTAGGCTTTGGAATACCACCACCACCACCACCACCACCACCACCATCACCACCACTAAGCGAAGGGCTACAGCTTATAACAAGCGCTGCGTCAAGTCAGAAGGATAGTCCAGATCTACCGTGCGAAGAAAAAAATCCGGCTGGCAGGAGACCAGAAACTGTGATGATAGGTTGCGTCTTAGTTACCCTGAATCATTCGCTAATTCTTTTTCAAAATGGATCAATAACTATTACTGAAGAAATTCTGAAAGCTTAAGGAATTATGTCTTAATTCAATCCAATCTTTGAGTCCGACTTGTGAACTTAACCATGCCGTAGATTCGGATCGGAGGATTGAAGGCTCTGTCAAAGTCGAATGTCTAAATCGAGAGTCTTCTCTTTCTTGTCAATTGCTGTATCTGTACATTTCGTCTCATCAGCAATCTGAAACACGCTGTTGTCATCCTGGCCATCTTGATTACCGTTGACTAACACTGTGGCCTTATTTAGGTCGATGTTTATCTGCTCATCAGCTTCTGGTAGTGTAGTCATTGGCAGGACATTTGTGTCATCTTTTGCCCACGGAAGAACTTCGCCCTTAGCGAAGATGACGAATATTAATCCCCCAGCGACAAGCATTGCAATCGCTATGTAGAAAACCTTTCTCCACTCGTCAACAGAACCCTGTTCATAAACAACATCAAGAGTTGTAAATGTAATATTAACACAATTTAATTTGAGAACAATTTTCAGCGCTACACAGGATTCGTCCCAGAGACTATCTCATATACCGGCGTAATATAAAAGTAATCCCGCTGGAGTCAGGTTGCTTGGTGGGTGTTTTGTCCAGGACAGAATCCGTGGATGGAGTCAGGTGGGGTGACAGCATGGAACAACGGTGAAAATGGTTGGTAATGGTGATTGGAGTCGTGGGATATAGCACGAGTGGAAGCAGAGCAGGATTGGATAGTTCTAGGTGTTCGGTTTTCAGTCTTGAGCGAATGTTGCAGGAGAGAGGGCAAGCGTACGTGCGGTCAGTTTACCTCTCTGAATGAGGTAAGTAGGCCTAAGAAAAGTTAATTTATTTTTGTGTTTAATACTCTAGAGGAATATTTCGCTGAAGCGCAAATAAGGCAGCAGTAACCACAGAAACATGTCAGACAACTATCAAGCATATGCTGCATTTTAAATGTTTACTCCGATGCATAACTCACTAACGCTTCGGTTTAACATTAAACCAGCGTAATAGGATCGAGTCAAGGCAATGCGTTTCATTACACATTCAATTAGCAATTTCTTAGAAGCCCTGTAGTAGCCTACTAAAAGAAATAGGCCTATATATTTCGAGTAGGCCTGCAGTGCATTGGCCTATTGTGTTTTTTATACAGCCATCACCTATTATTTAGGACACAAACATTATTTCTCCGCTCCTAACTTCGAAACCTGCTCTCAATACATGCATACAGACAACCGTATGTAATTTGGACAATATGAAGGCCTATGTATGTATGCATGTAGCTCTGTATGTATTTACGTACGAATGTGTGTATGAATGTATGCAAACTAGTGTGTATATGCACATATCTTATATATGTATGTAAGTGTATATGTATGTATATACTTTTGAATGTAAGCACGTAATATGTTTGTGTGCATATAATGTATATACAAATATGTGTATGTAATTATGCAGTTGTTTATAGATGTTTGTAGGTGTACATGTAAATATGTATGCCTATGCATGTTTGTATATTTTGTATGTATGTATGTATGGATGTGCGTATGTGTGTGTATATATCATGTATGTATGTATGTATATATGTATATGTGTATGTATGTGTGTATGTATTTAAGCATGCTTCTATGTGTGTGTATGTATGTGTGTATGTATTTATGTATGTGCTTAAGCATGCCTGTATGTGTGGATGTTTGTATGTATGTATGTATGTATGTATGTGTGCATGTATTTATTTATGTATTTATGCATGCTTGAATGCGTAAAAATATGTGTATGTTAGGGTGTGGCAAAAAGTAACGAACATTCGAATTCAGTTTCCGGACAAACCTAAATCAGGGGTCTATGTTAAATGCAATATTATACCAAAAATGGATTTCTCATATATATCACCGTTTTCTAGCAACTTTGTCTGAAACACAAGCCCCAAAACGCAATATGTTGTAAAATGAGAGCTGGTCTTACATCAGCCGGTTTAATGGTTTTGACTTTTAAATTTAGAACAAAAAAGTTAGAGTTACAAACAACAATGAGTAACAAAAAAATGAAAAAACACCCGGCACAGTGCTGCAGTGCAAGTGTTTTAACTTAGTTCAGAAAATCAGCTTTAGTTTCTATAGTTGGCAAGTCCAATCTTGATTTCTTGATTTGCATGGCATCACCGTGGCGCGAGTCATGTCCGTAACCCGGCCACAGACTGCAAAAACGTCTTTGATATTTCTCACCAGATCTTGCGAATGACACGGATAGTGAGGTAGAACTACTCGTTCTTTACTGCCAACAGCTTTCGACGTGATGTCTTGCAGGTGTGGAGGTGCGTCGAAGTCGCATTTTCGCAGTCAGCCATAATTATGTACGAATCAGATGTAAATTTAACTGTAATAGTTTTCTTGTCAAAGCAACAAATTGTATCACTGAAGTGAGTATTTCTAGCCATTAGATTTTGTCACATGAAAATTTTCCTATTAAATTCACCTTCACCGCCAACGGCTGCCAACAAGATATTACCAGGAGGGCATAGTAGCTGTTGTTCTGAAGTAGGCTAGGCCTACTGGAATACAGCTTCATCAATTTGGTCAAGTTTCTGGTACAATTGTAGCATGAAGAAGAAGTTCTTTGCTCCATCCTGGCACGATCGATGAGGTTTGATATTAAACCATGATGGTGCAAAGAAATTCATTACCGGTATGAATTTTACAAAGCGTTGCAGATTATAGGAAGGACATGCTTGGCAAGCATACAACCTAAGCAATCGCCCTGCCAGCATGCCCATATCGAGCCCATATAAAAATTATATGGGCTTGTGGGCTTGGGCTAGCCCACATCAGCCCCATCTGGGCACGAGGTGAGGAGCCCATTATCAGATCAAAATTGTATATTGGAGACAAGTGGGCTCGTGGGCTTGGGCTGCCCACATCCAACCCATCTAGGAATGAGGTCAGGAGCCCATTAACCAACATTTCCAATGTCCGACTTTAAGGTGGGCGATAAGTGGGCTCGTGGGCTTGGGCAGCCCACATCGAGCCCATTTGGGCTTGATGTCTGAAGCCCATTAACCAACATTTGCGACATCCGACTTTTGAATGGGCGATAAGTGGGCTCGTGGGTTTGGGCTGCCCACCTCGAGCCCACTTGGGCCTGATGTCTGAAGCCTATTAACAGACATTTACTATATCCGACTTTTGAATGGGCCATAAGCGGGTTCGTGGGCTTGGGCTGCCCACCTCGAGCCCATTTGGGCTTGATGACTTAGGCCCATTAGCCAACATTTGCGACATCCGACTTTTGAATGGGCCATAAGCGGGCTCGTGGGCTTGGGCTGCCCACATCGAGCCCACTTAGGCCTGATAATCTTAAGCCCATTAGCCAACATTTGCGACATCCGACTTTTGAATGGGCCATAAACGGGCTCGTGGGCTTGGGCTGCCCACATCGAGCCCACTTAGGCCTGATATCTTAAGCCCATTAGCCAACATTTGCGACATCCGACTTTTGAATGGGCCATAAACGGGCTCGTGGGCTTGGGCTGCCCACATCGAGCCCACTTATGCCTGATGTCTGAAGCCCATTAGCCAACATTTGCGACATCCGACTTTTGAATCGGCCATAAGCGGGCTCGTGGGCTTGGGCTGCCCACCTCGAGCCCACTTGGGCTTAATGTCTGAAGCCTATTAACCAACATTTACGACAACCGAGTTTTGAATGGGCTATAAACGGGCTCGTGGGCTTGGGCAGCCCACCTCGAGCCCACTTGGGCTTAATGTCTGAAGCCTATTAACCAACATTTGCGACATCCGACTTTTGAATGGGCGATAAGCGGGCTCGTGGGCTTGGGCTGCCCACCTCGAACCCACTTGGGCTTATTGTCTGAAGCCTATTAACCAAAATTTACGACATCCGACTTTTGAATGGGCGATAAGCGGGCTCGTGGGCTTGGGCTGCCAACATCGAGCCCACTTGGGCTTAATGTGTGAAGCCTATTAACCAACATTTACGACATCCGACTTTTGAATGGGCGATAAGCGGGCTCGTGGGCTTGGGCTGCCCACCTCGAGCCCACTTGGGCCTGATGTCTTTAATAGACAGTGACATGGGGAATTTCCCCGCGGCATAAGGGCAGAGCCAGAGTCAGAAACTGTGCTGATGCAGAAAGAGGTCTGGCGAGTCTGTATACGGTTGATCTGATGTAATTGCCGTAAATATTGAAAGCACTCTCAAATGTGGATGACGGAGTAAAGTTTGGGGTGTGTGCTGAGCCGTAAGATTTGCAGATGACCAAGCAATAGTAGCAAGTACCATGCCGGGCTGCAGAAAATAATGGATCCCGTGAAAAAAAGATCTGAAGACTATTAGTATGAAGATAAATAGAAAGAAAACAAAGGTGATGAGATTAAGTAAATACTACTAAAAAAAAACTGCATGCACAGCTCGGGCATGTCTACCAGTATTCTTATATTGGAAGTTTAAAAAAGGATGACTGCATATGCAGAGTCAAGACTAAGATAATAGTAAATGAGAAAGGAAGTGTTCTGGAAGAGAGGAGAGCTTCTGAGAGGAGGACTGGGTATCGACGTAAAGAAAAGAATGGTGGAAAGCCTCATAATGGATTCGTAAACTCCAAATTTCCAAAGCGCTATTCCAAAGCTACAGATTATTCATGTGCAGAGACCTGAACAATAATATTCCAAATGCATAAAAGAAGAAGCTTGAGGCTTTTAAATGTGGTTATACTTATGGAGTAAACTAGACAATAACGGTTCCGCGACAACTCGTCGAACGACATTTCGTATAACGACACTTCGTCTACGACATTTCGTATAACGACACTTCGTCTACGACAATTCGTATAACGACATTTCGTCTACTAGTGTATATGTATCCATTACGGCTAATCAACAGAGGCCGCTTTCTTATAGTTTCGCTAAAACGTGCTATATATTCTCAGGAATCCAGCTTCTAATTACTGACAAGATTATTTTCATCAATCCAGCTTCTGTTGAATGGAAACCTATTTTCATCCATGCATCCAGGTTGATTTCCAGCTTATTTTTACGTGAAAAATTATTTCGATCAATTCCGCTTCTATTTCAACACAGGAATGTTTTCATCAATCCCACTTCCATTTCGGGAAACAGTTTTTTTCATCAATCCAGCTTCCATTTTAAAGTGACAATATCAAATAACTTAGTAGACGAAATGTCGTTCGACGAATTGTCGCTCGACGAAGTGTCGTATACGAAATGTCGTAAAAAGTATAAGAAAAAAAACTGGTATAAGAAAAAAAATGAAATTAAAATTCTTGTAATTTAATAGAAATTGTTCAGTACGAAAACAAGAGAATCTGGTATAATTTCCCTTATCATAATTTATAGCCACAAATGGTTGGAAAAAAGTATTAAACAGATCTGAGATCAAATGTTGCCTAAAACACTTATATCAAACGACTGAAATTTACCATCGCAACGAATAAATGAAGACCTTGCAACGTTGATTTTACATCTTTTGAAAACTGAACGCTGAGACACCATGCACATTTTACAATTCACCAGATGAATCCAACACCATTTATGTTATGCATGTAAGAAGTCCCAAGCAACAACCAACCAATGGTAACCAACAGCAGAAATCATTTGGAGGTTGAAAGAATTATGCAACAGTCTAGAGCTCTAATATGCAGCTGAAATACACTGCAGCTCCACTTAAAACACTGAAGGGGGGGTGGTTGCCACCCCCCCCTACGTTTTATGCATAATTTGTTTTCCATATGGAATATAATTTTTGCATTTTAGGTTGCTGTAGCAGATTCATTGGCACACATTTTGAGGTAAACGTCATGGTGGTAGCCCACGCCATTCAAAAGTTATACCTGATATACCTGAGGCACCAGAGGGGGTGGATACCACCCCTTAGTTTTTCGAGTATAGCATATTGAGTATTCTTCCTAGAAGAGAAACAGTTATACCATTCTTTAGAGGGAATGTAGGGCTTCATTTGCATACCTACATCTTTGTCTTATGAAAACCGGAAGTGATCAAAATAAATAATAATACGCGTAATATGCGTGAAAAATGGCTGAATGGAAGCACTCCCCTTTAGCTTTTTTGTCTGTACCGTATTCATTTGTCTTCCTAGACGAGAAACAAAGATACCATTCTTTAGAGGGAATGTAGGGCTTCATTTCAATATCTACATCTTTGTCTTTTGAATACCGGAAGTGATCAAAATAAATAGTAATATGTGTAATCTGTGTGAAAATGGCTGAATACAGCATTACAACGTAAAACCGATATATATGTATGGATATATGTATGGATGTACATTTATACTATATAACATGTGTAGGGATGATTTTGTGTATCTTTTATACATAGATTAGTTTCAAAACACACATAATCTTATATTTGTTTATCCAAAAGTACAAAATGTACGAGGTGCATTCACATAAAGTACAACTAAATATACCATTCTGTGCAGAAATGAATGCTGAATCCATTGCTATATTACAAGTTATGATATGTAAAACCAAACACGAAATCCAGGGGGGGTGGTAACCACCCCTTGGTAGCCAGTGTTAAAAAAAGCTTGGTAGCCCTAGGGTTAAAACACTGTAGCTCCACTATTTCAGTTAAATATGATTTAGGCCTATCACTCTTGCCTATCACTCAAAGTTTTATACACTATTATTAGCAGATTACATCCATGTTTCATTTGACTGACATGTTAGACAAATTGATACTGTAGTCATAATTTCAAATAATTTCCTTTCTTCATAAACTAATGATTCATTATCATAGTAAGATATATAAAGTATAAGAAAAAAACTGAAATGAATTTTTTTTAAATTTAAAAACAAGCATATTGCTATTTGGAATTACACTAGTTAACATACATCTGGACTTATGCTAACATACAAATCTCACATGATTAAATAAAAAAATATAAATTCATTTATATTAGGCATTATTATTTAGTTAATTTATTTCATGTTAACAATCTCTCTGAAGGAAATAAATTGAGCATATTATGTCAAGTCATTTTAATCACAATCATCTGCATCTATCGACCTAGCGACATCCATAAAACAAGTACCTATTTTCAACCATCAGTGTTGGGTATGAGTTAACTCAGATGAGTTTAAACTCACGAGTTAACTCAATTGCTGTGATTTATAACAGTAAAGTTGTCAAGTAGTTGAATCCAGAGCGAAAGACTTTACTGCGTCTTTATTAACTACAGCATAAAATATCATGTTGATGGCATGTAGCAATTCAAGTCTTACACTTATGTCAGAAAAATGCAACACCTTAGATATGTGGTGCATATCAGTAACCTCTGGATTATCTAAATAACAATGCATACTGTCTAAGTATTCTGAATTGAAAATGGCACAAAGTAACTACTCGTATATGTGTAGGCATCCTGCACTTCCATAGTGCTTATCTTTTCACTAAAAATCTCTAATTCTACATATTTTCCACTGTAATTACGCTGAATCATAATTCAGCACAGGTCAGCAACTAAGTCGTCAGGTGGAGAAAATCGATGGCCAGAACAATGCTCTAGAAATTCCTTCTCTATTTCAAGCATATCGTCGCATATACCACATCCAAAAGATTTTGACAAAGCCGCACATGCATCCACAGGAGATTTGAATTTGCTAACATACAGACATTCTCCATCTATAATTTTCGGAAGAGGATCCTCAATTCCACTAGAATCCGGATGTACGTTCTTTGAGTCACGATCAATTTCTTTATCAAGATCGCCTGGACTAATAAACCTGATGAAATGATCAGCCAGGTTATCAATTACTTCACTTCCCATTTTAAGATCCTGTTACTGTGTTCCTGCATGGACTTTAAACTGCTTCCCTGAACAAATGCTCTTGGCATAAGGTTTCTTGTACGAGTGTTGTTTCTCAGTTGCATGAGTTCTTCTGTCACTCTTTAGATGTCCAATATCTCTGAACCCTTTATTACAACCCTCGCATATGTATGGTGTAACTCCTGTGTGGGTTCTTATATGCACCGTCAAGGTCTCTCCTCGATTAAATGATTTCTCACATAAATGACACCTGTATGGCTTTTCACCAGTATGGGTTCTCATGTGCGTCTTGAGATTACCACCTTCATTAAATGATTTCTCACATAAATGACACCTGTATGGCTTTTCACCAGTATGGGTTCTCGTGTGCCTTTTCAGATTACAACTGTTATTAAATGATTTCTGACATATCTGGCACCTGTATGGTTTTTCGCTTGTATGGGTTCTCATGTGCGTTTTCAGATGACCACCGTGATTAAATGATTTCTGACATAGCTGGCACCTGTATGGTTTTTCACCAGTATGGGTTCTCATGTGAGTTTTCAGATGACCACCTTCATTAAATGATTTCTGACATAGCTGGCATCTGTATGGTTTTTCACCAGTATGGGTTCTCATGTGCTTTTCAGATTACCACTGCGATTAAATGATTTCTGACATATCTGGCACCTGTATGGTTTTTCGCTTGTATGGGTTCTCATGTGCGTTTTCAGATGACCACCATGATTAAATGATTTCTGACATAGCTGGCACCTGTATGGTTTTTCATCCCTATGGGTTTTCGTATTCTCCATCATGAAATTCACTTAGTTGTTAATTTCAACGTTCTTCTCCAGTATTGGTTCTTTGATGAGCTGTGAGATGACCACGTTGAGGATACAGTTTCTGAAATAATTAACATTATGTTTGTGTTTTTAAGCGATTCGTATGTGCTTCCCCTATCAAAAGATTCTTGGCAAGGATTATTATTATTATTATTATTATTAAATAAATTTGTAATGCGCGCAAGGTCACACCGAAATGTGAATCTGAGGCGCGGATAGTCAGCCGCCAGGTGAAGATGATTTCTAAATCCTTGAAAGCCAAGGAGAAATAGTGAGTTTTGAGCTGATTTTTGAAGAAAGGAAGTGAAGTTGAGCTACGAAGAGAAAGTTGTAGTCGATTCCATTCCTTTGGAGCAGAGGCGTGGAATGCACGATAGCCCATAACTGTTCTGCATCGTCGCTCAGGTAGAAGACCTGTACTTGACGATGGCAGGCAACGAGGAGGGATGTAAGAAGTTAGCAGTGCATGAATATAGGTAGGTGTGCTGGTGCTGAGGGCTTTGTAGGTCAAACAGGCCAATTTAAATTTTATTCTGAATTCAACAGGATGCCAATGCAGCTCGTGGAGTAAGACTGAGGAGCATGTTCGTAGTGGGACACGCATCACTACACGAGCTAAGGAGTTTTGGATTCGTTGCACCCTTTTAAGTTCAAGGTTTGAGACACCCACAAAAAGGGAATTAACATAATCAAGACGAGAGGATACAAGTGAGACAGGCTATGTTCACTTGATGTCCACAGATTGGAGGAAATACTGGATAGAACCAAGGGAACAGATTATGTTGTCATAATGGGAGACTGGAACGCAGTGGTGGGAGAAGGAGCGGAGGGAAAATGCATTGGAAAGTATGGTCTGGGGAAGAGAAATAGCAGAGGCGAAAAACTAGCGGAGTTCTGTGAGAGAAGAGAACTAATACTGACAAACACCTGGTTTCAGCACGAGAAGAGACGTAGGTACACGTGGAAATCCCCGGGAGATATGGCAAGATATCAGCTGGACTACATAATGGTAAGACACAGATACAGAAACAGTGTCAAGAATGCAAGAGCAATGCCGGGAGCAGACGCAGACACAGATCACAACTTGATCATCATGAAGGCCCAGATAAAACTGAAATTCATCAAGAGGAAAAAGAAGATAAGACAGAGATGGAATAAAAAGAACCTGAAAGAAAAGAGCAACGAACTGGGAAAGAAAATAGAAGAAAATCTAAGAGAATACGAAGGAAAATCCATAGAAGAGAGATGGAAAAGACTGAAAGACAATATCATACAGAGCGCCAATGACATCGTCGGAGCAGAAGAGAGAGTACCTGCTAGGAAACCGTGGGTAACAAGAGAAATGACAGAAGAGATGGAGGAAAGGAGGAAATGGAAACACCAAAGCACCGAAAAAGCAAGACAAGAATATAGAAGATTAAACAACAAACTGAGAAGAACAACAGAAGAGGCAAGGGAAAAATGGTGGGACGAGAAATGTCAAGAGTTAGAAGACTTACAGCAACAGGGAAGATATGACAAAGTGTACGAAAAGGTGAAACAGATATCTAGGAAACCGGGAAAAGGAGGAGGAGGAATAGAGGTTAGCGACAAACAAGGTAGACTCCTAAATGAAACAATTGAAGTTAAGAACCTATGGAAGGAGTACGTGGAGGAACTCTACAGAAGTGAAGAGGGAGAATTGCATGACAATCAGGGACTGGAGAAGGAAGAGGAGACTCGAGGGAGAGAGGATGATATTGGCCCAGAGGTGCTGGGAGAGGAGGTAAGAGCGGCCATAAAGGAACTGAAAAACAACAAAGCAGAGGGAATAGACAACATACCAGCAGAGATGCTCAAAAGTCTGGAGGATGGTGCCATGAAAGAACTAATAAGGATATGCCAAGATATATACACAACGGGAGAATGGCCAGAGGACTTCCTGCAATCCATAATAATACCAATTAAAAAGAAACCAAATGCAACAGCATGCGAGGATTACAGGACCATTAGCCTCCTCACCCATGCGTCAAAAGTCATGATAAGAATACTAGCAAAGAGAGTGCAAGCAAAGACAGAGGCAATTGAGGGGCTGGGAGATGATCAATTTGGTTTTAGAAAAGGCATGGGAACTAGGGATGCGATCGGAACACTAAGAGTACTAACAGAGAGGAGCTGCCAGAATGGTCAGGATGTATATATATGCTTTGTGGATTATGAAAAAGCATTTGATAGAGTTGACTGGAGAAGGCTACTACATGCATTGAGGCGGATGGGAATAGATTGGAGAGACAGAAGATTAATAGGAAACTTATACATGGGACAAAAGATGCGAATAAGAATAGATGGAGAGTACTCGGAACCAGGAAACGTTGGAAGAGGTGTGAGACAAGGATGTCCACTGTCACCATTACTATTTAACATCTATATAGAAGAGCTTGTCAGAGAGGCAGTAGAGGAGATGGAGGAGGGGATAAAGGTTGGTGGAAAATGGATAAAGGCATTAAGGTTTGCAGATGATCAGGCAATGTTGGCGAGAAGCCAGAAAGGACTGCAAGCAATGATGGATAGGCTAAACACAACATCAACCGAATACGGGATGAAGATTAACATCAAAAAGACAAAGGTATTGAAGATAAGTAAAGGAAAGGAAACTGTAGTCAGAATACACATTGGAGGAAAACAGATAGAGCAAGTCAAAGAATTCTGCTACCTAGGGAGTATGATTACGACAGATGCCAAATGCCACAGAGAAATTAAAAGAAGGATAGCAATAGGAAAGGAGGCATTCTCAAACAGAAGAGAATTACTGAGAGGAAAACTAAACAGGAATCTAAAGATAAGAATGATAAAGACACTAGTATGGAGCGTGGTGCTGTATGGATCGGAGACATGGACAATGAGAAAAGCGGATATAAAAAGACTGGAAGCTTTCGAAATGTGGACATGGAGAAGAATGGAAAAAATCAGCTGGACAGAACATATAACAAATGAAGAAGTGTTGGGAATAATTGAGAAGAAAGAGTCCTTATACGCACAATAAGAGACAGGCAAAGGAAATGGATCGGACACACGCTGAGAGGAGACTCACTACTAAGAACGGTCATCGAAGGAAAAATGAAGGGGAGGAAGACAAGAGGAAGACCAAGACAGATGATGCTGGATTGGATGATGACAAACGGCTACAGGAAACTGAAAGAAGAGGCCCAACAACGAGAGAAGTGGCGACGTCGGACATTTGAACCTGCCTAACAGGCAGAGAACCACAAGAAGAAGACTTGCATCATCTCGTCTTGATTATGCTAATTCCCTTTTTGATGAGTGATGGTATGCGATTCAAAGCAATTGTGAAAAGTGTCTGCAATTGTTGTCGTCGTAGCCTTTCCAACATCAGCAGTGTCCAATTTAGCACATAACAGATTACTTCATTTAAGTTTGCATTTCAGATGCTTACAAGAAGAGTTCATGTTTCATTCATCAGTAATAGTTCTTGCTGAGCAAAATACGAAATTATTGGCACAGAAAAAACTTAATGACGAAATACTGAAGCCATCCATCCGTTTTATAGTAGCACACATTTAAGCTACTATCCACGATATATTTATTGAAGATATAATAGTTGATTATTGCGAAAGCTGTGGTAAAACAAATCCACTGTAATATTGTGGCCATTGCATGGTTTTCAGTACTGGTCAAACACAAGTTGCACTGACGAAAAGAAATCTTGCTAAATGGAGTCGGATTGATGAAAGTAATCTTTCTTATACAGAAGTGGGCCTAATGAAAGGAATCTTGTTTAAATAGCAGCTGGCTTGATAGAAAATAATTCGTAATTAAATAAAAGTTGTATTGATAAAAATATTTCCGGTATAAAAAGAAGGTGTATTGAAACGACTTTTTGCCTAATGGAAGCAGGATCGATTGGAAGGATTCTCGCAAAAGTTGGATTGATGACAAATAATAATGCTACAACTGGCAAAATAACCAATACGCTAACATAACCTTTTACCTTATTTACGCTTGTCGACCTACGAGTTATAAAGAACAAGTTACAAGAACGATGCATGACAAGGAACTGAGTCTAACGAATTCTAGTGGTCTGATGTTCGTCCGAATGACTTTCCAGCCATCGTTTAAGGTGGAAGAGAAACACAAATTCAAACCAATATTATTAGCAACTCTCTCGTAGACTTAGATGCCGTTGTTTAAAATGTGTGTGTTAGTCCATTAAATTACATGCACAGAGTTTTTAAAATAATCTAACCAGGTTTGGAATTAAAGTTGAATTTCTCGATATTCTGATAAAATTGTCATCAGCACAAAATGGCGACGATTCAAGTGTTTCGCTACAATTAGAAGTAAGCTCCAGTTTTAGAAAGTATGTCCTGTCATCTAGCGAATACGTTTTAACGCGCTACAGCAAAAGAGATTTTAGGCTCATGTAATTTACCATTAACAGTCACATTTCTAAAATTGCTATTTATGGCATTTATATAATATTAGAAACAAGAAGTGAAAAGACTATTGGAGAGCTGGCCCATATTAGCGCATTAACGTAATATGCAAAACCTGTGCGCCGATCGACTAAACAAACCGTGATATCGTAATCTCGATGATCTAACTCGAAAGTCAATGTTAAGCACTGAGAACGAGCTTACTCATGAGAACTGCACCGCGTCACAGGCGATACGAGAAATAATTATATGTTAGGCCTAAAGCTGGGAAATCGCCCAGGGCGAGAAAGATTGGAAGGGAGAGTATTGCTAAGCTTATAGTTAAGCTTGATTTTCTATTATTGACTGAGAAAATATTCTCTGCATTCACATACTCTTCTAGTGTCCGTCCCTTGGGTGTCACACATGACTCCTCCGTCATGTTCACGTAGCGAACCTGACCCGATCCTGTTTCTTTCAGCTGAGACGACGTCTGAGAGCCATCAGATTATTGGTCTTTTTTCTAATTTTACCACCATATTAAACAATAAGTGATAAAATGATCTTCTTAGACACCATTAAAACGCTTCCAATGGGACACGAGCTGTTGATAAACAGCAGTGCTTTTTCAGTCGGAGCGGTTCCGGGACCTTTTTTCAGCTATTAAGAAAAATAATTTCGTTAGTTTAAATTTTTCATGAAAAATTATTTAAAATTAGATAGGCCTACTTTAATTTAATTTCAGTGCTCTCTGTGTTTATTGATATTGATAAAATTATATGAAATAGAAATATTACAAAAAATATACCCCTACAACTGTTCTGAATTTGTTGAGTTCCGGAACCTTTTCTTCTAGAAAAAAGCACTGGTAAACAGAGAAAAAAATGTCAACCCGCGGGTGGCGCCGGTCCGAATGCTTCAATAAGGAGGGCGACCTTAATTAATCATCGTCATAATATGACACAGCATCGCTAAATCGAAACAATCCACTTACGTACATGACGGGATTGTATCTGTGCAATGCTTTCTTTAGTAACTGTTGTGTGTACAGTTGTGCTCATCCGAAAGCACCATGTTCAAACCCTGAGGAAGAACTGCAGTATGGGAATTGTCAAAAATAACTGGGGGGGGGTTAGACGTTGATCTATGTGCAGCTTGGATGTGAAATGTAGACTTTACTATGGGATACTAAAAAGGACTAGGGGGAAGAAGAAGAGAGTTAAGAAGGGTATGGATCGTTAGCGACCTCATATTGCACGGTTTCGGCTTATTAGGGCGGGTGGCCACGCAGTCACCTTCTTACCTGATCTTCGTACTCACATTGTACTGTGTATGATCAGTGTATTCATTACAGCTAAATTGGACGAGGGTGCAAATGGAGTCCTAATCTCGACAGATATTCCTGGTGGATCATTTACGCTGTATCAAGGCATCGTTATGGGAGCGAATGAAGACGAAATCTCGGCTAATTTCTGTCCTGGTGGGGGATTTTTAAATAAACGACCTCTCGGTTGATAGTCCAGCGCTATGGCCACTAGACTATCATGCACCCCGCAGAAGAAATCGAAAGTAACAGTGAATTCAACATTTCCCAATGAACTTAACAACGTAGGGGTTTGGAAGGATGGGAAAAAATTGGTAGAGTTTTTTCGAGTGGAGGTTTATAGGAAGCTGCTGTAACTTCGTGTCTCTGTCGTTCTGCCTCGTTACAAATGTATGTCTGGCTCGCTCTCTATCTCTCTCTCTCTCTGTTCTTGTACAGGTTTGTTCGTCTGTTTGTCGTACGTCTCCCTAACCTACTAGCAGTCTCTCACGTCGGGATGCTTATTCTCTGCACGAGCAGCGTCGATCTGACAACGCCTGGCCAGACGTCGAGCCTTCCGCCCAAAGCCTCACAATGCTCGACGAAATCTTTGGTGAAATTTCTGTCAAACCAAGGCTGATGAGGGTGGTCGACTCTGAAACGAGAACATGCTTATAAAGAAGGCCGATGATTACTGAGCCGAAGGTATCTGTAAGATCGTCGGCAGAGCTCTCAGTCGCCGGTTTAGTGACTACACATAGTTCTGATTTCGAGAGTTCAGCGAGTAAGGCAGCAGGATCGAAATGCTGCTACTTCTGCCTGGTGATTGTAACATAGGTTGGTGCAGGTTGTGTCATACTGATGGACCATGATAATAGCATGTGGTCCGACAGCCAGACATCAGTGACCAAGACATCAGGTTGGGAGGCGCTTTCGGGCGTGATGATATAATCCAACAGACCACCGAGTCCTTCTGTTGGAGTCTGTACGAGCGGTCGGAAACCGTATGTCGACAAGATCGTATCATATCGCTGAAGATTTATGTCTCCAGTGATGGTGATTGGAAGAGAAATACTATCGAGAGCTGCCAGAAGTAAGGATAACTTATCAAAAAAACAAAGAGGTAATTGGTTGTGACCGAGGCCGGTATAAGACGACGAGGACATGAATGCTGCCTCCCGACGTCGTCTGACAACACAGGAACTCAAACGATGCCTTCTGCCTAATGTCGATCTTAGATAAAGCGACACCATGCGTGAGGACGATGACACTGCTGTCATGGTTAACAAAGTTAACCTTCCTATGGTACCGTCGATCGGCCTGGCAGCTTCCAACAGGTTTAGCCCCAGTCCACGGAGACTCTTGATCGTCGTGCATTCAGAATCCTCGTGCTAGCTTTCGGTCAGGACAAGTACATAACAGCTTCTCCTCCTCCATAAGCACACAGACGTCATCGACCTTGTTGAAATGAGCTTAAATAGAAGTTGATTTATGAAAAGAATTCTTGCTAAAATGGAAGTTGGACTTATGAAAAGAATACTTGCTTAAATAGAAGTTTGATTGATGAAGCCAACGTCGAAGAGCGATTTTTGTCGCGAACCTTCTGTCAGAAAATAATTTGTCATGGAATATTCTGAACGGAATACTTTGCTGCGACCAGGGACACTGGTATAGGATTTCATGTTGATCTTCAGCAAAATTACATTGTTTTACAGGGACGCAATGAAAAGGTACAAGTAGTTTGACACCTTAGACACGAAGCACAAATAGGGAGGATATTGCCCTAATACTTGGTAATTAAAATGATAATCAATAAGAATTTGGCAGTATCAAAATTTAATTGTCTCAATCTTTCCTCAATCGTTAGCTACATGTGCTGAGAATTACACGTCAGCATAGGCCAATAAATAAGTCGTCAGGTGGAGAAAACCGATGGCCAGAACAATGCTCTAGATTTTCATCCTCAATTTCAAACATTTCACCACATATACCACATCCAAACGATTTTTCCAGAAACGGTTTCGCATCCTCAGGTGATGTGATTGTGTTAATACAAAGACATTCTCCGATACTAACTCTTGCAACAGGACTTGTCACTTCATTAGAATTAGAATACACGTTCCTTGACAAAATTTCATTTGGTTTATCAATAACGCCTGCACTATTTAATGTTATGAATCGATCATATGGGTTATCGATTGATTCACTTTTCATTTCAAGATCCTGTGGCTGGGTTCCATCATGGAGTTTAAACTTCTTTGCTGAAGAACTGCTCTTGGCATACGACTTATTGATTGGCTGTTGCTTCTCATACATGTGTGATCTTCTGTGATTCTTTAGAGTTCCAAGTTGTGTGAATCCTTTACTACAAACGTCACATATATACGGTTTCTCTCTTGTATGAGTTCGCATATGACTCTTTAGAGACTTGACTACTGCAAATGATTTTTTACATAACTGGCATTTGTATGGTTTCTCTCCAGTATGGGTTCTCATGTGCGTTTTCAGATTACCACCTTTAGTAAATGATTTATGACAAAGCTGGCACTTGTGTGGTTTCTCTCCAGTATGGGTTCTAATGTGTATTTTCAGATCACCACCTTGAGTAAATGATTTCTGACATAACTGGCATTTGTGTGGTTTCTCTCCAGTATGGGTTCTCATGTGTGTTTTCAGATCACCACCTTGAGTAAATGATTTCTGACATAACTGGCATTTGTGTGGTTTCTCTCCAGTATGGGTTCTAATGTGTATTTTCAGATCACCACCTTGAGTAAATGATTTCTGACATAACTGGCATTTGTGTGGTTTCTCTCCAGTATGGGTTCTAATGTGTATTTTCAGATCACCACCTTGAGTAAATGATTTCTGACATAACTGGCATTTGTGTGGTTTCTCTCCAGTATGGGTTCTAATGTGTATTTTCAGATCACCACCTTGAGTAAATGATTTCTGACATAACTGGCATTTGTGTGGTTTCTCTCCAGTATGGGTTCTCATGTGTGTTTTCAGATCACCACCTTGAATAAATGATTTCCGACATAAATGGCACTTGTATGGTTTTTCACCAGTATGGGTTCTCATGTGGGTTTTGAGATGACCACCTTCAGTAAATGATTTCTGACATAGCTCGCACTTGTATGGTTTCTCTCCAGTATGGGTTCTCATGTGTGTTTTAAGAGAATCACTGCATGTTAATGATTTTTGACATAACTGGCAATCGTATGGTTTTTCACCAGTATGGATTCTCATGTGCGTTTTTAGATTACCACCTTGAGTAAATGATTTCGGACATAACTGGCATTTGTGTGGTTTTTCACCAGTATGGGTTCTCATGTGTCTTTTCAGATCATAACCTTGAGTAAATGATTTCTGACATAAATGGCACTTGTATGTTTTTTCACCAGAATGGGTTCTCATATGCACCATCAACCTACCTACATCAGTAAATGATTTCCCACATGACTGACATTTGCACTGTTGCTCTCGTGTATGTCTTCTCACAGGAGCTGTCAGAATTTCACCTTGAGGAAATGATTTCTGAAGTAATTGATGTTTCTGAATTTTTTTGCCAGAATTGGATTTTATGGGCTCTTGTAAATCACCAGAATGTGCCAATGCTTCTTCATATAATTTTGATTTGCATGGCGTTTCTTCAGCACAAGTAGAATCCATTTTAAAGCAAATGCATGTACATGTACAGATATTTCTCTGCTTTGGTTGATGCAGGTGCAACTTTACACGTGTTTCGTGTGTCAATAATAGTTCTTTTGAAAGAAAATAACAAAATTAGTCACACAGAAAAATAACCGGACGTGATGAGATATTGAAGCAATCCAGTTTCTGTAGAATAGCACACTCTTGCGTTATTAATCAGTAGCAATGTTAACTGGTGAAGAAATAATTAATTATAATAAAAGCTTCAGATACATAAATCAGCTCTAATGTTTTTGATGAAGATCAATGTGATATTGGCCTTCTCATATAACTCCATTGAGAAGTCTTCAAGCACCTATTAAAATGAAGAAAAGCAACATCTCACTAATAGTTTGTTTTAAGACATAAACAAATTATTTAATTATTGCTCATAATTGAAGGCTAATTGCTGTTACATTAAGGTCAGGATGATTCACATTCACAGGTGCATGTGTTCCATGTATTAATGGCAGCCATAGTTTCAGTAATTCAATCCCTAATTTTTTCCCAAATGCTTGCTTGCTGAAATCACACCAGCCAGGTTATAAATGATGTATTCATAACATGAAACTGCATCTAACCACACCTAGTGACTGCACTTTCTGAAGGACTTTCAGTAAAAACGTAGTTGACGTTGTTAAATTTCATTCATGAATGCAATTTGTGTTTCATGAAAAAAAAATAATTTCCTCCATCCCACTTCTATTTCATCAAAGAAATATTTTAACACATCCAACTTCAATTTTATGGGTAAATATTTTCATCTATGCACCTGGTTTGCACCTTCTATTTAATTAAACCTTCAGTCACACTACTTCAACTTTCACTAGAAATATGTTCAAAGATCCAACGTTTAGTTTACTGATAAATATTTTCAAGAATTATCCAACTTCTAGTTTCGATTCTGAATATTTTCATTACCAACGGAAAGTACGGGGTTTAATACATAACATAGCATTAGTTTAGCAACGTAAGCCTGGGACTTTTAACTTTGAGTAAAACCGTATTTTACGTTGCTAAATTATTCAAATATCTTCAATGCCGTACTTGACTTTGGCAAGGAAGCAGTTTACGTATGTGCATGTTAACTATCATCAATCCAGTTTCCATTTGATCAAAAAAAAATTCATCAATCCAACTTCTATTAAATTGGAAAAAAATACTTTTATCAATCCAACATCTATTTACCGAAAGAAATATTTTTCAGCAATGGAACTTTAATTTAAGTAAAGAAATATTCTCATTGATCCACCTTCTAATTACGGAAACAATTATTTTCATCAATCCAGCTTCTATTGAATTGAAAACTTAGTTTCATCCATCCAGCTTATATTTACGGGAAAAATTATTTCGATCAATCCAGCTTCCATTTAAATGCAGGAATGTTTAATCAATCCAACTTCCATTTTAAAGTGACAATAATACAGTTTAACCCAAGTTTGATCGCAACTCCGCCACTACATGTTCGTACCTTTAGATTCAGGCAGTGCCAATCCCAAGCCTGGATGAAAGAGAGCGACGTTAATGATCTTTGTTATCACACTTTAATGATCTTTGTTATCATAGTGTATTTAAGCGGAAAATACTACTAAGTGTGATCGCCTATGACAGACACAAACCTTAAGTTCGAACTATTACATTATAAATCAGTCAATGAATCATGAAACCAAGCTGTCGGAATTAAATCTGGCGGAAAAACGTTAAGCAGAATGATATGACTGTTAGCCTATTATATGCCGACGTTGGTGTAGTTCTGAACGATAATAATGCTAGCGAATTGCAGGAGTTAAACGATGTTTCTGTAAATGTTGAAAACGTGGGTCATGCGACTCGTGCGTTTTATTAGCATACATGTTCATTATGTGCTGAGTAGCTCATCAGTACTTCCAAATCTAGTAAAGTAATTAACGTTTAACGTTTTAATGCTGAATTTTGTTAAATTTATTTGAATATGCTAAAACACGTGGGCTATAAGCGGTCAATAATAATTTTCTTTGTTATATATACATGTATATATAATATAATATATATATATAAATATATATATATATATATAAGTTATGCTGCTTGATGCGTCAAACGCAAACATTAATTTCTTCGACCTGCTGAATAACTCCCATGACCCTGACGCGACCTGCTGAAATTGTATAGCTGGCGCCGCCACTGGCTGTCACAGACGCAACTTGTTACAGGCAGTAAATAGCTAGTGTCATTAACCAGGAGAAATCCCGTCTCTGTCCTACTGAGGTACTATTGGAGAAGCAGATAGGCCTACTTATGAAAATGTTAGAATTTATGTCTTTATAGTATGTGCCCGTGAAATAAAGTTCCAACCGTCTTTGGGCGCTAGAGTGAAGTTATATGGTCTGGATCGGGTTAACTTGCGCTTTAGGGGTCCGGCAGGCATCGGTGTACGTGATTTCTATTCGACTGTAATGATGTGAAAAGATGGTCATCTGCTGTATCAGCCATTAGTATGACATTGCAGGAATTGGGAGGGAGGAAACCACAACGCTTCATCCGTCGGATATGTTGCAACATCAACAATAATCGAGTTTTGGGCGAACATTTACTATCGGGGACGCACAGTTTAGGGTAGTATAACGTATATTTAGGCCTATGCTGCCATCGGCCGGAGCGAACGAGCCTGGTGCGCCGTGATTGGGCGGTTTAATTGGGACGTGGAGTATAGTTTAGATGAGTTTTCAGCATCTCGGGATATCCCGAATATGCATGGGAACTATCAACACCTGGCGGTAAATACAGTCGCAATTCCGTCAAATCGGTCGCAGAGCACGTGGAAAGCTATGGGAAGCGGGCAAAACGTGGTAGAAATAATAACGCCCAACGTCAGCCTATTATACAGAAGACTCGAATAACGCCCGCTACGCAATTGCTCAACTAATATAATAATAATTATATTCTTTATTAATTCAAAGTGACAACTAAGTACGCAGGATGATTACAATTCAGTATGAACGTATGATCACAAGTTATTACAGGAGTCGAATTTAACTGTATGCGGCAGCCATGCAAGGCGCCCATCACGTCCTACTGCTCATTTCACCAATGTGCCATCTCGCGAATGATAGGCTACGTGGACCTTTGGAGGGTTGCGGGAAGCGATCCCGCTTCCTACTGCTCTTCGCGCCAGTGATGTTACCCTACTGTATGCCCCCCCCCAATGCAACGGAAGGTTGCTTGCCAGGTTTTTTAATGACGACACTAACCATGACCCTGACCATAACCGACCCTCACGACCTCTGCCTATCGATTTTGTTTTATTGAGCGCCTGTGTTTAAGCTGGTTCCCGCGACTTCGCTTTTGTGGGCGCTGTAGAAGTTCCGAGATTACGATTACGACCATAAACGATGCCTAAAGTGCTTGAATATTCAATATTATTACTATACATTACTTTTACTTCTACGTGTTATGCTTATGTTACATTCTATTTTGGTGTCCCATTGTGCGTTTGTTAATGGAGTATTAAAGGCTATACTTACTTACTTACTTTATAATACGTCATATCGAACACTCCTCTTGGTATAAATAGCCTGTCTTATTTAAGGTCAACCAATAACAGCGCAGCGCCGAACCAACGGCATAAACACTATGCCTATCTTTAGGCATAAATTGTGCGTCCCCGATAGTAAATGTTCGCCGAGTTTTGTATTATAACTATTTCAGAGGACTATCAGGCTTAATTAAATGAACAATCTTACCAGTTAACGTATTATTAGAGATGTATTTCAACGACAATCTGAATTCAACTTCCATCCATGACCGTACAAAATGGCGATCGATTAAAGAGTTATGCTTCCATAATTATCGAAGCTGGCTGGAGAAAGTATATTCTGCCATCTGGTGAATAGTTTAGAGCGTTACTTAACCCGTTTTTGCCCAGTGTTCCAATATTGGAACATTTTGCAAATACTTTACTTACTTGTAATTTAGCGCTATATACTGAATATAATTCATCACCTGCCATTGTAAACAGTATTTCTAAGATATATCTATCAAAAATTATTATTTTGAATAACTAATAGTTTTGAGATACGGTCTTTATGAACACTTTTGTGTTAAAAAAATTTCGACGAAAAGGTACACATATAAATAAAATTAATATAAATAAAGATCTTTTTAGAAGTTGCTGTTTTGGTACTCTAATACCACTTATATTTCATGATAATTTTAATTAGTTTTTAGGACGAACTTTACTTTGGACTTTTTGCAATTATATTGTATGTTCCATTATTGGAACACTGGGCATATAAATTATGGGTGCAAAATTTTCTCGTTACGGCATATCGCTCTAGGCTCTTATATTGCATTTCACAATGAAATTTAGCTTGGTTTAGCGAACTTACTCGCATATAAAGATAAGTTTTTTTGATTTTGCATCATCATCCATACATACATACATGCATGCATACATACATACATGCTTACATACATACATAGGCTACATACAGACATACATGCATACATTCATACATACATACATAAATACATACATGGCATGCACACCAGAGTGAAGAAGATAGTGCTGATGAAAAAACTGGTGAAACCCAGTGGCGGCGCCAGGATTTCAGGTTTGGGGGGCTAAAGCTCAAAAACCTTCCCTTTTGTCCCCTCCTCGCTGTGATTTGCAGTGATTTCCCACTTTTTTGGGGGGGGCTGAGCCGCAGTTAGGGGGGGCTAAGCACCCCCTAGCCCCCCTGGCGCCGCCACTGGTGAAACCCTGAACATTCTGAGCGAACGATAGGTTTCAAGGATTTGGTTCCAAGTGTCAGTGTGATTCTGGCCGGCAATCCCTTCCACGATAATTTTCTTCGCTTGTTTGCAGGGAAAATGGTCATTTTTGTGATATTTTTCTGTTCTTTGTCTGAACTTAGGCACATGTATACTGAATATGGGCCCCAACTCTTTCTATACAGCACTGTGATAGCAGCTAGAACAAATGTGCTAGGTAACTTCACTTGAAATAATCATTGCTGTACTTGGTAATGTTGGCGTGGATTATGTATATTTCTGCACCCATATGTGCCCAGTGTTCCAATATTGGAACATAGGAACAAAATAAAAATTTTCAGAGAATTTCTTAAAATAAATGAAAAATTAAGGTGGCATGGCTATTCTAGCATCAAACTGTGTAACATAACTCAAAATGAAGCAAAAATAAAATTTGGGCAAAAACGGGTTAATGCACTATGATGAGCCAGCTCTCCGATAGTGTTAATTTCTTTTTTCAGTATTATATAAATGTCATAAGTAGCAATTTTAGAAATATGACTGTTGATGATAATTATTTTATATTAATAAGCTGGTTCTCAGTACTTCACATTGATTTCCGAATAGTTTATCGATATTGCGATATCGCGGTTTGTTTATTCGGAGTACAATAATTGTACAAGTAGTGCATTTTAGACCTACGTTAGTGCACTACTATGAGTCCGCTCTCCAATAGTCTGTTCACCTCTTTTTTTCTAGTATTATATAAAATTAATATCATAAAAAGCAATTTTCGAAAATAATGACTGTTAATGGTAATTTTATCAGCCTAGATTCTGTTTGCCTGCAGCGCGTTAAAATATATTCGCTAGATGACATGATGTACTCTCTAAAACTCAGCTTAGTTACTATATTAAAGGATTGGTTACTCGTGAAAATATCGTGTACTTCCGGTTTATGGGGTGTCACGACAATTCGTCTACCGACATTTCGTCTACAGACACTTCGTCTAACGACATTTCGTCTACAAAGTTATTTGATATTGTCACTTTAAATGGAAGCTGGATTGATGAAAAAACTGTTTCCCGAAATGGAAGTGGGATTGATAAAAACATTCCTGTGTTGAAATAGAAGCTGGATTGATCGAAATAATTTTTTCCGTAAATAGAAGCTGGAAATCAACCTGGATGCATGGATGAAAATAAGTTTCCATTCAATAGAAGCTGGATTGATGAAAATAATCCTTTCAGTAATTAGAAGCTGGATTCCTGAGAATTTATAGCACGTTTTAGCGAAACTATAAGAAAGCGGCCTCTGTTGATTAGCCGTAATGGGTATACGGATACACTTCAATCAATCAATCAATCAATCAATCAATTTATATAGCGCCTCTTCAAGGTTTCTACTCAGAGGCGCTCCCAAGCCAGGCCCGATCATAGAGAAAAGTCTTCAGTTGTGTATAGAAGGAAGTAGAATGAGTACGAGGGGATAAGCGAAGGAAGGATGGTAAGTCATTCCACGTTGTTGGACCAACGATAGAGAATGCTCGGCGCTGCTTAGTAGCAGTGCGGGCAAAAGAGACCAAAAAGTCACCCCTAGAAGAGGAACGGAGGGCTGAGCGACCTGTGAGAGAAGAAGATAGAGTAAAGATAGAGCGTAGATAGCGAGGAGCTGAACCCAAGACACATTGCCAGACAAGGGAGCAAAGCCGATACAGGATACGATGCCGGAGACACTTGTAGACGAAATGTCGTTAGACGAAGTGTCTGTAGACGAAGTGTCGTAGAAGAAATGTCGGTAGACGAATTGTCGCAGAACCGGTTGCGGGCTACAAGCCTGGCGCCACCTGGCGATGCGGGTGCAAGAAGGGTCTATGGACATAAAAAGCATGGACGACCCGATGTGTTGTTCAGGGTGTCACGACAACTCGTCGAACGACATTTCGTCTACGACACTTCGTCGAGCGACATTTCGTCGAACGTCATAATTACTCATTTGCTCTGCAATCTGCTTCTTGTCTGTGTTAATCTGCCGAACAGTCCTTCTGTCTGTCTGTCTGAATAGCTGTTTGTTTCCCTGTCTGTCTCCTTCTCCCTTCGTCTGTATGTCTGTCTGTGTGTAACAATTAAACGCATCATTTGTCGCTGTATGGACGCGCGTTCGGTTGATTGCGGAACGAGAGACGTTGGACTGAGACGAGGAGAGAAGGACCGGAAACGCCTGAAGACTATCTTGTTTGTTACAGACAGCACTTACCTTTGTCCGGACAGCCTCTCAATCTCCGAGTGGCGCTATACAAATGTTCCATTACAATTACAATTTCAATTACAATCTACGACTCGAAAGACGACGAAGTAAGATGGCGTCGATTAAACTTAATTAACCCTCGGGCTACACCACCACCCCCTAGGTTTTTATGCGTAATTTTTTTTTCATATGGAATATATTTTTGCATTTTAGGTAGCTGTAGAAGATTCATTGGCGCACATTTTGAGGTAAACATCATGGTGGTAGCCCACGCCATTCAAATGTTATACCTGATATACCCGAGGCACCAGAGGGGGTGGATACCACCCCACCCTTAGTTTTTTCGACTGTAGCTTATTGACTATTCTTCCTAGAAGAGAAACAATTTTACCATTCTTTAGAGGGAATGCAGGGCTTCATTTAAAAACTTATATTTTTGTCTTATGAAAACCGGAAGTGATAAAAATAAATAATAGTACGCGTAATATGCGTGAAAAATGGCTGAATGGAAGCACTCCACCCTTAGTTTTTTGTCTGTAGCGTATTCATTTGTCTTCCTGGAAGAGAAACAAATATACCATTCTTTAGAGGGAACGTAGGGCTTCATTTGCATATCTACATCTTTGTCTTCTGAATACCGGAAGTGATCAAAATAAATAATAATACGCATAATCTGTGTGAAAATGGCTGATTACAGCATTACGACGTAAACCGATATAATGGATATATTATATGTATGGATGTACATTTATACTATATAAAATGTGTAGGGATGATTGTGTGTATCTTTTATACATAGATCAGTTTCAAAACACACATAATCTTATATTTGTTTATCCAAAAAGTACAAAATGTACGCAATAATATAAAATATCGCTAATTAACGGTTCCTCAGGCTACCAAGGGGGTGGTTAAGCACCCCCTCAGGTTTTTTCATCTCAAACTTTTCCGTATGGAATAAAAATTTGACCTTTTAGGTAGCTGTAGGGGGTTCATTTGCACATGTTTTGAGGTAAAATGTGAGATGATATCTCACACCATTCAAAAGTTATACCCAATATACCCGAGGTACCAGGGGGGGTGGATACCACCCCCCTAGATTTTCGACTATATCTTATCCGTCATTTAATATTAAGAGACACAAATTATACCATTCTATAGAGGGAATGTGGGGCTACATTTCTATGGTCACTGAGTTGACCTGAGACAACCGGAAGTGCTCAAAATAAATTATAATACGCGTAACATGCGTGAAAAATGGCTGAATGGAAGGACTCCCCCTTAGTTTTTTGTCTGTAGCGTATTCATTTGTCTTCCTGGAAGAGAAACAAAGATACCATTCTTTAGAGGGAATGAAGGGCTTCATTTGCATACCTACATCTTTGTCTTTTGAATACCGGAAGTGATCAAAATAAATAATAATACGCGTAATCTGTGTGAAAATGGCTGAATACAGCGTTATAACGTAAACCGATATATATGTATGAATATATATGTATGGATGTACATTTATACTATATAAACATGTGTAGGGATGAGTTTGTGTATCTTTTATACATAGATTAGTTTCAAAACACACATAATCTTATATTTGTTTATCCAAAAGTACAAAATGTACGCAATAATATACAATATTGCTAATTAATGGGTCCCGTTGTTAAAAGTGATGTAATTTCGAGGTGCATTCACATAATGTACAACTAAATATACCATTCTGTGCAGAAATGAATGCTGAATCCAATGCTATATTACAAGTTATGATATGTAAAACCAAACACGAAATCCAGGGGGGGTGGTAACCACCCCCCCTTGGTAGTCCGTGTTACAAAAAGCTTGGTAGCCCTAGGGTTATGGGGTTCCGTTGTTAAAATTGATGCACTTTCGAGCTTCATTCACATAATGTACAACTAAATATACCATTCTGTGCAGAAATGAATGCTCAATCCAATGCTATATTACAAGTTATGATATGTGAAACCAAACACGAAATCCAGGGGTGGTAACCACCCCCCCCCTTGGTAGCCTATGTCACAAAAAAGCTTGGTAGCCCTAGGGTTAAGAGAATCGGTCGTTGAAATACTGACGTTTCTCGTCTAAGAGGGAGGCCGCGGTTGTCCATTTGGCCATAGCTGATTTTATTGTATTGTATTGTATTGTATCATTTCAATAGCGCTTCTCCCAGCGTAGACCATTCAAAAGCGCTCCCACTGTGAGAGACCCTGAGAAAAAGGCAATATTTGAGGTCAAAGAGAGATGAAGTAACGCCACCAGAGAGAATGGTGAAGCGGACAGTTGGGGAAACCATTATTTTCATAGAGAGCAGCCTATACAGGCAAAGGATCTAGATTGAGCCATGGCAGTCCTGACCCCGGGTAACAAAGAGGTAGGCCTATATAGCGACTCTGGAGCCTATTTATAGCAATCCATAAGACCTCGCAAATACACAGAAACTTGCCGTGTAGGCCTACTCGGCTTAGTCAGAAACATTTACAGCACTATGTCGACGCGGGAACTAGGAAGAATATTCCTAGATAATTTTTTTGCATATTGCAGCTCTCATAATTCTAGCCATAAAACGCGACTGTAGAATTAATAATATTGATCGAAGGCGTATTAAAGATGTATAGTATACAAAGAAAATTGCATTATCGAGGGTTTAACGACATCTATAACAGCAGGAGTAAAATTAACCCTCTGGCTACCAAAAAGGTGGCTACCACCCGCCCCTAGGTTTTTATGCATAAAAACATTTTTCATATGTAATATAATTTTTACATTTTAGGGAGCTGTAGCACGTTCATTTGCGCACATTTTGAGGTAAACATCATGGTGGTATCTCACGCCGTTCAAAAGTTATACCCGATATACCCGAGGTACCAGGGAGGGATACCACCCCTTGGTTTTTCGACTATAGCGTATTCATTTTTCTTCCTGGAAGAGAAACAAATATACCATTCTGTAGAGGGAATGCAGGGATACATTTGCTTGCTTACTTTTTTGTCTTTTGAAAACTGGAAGTGATAAAAATAAATTATAATACGCGTTATCTGTCTGAAAATGGCTGATGCAATATCACAACGTAAACCGAAATATCCATCATAAAACAGTGAAGATTGTTTGAAAAGCGACCTTTAGCCTACTATTAGTAACGAGAATTCTCATCGGTTGTGCGGCGCTGTCCGTGAAATATGTCTAGGCCTACTGACTTGTGATTGGCTGAAAGACCTACGGTTGCAACTGCCATGTACACTTTGGAAATATACCTCCGGCCTCTGTCAGCCTCCTCGCATCGACCACTCAGCTCTGCAAACAGACTTGAGCTTCTAGGTCCTCAAACTAGAACAGCTAGTCCCGGTCATTTATTAAATTTTCAACTGGTCCCTCTATTTGGAATGCGCTGTCTCCATCTACTCGCTGTCAATATCTAGCGGGTAGCCCCTCTTCCATCTTTGCTTTTCTCAAAACGTATTTCTTCTCTTGTGGCCTTGTGCACTGGTAGTTCACCCTATTGGAGGCGCTTTAAAAATGTTTGTATACAAAACAATACAACACGCTAACGCATCATGATTAGCCAGCTCTCTGGGCACTTCTTTTTTCTGGTATTACATAAACGTTATAAATAGCAATTTTACAAGTACGAATGTTATTTGTAATTATTTTATCATAAGCCTAAAAGCTACTTAGCTGCATCACGTTAAATTGTATTCGCTAGATGACAGGAGATACTTTATAAAACTTCCGCTGTTTTTCACTGTAGCGAAACACTTAAATCGTCGCCATTTTGTGCTGATGTCAGTGTAAACCAGATTATGGAGAAATTCGACTTTATTGCCAAACCTGGTTTGATTCTATAACTCTGTGCATATAATTTATTGGACTAACACACATTTAATTAACGACAGCTAAGTTGGTAATCCCGTAGTTTAGGTTGGTAAATTATTTTATTGTCTTCAATGCCGTACTTGACGTTGGTAAGTAAGCACTCCACCTATGTCCATCATAACTATCATCAATCCCGCTTCCATTTCATCGAGAATTTGTTTTAATCAATCCAGCTTCCATTTCATGAAAAAAATGACCCAACTTCTATTTAACCCAAAAAATATTTTCATCAATGGAACTTTTATTTAAGCAAAGAACTTTTCCCATGGGTCCAGCTTCTACTTAAGGCAACAATTATTTTCATAATTCCAGCTTCTATTGCATCAAAAACTTAGTTTCATCATTCCCAGCTTCTATTTACGATAAAAATTATTTCCATCAATCCAACTTCTATTTAAAGACAAAAATGGTTTCATCAATCCCACTTCGAGTTAGTGAAACAATTTTTTCCCGTAATCCAGCTTCCATTTATATTTGACGATATGAAATAATTTACCAACCTAAACTACGGGATTACCGCTAAGTTGATGAAATAGTTGCTAATATAATCGTGGTTTGATCTTAATGTTTAATTCCCCGTTAAACGATGGCTAGAAAGTCATTCAGACCTCTAGATGTCGTTAGACGCAGTTCCTTGGCATGCATCGTTCTCTGTAACTTATTCTTTAAAACTCGTAGGTCTACAAGCGTAAATAAGGTAACACGTTATGTTAGCGTATCGATTATTTTGCCCCTTGTAGCACTATTATCTGTCATCAATCCAACTTCTACTTTGACGAGAATCCTTCCAATCGATCCTGCTTCAATTAGGCAAACAGTCGTTTCAATTCAGCTTCTTTTTAAGCAGGAATTATTTTACAAATGCAACTTTTATTTAATTAAGATTCTTTTCATCAGGCCCACTTCTGTTTACGAAAGCTTACTTTCATCAATCCGACTTCCATTTAGCAAGATTTCTTTTCGTCAATGCAACTTGTGTTTGACCAGTACTGAAACCCATGCAATAGTCACAATTAAATAAGCTGAAATACCCTTACTTAAATAAGTAATGTGAAGTCAGGCAATTAAGCAATCTTACGCTTACCGTTAGTTCTACTGTAACAGGTAATCCTGCTTTTTAGCGTATTCTGTTCTTGTTTCTTCCAATGGAAAGTAATGGCATATTTAATTATTTCAATGATTTTTATGATTACTGTCATCAATCCAACTTCTATTTACACAAGTATTATTTTCATCAATGCAACTTTTAGTTTCACATGAGACTATTTTCATCACTGCATTTATCCAACTTCCTTTTCAACGCAAAACTTCATTTCATCAATCCAACTTAATTTTAACTAAAAATTCTTTTCATTAATCCAACTGACTTTTATTTATGGAAGGGATTCTTTTCATAAATCCGACTTCCATTTGAGCAAAGAATTCTTTTCATTAATCTCGCTTCTATTTACACAGAGAAATATTTCCATCTGTTTCCATTTACCCAGCCTGATAAGAGAAATAATTAAATACGCTAAAATACAGGATGCGTTCAATGCAATAATAAAATTTGCTGGCACTTAGATGCAGATTGACTAGTTCTGCATCTAGGGCGATAGATGTAGATGATTGTGATTTATTTAATAACTTGACGTATGCTCAGTTTATTTCCTTCAGAAAGATTGTTGACATGAAATAATTGAATTAAAATACTAAATGAAATATGCCTAATGTAAACGACTTTGTAATTTCTTTTATTAAATAACATGAGGGTTGTATGTTAGCATAATTCCAGATGTGAGGATTGTAAATTCAGCAAAATTACAAGAATTTTTATTTCAGTTTTTTCTTATACTTTATATATCTTAGTGTAGTAATGAATTATTAGTTTATGCAGAAAGGAAATTATTTTAAGTTATGACCAAAGCATTACTTTAACATGTCAGTGATATGAAACATGTAAGTAATCTGCTAGTAATAGTGTATGACACTTTGAGAACAAGAGTGATAGCCATAATCCATATTTAATTGATAATATGGTGGAGCTGACAAAATGAGCAAGAAGACATTATTAGTCAGCTAAACTTTGTTCAAGTCTTTTGAAAGCACGAAATGGAGATTATATTATATATATATATATATATATATATATATATATATATATATATATATATATAATGACCTCCATCATACATACTCACTAAATGTAGTAGATTAGAAGAAGACTGGGCTCAAACCTAAGCTATAGTTATGCACTGCCCTCCCATGAACCAATACCATTCTTCTCTATGTTGTTCCTATTCCTTTATATCTTTATATCATCGTCTGTTTCTTTTATCTATCATCCAGTCCATCATCACATTTCTTGGTCTTCCTTGGCGGTTCTACCCTTAAACTTCTTCCTTCAAGCACTGTCTTCAGGAACGATTTTTCAATCAAGCTCACTGTCTCCTCTCTAATGTGTTGACCATTGAACTCTTCTCTTGCACCAGTTGCAACACCTTCTCGTTTGTTTTATAGTCACTTCTGTTGATCTTGTTCAGTTTTCTCCATTGCCTCATTTCAAAAGCCTCAAGCTTCTCCATTTCTGCATTTCCAATATTGTCCATGTCTCCGCTCGTGAATAATATGGCGCTTTGCACTTGGGTTTGGAAAAGCGCTTGAGAAATTCAGAGATTACGAATACGACATTTACGATCAATAGAGTGTTATACACCATATCATATGGTGTATAACACTCTTTTGAATAAAGTCTCATATGGCCCATATGAGACTTTATTCCATGCTTTCTTTACATCGAGACCCAGACCAACGTTTAGCTTTCCTGCTTTTGAAAATTGCTATGAAAATTTGAGATGGCATGATTTAAAATCGGCTTGATTCTATTTGTCTATTCATGGAATGGTGTATTTCTAAGTACATGCGTCAGGCAATTCTGCTTTGAGTAAGATTTGTAACATTAAGGGTTTAAACAAGACACATTTGTATTAGAAAATTTCTTAAAGAATTCGTGGAAATGTGCCTTGCCATTATTACTAACTAGTAACTCAACGACGAATCGTAATCATCCTAATTGTAAACTAAAAAAAATTCTAAGGCGCTACTCTATAGCTAGGCTCAAAGCACCAGCTTATTAACGAGCGCTGCGTCATATCAGAGGAGTTGTCCATAGATCTTTATCCAGTGGGGGTCCGAGTCTGGTTGCCAGACAGACCAGAGACAGGTGGATCAGCTGTTGTAGCCGGTTTCTTCGACGACGAGACAGCTTGGGTCGGATGGATGAGGGTTTGATTTCTGGAAGAGGTGGGACTTCAATTTGGAAATCCTGTGTCATGATGAATAGAGCCTGAGGCAGGTGACAGTGTGTGAGTGGCAGTTTTTGGAGGAACTGAGAATATTGGGGATTTAGAAAATCTAGTTGTGGGACAAGGCTTTCATCTCAAGAATATTACAGTTGATTTATTTTACCACAACTTTCGCTATAGTCAACTAAGTAATCTTCACTAAGTATATCCTGAATAATTACTATTATACAACAGATGGATAACTTCAATATTTCGTCATGAGGTTTCTTCTGTTTGAATAATTTCTTATTTTACATGATACTTGTAAGCATCTGAAAATCGAATTTAAATGAAGTAAGCGGTAATGTGTTAAACTGTTGGGAAGACTATAACAACAACAACTGCAGAAACCTTTTACAGAGGCCATTGCTTTTAACACTCATTCTTGTCAAAAGCCATATACTGTACAGACTTTGTCCGACTTTCTCTAGATACATATGTCATTTATTTCAGAAACTGTATACTCAAGGTGACCATCTCGCGGCTCGACAAAGAATCGATACTGGAGAGAAACATTGAAATTAACAATTATGTCAGTATCCAGATGGCGAATACAAAAACCCATACGATAGAAGAACAGTACAGGTGCCAGATGTGTCCGAAATCATTTATTAAAGGTTCTAGTCTCAAAACGCACATGAGAACCCATACCGGCGAAAAGCCATACAGGTGCCAGTTATGTCAGAAATCATTTAATGTAGGTGCTCATCTGAAAAGGCACATGACAACCCATAGTGGTGAAAAACCATACAAGTGCCAGTTATGTCAGAAATCATTTAATCAAGGTGATTCTCTGAAAAGGCATATGAGGACCCATACTGGCGAGAAACCATACAGATGCCAGGTATGTGAAAAATCTTTTAATCGTAGTGGTTATCTGAAAACGCACATGAGAATCCACTCTGGTGAGAAACCATACGGGTGCCAGTTATGTCAGAAATCATTTAATGGAGGTGGTCATCTGAAAACGCACATGAGAACTCATACTGGTGAAAAACAATACAGGTGCCAGTTATGTCAGAAATCATTTAATCAGGGTGGTACTCTGAAAAAGCACATGAGAATCCATACTGGCGAAAAACCATACGGGTGCCAGTTATGTCAGAAATCGTTTACTGAATGTAGTGCTCTGAAAAGGCACATGAGAACCCATACTGGTGAAAAACCATACAAGTGCCAGTTATGTGAGAAATCATTTAGTGTGTCTGGTAATCTGAAAAAGCACATGAGAACCCACTGGTGAAAAACCATACAAGTGCCAGTTATGTCAGATATCATTTACTGGTCATCTGAAAAGGCACATGAGAACCCATACTGGTGGGTGCCAGTTATGTCAGAAATCATTTAACGAAGTAGGGGCATTGACGGTGCATATGAGAACCCACACAGGAGTTAAACCATACATATGTGAGGTTTGTAATAAAGGATTCAAAGACATTGGACATCTGAAGAGTCACAGAAGAACTCATGCAACTGAGAAGCAACACTCGCACAACAAACCTTATACCAAGAGCAGTTCTTCAGCGACGCAGTTTAAACTCCATGCAGGAACACCGCAACAGGATCTTAAAATGGGAAGTGAAGAAATTGCTAACCAGTTAGAGATGGAGAATGTCTGTATATTGGGAAGTTCAAATCTCCTGTGGATGCAAAAGCGTTTGTGTCAAAATCTTTGGTTGTGGTATATGTGACGTTACGTTTGAATTAGAGGAGGAATTTTTAGAGCATTGTTCTAGCCATCGATTTTCTCCACCTGACGACTTAGGTGCTGGCCTGTGCTGAATTATGATTCCACGTTATTACAGCTGAACATATTTGGAATTTGAGATTTGTAATGAAAAGATGTGCAGAATACCTTATGTATACGAATAGTTTTTTTGTACCACTTTAATTTCAAAATACTATGAACGTGCGCATTCTGATGTAGAGAATCCAGAGTTTCCTCTTTATGGGCACTGCGTAGCTAAGGTGTTGCCATTTTCTCAAATAATTGTAAGACTGCGGAGATTTAATGTTATAGTTACTAAAGACCCAGTTCAGTCTTTCGTTCTGGATTCCACTACTTGACAGCCTTATTAAATATTAAATTTAGCTGCACAAATACTTCTGCTGGACTAGATATCTAACAGAGCGGTTTGCTGTACATCATTTTGTGAACCTTTTTTAGATTAATGATTTTGTCATTGTTTTCATGATAATATGTTTAGTAATAGAATTAATTAGCTTATTCCACTTAGATTAAGTGTTAGAACTTATTATTGGTCATTACAAAAGATAAATGTGTAATCTAGATTGTCATAATTATATCCTGAATATTTTGTGTTTTTTTGTCTTTGGTAATTTTTATGTTACATATTTTCCCACGACAGATTTATTTAATTTGATTAATTGCTCCACTTTCTTCTGTCCATCTACCTCTCGTTGTCCCTCTGATTGATTTCTTTGCCTCTTCTTCCATCTCCCTGTCCAATCCTTTGGCACTCTTTATCCTTAGCCTTTTATCTGCCAGTCTCTGCGTCTCCCTCCTGCATACCTTCGTTGACAGCCACTACGTGTCTCTGCTGCTGAGCCAGTCTCTTCATTGACTCCAGGTGGCGTTGCATCCTTTCATGTTCATCCAGATGGCTGTATTATCGATTGCTTAGTGATATCTTGTGACTTCTCATAAACTTATTTTCTAATTGTAATATTTCCAAACTTAGTGGCTGTTTCTGTCTAACGCATCTTCAGCACAATATAAAAGACTACCATTCGCCCTCCTCCTCTAACCGGGCTTTAGGAATGGCACCACTCTCTGGTAGCCGGTGTTTCCCTTGTGTTTATCTCCATTGTGTGGCCGTCAACTTAATCTACGAGTTGGGTGTCTTAACCCTCGGGCCACCAAGCTTTTTGTGACGTTGGCTACCAAGGGGGTGGGGGTGGTTACCACCCCCCTCGATTTCGGGTTTTGTTTCACATATCATTTTTTGTAATACACCAATGGATTCAGCATTCAATTCTGTACAGAATGGTATATTTAGTTGTATATTATGTGAATGCACCTTGAAATTACATCATTTTTAACAAAGGAACCGATAATTAGCGATATTTTATACTATTGCGTACTTTTTGGATAAACAAATATACGATTATGTGTGTTTTGAAACTGATCTGTGTATCCAAGATACACAAATACATACCTACACATGTTTATATACGTATAAATATGCATCCATACATATGTGCATGTAGGCCTATGCATGCATACATGTACATGTACAATGCTGCATTCAGCCATTTTCACACAGATTACGAGTATTATAATTTATTTTGATCACTTCCGGTTTTCAAAAGACAAACATGTAAGTATGCAAATGAATGGCCTCGGCTGTGAGCTGCGCTATATAAATTACTAATTACATTACATTGCATTACTCCATTGGCTGAAAATCCTTGAGTCCATCCACTTCAAAGGTTTAGCGTTCAATTAACAATTACACTCACTCCACGTAACCTGCTTCAGGCTCTTCTACTCGTCATGCCACAAGTTTTCCAAATTGAAGTCCCAGAAATCATATCCTGATCCATCCGTTCCTCTGCCTTCCATGCTTGCTCGTCCTCAAAGAAACCCACCATAACAGCTGATCTGCCTGTCTCTGGTCGGTCTGGCAACCAAACTCGGACTTCGACTGGACATCGATCTCTGGACAACCCCTCTGATAACATGAAGCACTCGTCAATAAGCTGGTGCTTTGCGCTTAGCTTTAGAGTAGCGCTTTATAAATTTCTAGTTTACTATTAAGATGATTACGATACTAGTCAGTCATAATGAAAAGGAACACTTCCAAAAATTCTTTTCTACAAAAAAATTTCTTGCTTAAAACGTAATGTTACAGATCTGTCTCAAGACACAATTGCCTGAAGGCTGTACTTAGAAATACACCATTCCATGCACAGACAAACGCCGTCTCAAATGTTCATAGGACTTTCCAACAGTAGGAAAGCTAAAAGTTGGTAATGCTGTAAACAGGCTATGCGACTATGTCACAGGAGATCTTACTTAAAACTGACATGTGAACTATTCGCAAAGCACTTCAGAGATAAAAGAGACAAACGTCTTAAATGTTCGGCTTATGTTGCCGTTTTATAAAATGCAACTGCTTAGGTGCAGCTCCAGCGCCCGTCCTTCTGGTGATTTGCCACTGGGTACTTTTGCTTATCCCGGCAAGGACTCGGTCGTCCACGATACAATTTACTTGCGCAGGATCACGTGTAGGTGTTATGAAGGGTTTTTGAACATCAAATGGTTTACGAGAAACTTGATGTCCAATTTCCACAAGGAGCAATAAGGATGGACGCAGGATAAAATCAACGCTTGCAGAGGGGGTCTCGTAAAAACACGAGGAGGAAGGAAACCTCAAACCATTTACCTATCTATATTAAGCACGATGAAATCGACAAAAAGAACGAAGCTAACGACTACCCTGGGAGTGACCCCTTTGGCAGGAGAGGTAGCAGGGCTCTTCGGTCTCCAACCAGCGAAACCGGTGTCCAAAAACAATGTCATCTGAGGGCTTAGGCACTTGGGATATTTGGACAATGCAAAGAGCTCGGAAGCAGGCAAAAGCAATCACTGAAATGAGAGGAGCAAGAAGAATGCGGATCCTGGGGTCGACAGTGGTCAGAAGGAAGGATGGCTGAGACTACATCAGTGATGAACTGAGGGTCACATACTCGAAAGGGAATTAACAACATACATAAGTTGTGCTGCTGCTGGAAAAGTGTTGCAGGATGTATCACCAGCACCGAAAGATATGGAGACAGAATTTTGGTTATCTCTTCTGCGGCGTCCCTCTGGGCTCCGTGCTTGGGTCGCTGCTGTTCCTGCTCTACACCGCCGACGTGGGTGAGCTTGCTGCCAGTCTCGGCCTGTCATTACACTTTTATGCCGATGACTCTCAGCTCTACACGTGGGGACCTCCATCGGCAGTCGCACAGCAGAGACTACGAATGGAGCTTGGCATTGAGCGGATCGCTGAATGGATGCGGTCAAATAGACTGCGGCTCAACTTCGAGAAGACGGAGTTTCTGTGGTGCACGACTAGCAGACGGTGTCTCCATCTCGACAACACCGACGCGCTGATTGTCTGTGGGGCCCCGATACGGCCCTCGACCTCTGTGCGTGATCTCGGCGTCCTGCTGGAGTCTGATCTGTCCTTGAGGCGCCACGTCGCGTCGACCGTCGGCTCTTGCTTTCGCCAGCTCCGTCTCATCAGGAGCTGTACCTTCGTCGCTTCCAAAGTGGATCGCTGTAACAACCTGCTGTCCGGAGGCCTGCGTGTCTCTTGGACGGACTCCAGTCGGTTCTCAATGCCGCGGCGAGGCTTATCTGCGATAGGAGAAGTACTACCACATCACGCTGCTCCTCCGCGATGTCCTTCATTGGCTGCCTGTTCCATTCCGCATCGAATTCAACCTCTGTCTCCTTGTTTTTAAATCCCTTCACGGAGCTGCGCCCGAGTAGGGCCTACTTGCGCGAATGCTGCACTGAGACTCATTCCTCCGCGTCCGGGCTACGGCCGCTTGCGGAGATCGATCTCCGTGTGCAAAGGATGAGGACGCGCTTCTGCGATCGTGCTTTCTCGGCCGCCGGTCCTCGATGCTGGAACATACTTCCTCCTGCTATTCGATTGGCCGACTCAGTTAGCCCCTTTAAATCTATACTAAAATCAAACAGGTTCGCCAGGGCTTATCCCGACTGTTGTTAGCTGTTATGTAAGGCGCCCTTGTAAACGGCATGGCCATGTTACGGCACCATATAAATTGCCGTAATTATTATTATAATTATTATTATTAAAGATGGCGGAGACTACACCAGTGATGAACTGAGGGTCGTATACTCGAAAGGGAATGAACAACCGACAGGAGTCGCTGTGCTGCTGCTGGAGAGGAGTGCTGCATGCAGACTGTGTCAACAGCATAAAAAGACATGAAGACAGAATTATGGTTGTCAAATTACGGGCAGAACCAGATAAAGGGTTAAAGGCTTGTGTTGCTGTAGCAAGAGGTCTGGAGAGTCTGTATGCGGTTGATCTGATAATTGCCGCAGATATTGAAAGCACTTTAAAATGGTGTTGACTGAGTTAATTTTGGGTGTCTGTTGAAGGCCACTAGCAGATGTTGTCCCTCAAGGTTTCTCTCTTTTGCTCTAAATGCATACCAAGCCACTATAGGTACATAAATTGGCAGTCATTTTTAAGTAGATCTATGAAACTTAAATATAAATTTCATTTGACAAGTTATCTTGTAAATGTTTTGTGCAGTCTTTGCCCACTGCTTTTGAGTCAACGAATTAACAGCTGGTAGCCAATAAGCTCCTCTTCAATATCATTAAAATTTTAATTTCTACTGCTGGGCACTAGAGTTGACAAAGTTTGAATGATTAAATGTTTCAAACTGGATGAGCTCAGTTGGCGATGCTGCTCATAGCCTGGGTGACATTTTAACTCTACTATGTCCCTTGTAAAATACATTAGTGGTATTTTAAATTGTCACACATGCATATTCGTGATTTACACAGAATTAGGTGTCATATACCCATAGAATACCGTAACTTGATTCTTAATGGCATCACCAAGTCCAATCTACAGAAGCTCCAGAGGGTTCTCTTTTGTTAGAGTCATAACATATACATCAAGATATGAACATATAAACCCTGTACAAAATCACTCCATTGGTTTCTGGTTTGGCATAGCATTTCTTTCAACTTGGGCTCATGGTCTAATAAACACTGGACTCTGGCCAAACATACTATTTAAAATCAGGTCCTGTTCTGTAGTCTTAAATACTATTGCTCAACATATTGATATTCTTTGTCAAATCTTGAACTACAACTGTTCTAGGCAAATAGGCGTTTTCAGTTGCTGGACCTAAATTTGTCAATTCTCTCCCAGCATCTGTCCATTCTACTCAGTCCATAATGTGCCCACCTGTGCCATGGCAAACTCAGAAAATCGTAGAGTGTCTCGTTTTACCTATAGATTATAGGTAAAATTACACCAGCTGTACAATTTTGGTGGGAAGATCAGCTGACAATGAAGATGATTATGACATATGTTGAGGCTAAAAATTGGTGATCCATTTTGTTACAACTGCATACCTCTGGCTACCTTTTGGCCTTAGGTTAAGTGACCTCTCTAGTCATCTTCTCAGAACAGTCAATATTGGGATTATGTTTATTAACTACCTGCTTCGAAATTGAATTGGTTGAAAAATATTAACTGTTTTGACAATTTTTTATAGATAAGACATTTTGAATAGCTGCAAATTTAGACTTGCTATATTTCATTGTCCAACGTCATTATTTATGTTACCTACTTTTAAAATATCATATTGAGACTGCCGAGAATATAATCTATTTGTGAGATGCAACGGTTTTGCTTAAAAAAGAGTGGGATTAATTAAACGAATTATTGGGTGCATAGAAGTTGGATTGATGACATTTATCAATAAAATCACTGAAATATTAAATATGCTAAAATGGAGTTGGACATCTATAATGATAAAAATAATGCAAATACTTATAGGGTAAATGTGTAGCTTAGAGTCGTAAATTATTCGCCATTGCATGGGTTTCAGTGTTTGTCGAATACAAGTCGGATTGATGAAAATAATTTTTGTTAAATAGATGTGGGATTGATGAAAAGCATCTCGCTTAAATAGAAGCTGTATTGAAGAAAATAAATCCTAATTAATTAGAAGTTGCATTCATGAAAAATAATTGTTAAATAGAAGCTCGATAGATTAAACGAATTCTTCCCCAAATGCACTCATACAATGCTAATCACTCATCTTCATTGACTGCTGCATTTAGACAGAAGAATTCCCAATTAAGAATTCTTTCAGTCAGACAACAAGAAAAACTAATATCATTTTCCTTCTCCTAATTTTATAGTCGCAAAGAATCATAAAAAATAGGGAAATCCCATAGTTTAGGTTGGAAAATTATTTCAAATGGTCAATTTAAAATGGAAGGTGGATTGATGAGAAAAGTTGCTTCCATAAACGTTAGTGGGATTGATGAAACCATTTCTGTTTTTAAATAGAAGCTGGATTGATTAAAATAATTGTTTCCATGAGAAGCAGCTGGATGCATGATAGTAGTTCTTTCTTTAAATAAAAGTTCGATTGATGAAAAATATTATCTGCTTAAAGAGAATTTAGGTAATTTTTTAATTAAATGGAAGTTGGATTGATGAAACAAATTTCTTGATGAAATGGAAGCTGGATAATTTGTATATCACCAACGTCACAAGTGAATCGGAGGTGATTTGCTTGTCAACAAAATTTACTCATTTGTTATTGGAGATTTCTCATGTGGGTCTTACTTACTTAGATCTAGCACAGTGCCGCTTAATATGCATATTACAATGTGTTTTGAAGATTTGTTTGGTCACCGTATTGTTCATAAATAAAGTATGATGGTTACTGTGTAGACTTGATTTTGTAGGTGGCGATATTAATAGCAGACTGTTGATAAAGCTATTGGCCAGTCTGGAGGACCTGCAACAAACAAGAAACTACATTCATCTCTGCTGCAATCGATTTCGAGGCAACTGAATGCTGCAAGCAGATTTGTGGCAACGGAGCTGCCTGAGGGCATGCAATTTCCCATCGAAACTGGGTATGATCTGATGAGCATGGAGGACAAGGTGCTTGACACTTCAACGATAAAAGCATTGGTGAGTCATTTTACTGTTTAAATGGTTTTTAAAGCCTCATGTATGATTCACTCTTAATTTCTGGGTATGCAGTTTTTATCTTCCTGTTTATAGGTTGTATTAAATTCTATTTATTTGTGTCCATAAAGTTAGATGATGTGTACATAAGTTATTTGTGTTGATGGCAAATATTTATAAACAAATGTCGACATTTAACTTAAAGGCCAGCATGTTTATAATTTTTTGTCAAATTACAACATCTGGTGATTTTTCAATGTCTCTTGTTAAGATAGAACTGCTTTGATTTGCTTCTTCGTTTTAATTGTTTAGATACAAGTACTCGTGAATAACGATGGGGACTATTTATGCTTGTCTCAATAAAAAAATCAATAGTCTGCCAACCATGCTTTATCAAGTGCTTAACCTTTAAAACCATATTGCATTTTTGAGGCTGAGACAAAGTCGAGATTGTATTGACTTTTCTAAACTCGAACATTGTAAATTAGACAATCCAGGCAGTATCTGTAAATATTGCCATTTAATATTAGACAGAATTGTTGGAATAATATCATTTTACAATACAAATCAGAGCACGTCAAATTATTGTTCTTTGTAACTTGTTATTTTTAATCTAAATGTTTCGTGTGTGAAAATTCAGGTGCTGTAAGGCAAAATATTGCTACGAAGGACAGAACGAAGAAACTGGTTGTGTACGAGTTGGCTGTGTGGTTTGGTAACGCTATGGATCGTAGCACTGGAGTTCACCGGCTATTGAAATCGGCACAATTCAAAGAGACCGAGTCGGAGTCGATCACCACCGATCAGGAGTTGACCAATACTGCTGATGACATTGTTGACAAAAAATTTAATGATATTGCAGAGCAGACTGATTATTTTTACTTTATTAATTTGATGTGTCATTTAACGCTATTGTTGATTATTGTTTTCAGTGTTGTATCAATTACATTGCATGTAATTCAATCATAATTGCAATTGCGTGCTTGTAAATGTATTTGTATTACAATTACTTGATTGAGTAGGAATTAAATTACAATTATATTTTAATTGTAATTCAAGTACCAATTAATTTTCAATTATTTCTTTAAAATTTGCAAATGATTTAGAATTTTTCTATAATTTTTAATTTACTCTATTTTTAAAACTAAAACATCCAGTGGGCCAATGACCTGTAAATTATAATCTACCTTCAATTGTTTTGTAAGTTTATCAAGTGTCTGAAATAAGGCTTATAATTGTGATCCATTAAAACAAGTTAACAATAGAGTTTATTTGATTCATAGAGTATAAGTGTTTCAAAATGATAGTCTGTTAGTTGATTGCGCCTGGGCGAGTCAATTTGTCCAGCAGTGCTAAAGAGATGCTCAAGATGGAAGTTCTTATCTGTAGGCAGCCGCAGTAGGCTAGCTAATAATGAGTGCATGGATAGTCTGATAGTAACTGTTGTTAGTAAACCCTTGCACTTTGGGTTTATCAAAGTGTGCTGTAAGGTGGTAAGAGGGGTGTAAGGATAGAATAATGTTGACAATTATGTAGTCATGATGCAGAGCAGTTTATTCAATTAAAATCGTAATTTACACTTCAATTACATAAATATTGTAATTGAATTACAATTACTGAACTTAAAAAGTAATTCAATTACAATTACAGAAATTGTAATTCAGTTACATGTATTTCAATTACTGAACAACACTGATTGCTTTAGCTATATAGCACAGTAAGCTGTGCTATATAGCTAAAGCAATCAGTGTTGTAACTTGTTCAGTAATTGAAATACATGTAATTGAATTACAATTTCTGTAATTGTAATTGAATTACTTTTTAAGTCCAGTAATTGTAATTCAATTACAATATTTAATGTAATTTGAAGTGTAATGAAGTGTAAATTGCATACTGGAATCACTTTTAAGTCATCTGGGAATGAATTGGGATGCCCGGCGGGCTATCCCGTATGGGTCCCGTACGGAAACCGCGGACAAAAACCATACGGGACCCGTACGGGATGCCCGGCGGGCTATCCCGTATGGGTCCCGTACGGAAACCGCGGACAAAAACCGGCGGGATCCCGCCGGGTATCCCGTACGGGTCCCGTGTAACCACCCGTACGGGTCCCGTATGGTTCCCGTGAGGGTGTGTTGGCTGGGATTCTACTAAAAACTTGATATTACATTACTGTCTCTAAAGAGAATTTCATGACGCCTGTACTTACAAATACGCCATTCCATGAATAGCCAAAAAAATCAAGCCAATTTTAAATCACGCCATCACAAATCTTCATAGCAATTTCCAAAAGCAGGAAAGCTAAAAGTTGGTAATTTTGTCAACAGGCTATAAGACTATCTCACAGAAGTTTTGACGTAAAACTGACAACTGAAATATGCACAAAGTACTTCAGAGATAAAAAGACAAAAGTCTTAAATGTTCGGCTTATGTAGCCGTTTTATAAAATGCAATAGCCTATGTTCATTTCATTTAAGAGATTTATATAGCGTTCCTTCAAGATTATCTACTCAGGAGAGTTCCTGCTAAAGCTAACAGTCTTGAAATTAGGGAAGAACGTGACGGCAAGGCTCTAGGCATTAGGCGAAGATCCACAGGGAGCCCATTCCAGATTACAGGTCCAAGGAAAAGAAAAGGCACGGAGCTGCATAACAGATGTCCGCGTTCGGGTGACAAGAAGCTCACCCTAGCTGCTTAGAGGAGCGGAGAGAGCCACGGCGCTGGACGCTGTGGGTGGAGCAGCAGAGCTCCTGCAGTTAAACAGGGGCCACACCAGCGAGGCAGCGCTAAACCAATCCGATAAGTGATCCGCTGCGGGAAAGGGAGCCAAAGCAAGACATCCCACATGTAATTTGTGACATGGACGAATCTTGAGATGCGGTCAATGAGGCGTGCCGCCACGCACATGGCCCGATCCAAACACCCAACCCGAGCCACCGAAAGACCCAGAAAGATGGCGCTGCAATAATCCAGGCGGGAAACAGCAAAAGAGTGGATAAGCGTTATCGCAGCATTAGAGGTTAAAGAACTGAAGACCACTCTAAGCTGACGCAGCTGGTTGTAGCAATCGCGGCATAGTAGGTTAATGTGCCGCGTGGAGGTTAGTTCTTGGTCCAAAGTTACACCAAGGTCCCGGACAGAGAATGAGAAGGCAAACTGCGGTAAGTCCTGGGCAAGAGCCTCCACGTCAATCTTGGCGAGCTTCAGGTGCGTGCCCAGCCAAATAAACTGGGTTTTAGAAGAGTTCAACCACAGCCGATTAGGGGACATCCAGGTATCCAGAGCCTCAATTGCCCGGCTCATGGCCCGGAATGCGGTAATGGCTGCTGATGCAGGACAGTGAAAATACGCCTGCAGGTCATCCGCATAAGACTGGCTCAGCACAGAAAGAGCGGGCAAAAGAGGACCAAAATCAGCAGTATAGATAATGTATAGAAAACGGCCCAGCACAGAACCCTATGGCAGTCCAAACGGGGCATGAACCCATGGAGATTTGGTAGACCCGTAGACGACAGAGAAAGAACGGTCACGGAGGAAGGAACCTAGCCAGTCAAGAAGGTTTCCAGAAAGACAAAAAAAGAGGCAGAAAGGCGCATAAGAAGGATACCGTTATCACACGCCGCGCTGACATCAGCTATTGCTAAGAGGGTGACCTGCGACCTATCAATAGCCCCATAGATATCAGTTATCAGTTATGTGTAACTCAAGCGTCCGTCCTTCTAGTAATTCGGTCGTCCACGATACACGTTGATTGTACAGGAGGATCACGTGCAGTTGGTATGGAGGGCCTTTGAACATCAAATGGTTTAAGAAAAGCTGAACGTCCAATTTCCCCAACGAGCCAGAAGGATGGACGCTGGACGCAATCGACGCTTGAAGAGGGCGTCTCGTAAGAAAACACCGGGAAGAAGGAAAGCTAAAACCACATCCATCATTCCATATCTATACTAAGCACGATGAAATCGACAACATGAATGAAGCTAACGACTACCCTGGGAGTGAACCTCTGGCCGAAGAGGCAGCAGGGTCTCTTCGGTCGTCAACCAGCAAAACCCGTGTCCAAAAACAACATCATATGAGGGTATAGGACCTTGGAATAATCGGTTAATGCAAACAGCTCGGAAGTAAGCAAAGACAATCATTGAAACGAGAAGAGCAAGAAGCATGCAAATGTTGGGGTCGACAGAGGTCAGAAGGAAGGATGACGGAGACTACACCTGTGATGTACAGAGGGTCATAGTATACTCAAAAGAGAATGAACAACAGACAGGAGTCGCGCTGAAGCTGCTGGAAAGTAGTGTTGGAGACCGCGTCGACAGCATCTAAAGACATGGAGACAGAATTATGGTTGTCAAATTTAGGGCAGAATCAGAGTTAAAGACTTGTGCCTATGTAGCAAGACGTAGAGGTCTAGCGAGTCTGAATACGGATGATGTGATAATTGCCGTATATATTGGAAGCACTTTAAAATATGGATGACGGGGTAAAGTTTCGGGAGTCTGCTGAAAGCCGTAAGATTTGCTCATGACCAGGCAATAGCAAGAAGTACCATACCGTGCTGCAGAGAATAATAAAAGTCTAGAATGAACAAAACATCTGAAGACTATAGCATAAGGAAAAATAGAAAGAAAACAAAGGTGATGATATTAAGCAAATACTAAGAAAACAGTAACTATTGCTATCGACGGTGCAGAGATCGAGCAAATCTACCAGTTTTGTTATCTTGGAAGTTTTAAAACTAGAGGATGACTGCAGATTCCAAAGCAACATTTAAGATAATAACAAAGAAAAAAGCGTTTTCGAAGAGAGGAGATCTTCTGAGAGGACAATTGGGTCTCGATGTAAAGAAAAGAATGGCGGAAAGCCTCATTTGGAGCGGCACACTATAATGGATCGTAAACGTCGTAATCGTAAACTCCAAACTTCGAAAGCGCCATTCCAAAGACAAAACAACAGATTATTCATGAGTAGAGACATGGAGCATTGGAAATGCAGAAACTGAGAAACTTGAGGCTTTATAAATGTGGCTATGGAGAAAACTAGACAGGATCAGAATGAGCGACTATAAACAAACGAGAAGGTGTTCTAACTTGTGCAAGAGAAGAGTTCAGTTGTCAACACATCAAAGAGGAAACAAATGAACTGGATTGGCCACTCACTATGTGGAAAATCGCTCCTGAAGACAGTGCTTGAAGGAGGAATTTAAATGGAAGAAACCACCTGGAAGACCATGACATAATTATGATGTTGGACTGGATGATGGATAAAAGAAACAGACGATGACATAAAGAAATAAAGGAAGAAACAGACGATGACATAAAGAAATAAAGGAATAGGCACAAAATAGAGAAGAATGGCATCGCTTCATTCATTTATCTACCTAAGAGCAGAACACAGAAGAATAAGAAGAATGTGTAGCTGTTTCAGAAAAAAAAGATTAAAAAAATTTCATGTATGGAATTTTTCTTGCATTTTCCATGTCAGGACAGTGCAAAGTAAGGCCATTCTGCTACTCAAAACTGCGATTCCACAGTTGTGCTCCATAGTTTAGGTTTGATCCATGATAACTATCATCAAACCTGCTTTCATTTCATTGTGAAATTTTTTCATCACTCCATCTTCCATTTCGTTAAAAAATTATCCAACTTCTATTTAACCAAAAAAATATTTTTCATTAATGGAAGTTTTATTTAAGCAAAGAATTATTCTCATGGGTCCAGCTTCTACTTAAGGAAACAATTATTATTTTCATCATTCCAGCCTCTATTACATCAAAAACATAGTTTCATCAATCCGGCTTCTATTTACGGTAAAAATGGTAAACTTGTGCTTTATGGGTCCCGATTTGCTGGCACATCGCTATACTCAAAGTGACTATGTATTTAAAGAGGTATCACCGCAACGGTTAGTGTATTTTAACATTTCTGTCTCGAGATCTTGTTTGTCTGCGTAAATGGAAGCAGAATCGATAAAAATAATTGTTTGCCGAAATGGAAGTTAGAAGATGATGAAACTAGTTATTTGCTAAAATAGAAGCTGGATTAAAGAAAAAGTGTGTAGTTTGACCTCGTAAATCACTCGCCATTGCATAGCGAGTCAGGGTTGATCGAAAACAAGTTGGATTGACGAAAAGAATTCTTGCTAAATAGAAGTGGGAATGATGAAAATAATTTCAGATTAAATAGAAGTGGAACTGATCAAAACAATCTAGCTTAAATAGAAGCTGGATTCATTTCAGTTATGCTAAAGTCTTCCATTGAATTAGGCTGATTAGTGTCAATGTGTGTTCTCTTGCAATGTATACTCTCCTTCAATATGGGTATCATTATTCGGTACCCCTAAAGCGCAAGTTTACCGTAAAAATTATTTCGATCAATCCAACTTCTATTTAAAGACATAATGGTTTCATCAATCCCACTTCCACTTAGTGAAACAATTTTTTCCTGGTAAAGTCGTAGTTTGCGTTGCTAAATTATTCTAATGTATTCAATGCCGTACTGGACGTTGGTAAGTAAGCAGTCTGCCTATGTGCATGTTAACTATCATCAATCCAGCTTCCATTTCATTGAGAAATATTTTCATCAATCCAGCTTCCATTTAATTGGAAAAAATTACTTTTATCAATCCAACTTCTATTTGACGAAAGAAATATTTTTCATCAATTGAACTTTTATTTAAGCAAAGATATATTCTCATGGATCCAGCTTCTAATTATGGAAGCAATTATTTTAATCAATCCAGCTTCTATTGAATCGAAAACTTAATTTCATCCATCCAGCTTCTATTTACGGTAAAATTTATTTCGATCAATCCAACTTCAATTTTGAACACAGGAATGTTTTCATCTATCCCTGCTTCCATTTAGGGAAACAATTGGTTAAAGTGAACATCGGCTCGGTCGCCGATATCACCTATGTAAACAATATGGCCGCCCAAGATTCGGAAAAAAATAGAGCGCTCACCTCCCTACAGCAGCTCATGAAATATATGAATATAGTAAAACTAGAAGCTGGATGAGCGATTAAAATATTTATAGTAGAAGGAAGTAGAAGTTGGATGAGGGATGAAAATATGTAAACGTAGAAGTTGGATGAGCGCTGAAAACATGTCTAAAATATGTGTTAAATAATTTTACGACGCTGTACGTATTGGAATTTGGGTAAATGCAAGCTCGATTGATGAAAATAATTTGTTTCCGCAAGTAGAAGTTGGCTTGATGAGAAGTAATGGACACTCACCCGCTTGTTTACTTACTTGCTTTCGCGGAAATATTAGGCTGTTTGTACGTAGGTAGAGCGCTCTATTCTTTCCGTATCTGGGGCGGCCATATTGTTTATCTGGGTCATATTGGCGACCGAGCCGATGTTCACTTTAACCAAACAATTTCTTTCATCAATCCAGCTTCCATGTTAAAGTGACAATATCAAATAATTTAGCAACGTAAACTACGACTTTACTTTTTCCTTAATCCACTTTCCATTTTAATTTGACGATATAAAATAATTCACCAAACTAAACTACGGTTTTACCCCATAACCTTTAACCCTGTTTACGCTTGTAGACCTACGAGTTTTAAAGAATAAGTTACAAAGAAAGATGCATGAAAACAACTGCGTCTAACGACATATAGTGGTCTGATGTTCGTCCCAATGACTTTCCAGCCATCGTTTAAGCGGGCAATAAACATTAAAATCAAACCACAATATTATATTAGCAACTCTCTCATTGACTTAGCTGCGGTTAATTAAATGTGTGTTAGTCCACTAAATTGCATGCACAGAGTTATAGAATCTAACCAGGTTTGGCATTAAAGTCGAATTTCTCCATAATTATTCTGATTACACTGTCATCAGCACAAAATGGCGACGATGAAAGTGTTTCGCTACAATGAAAACTAGGCTGAAGTTTTATAAAGTATGTTCTGACATCTAGCGAATACATTTTAGCTCACTGCCGTAACACGGATTTCTAGGCTTATATAAATTACCAATAACCGTCATATTTATAAAATAGCTATTTATAATATCTACATCATACTGTCTTGTAAATTGAAGTGACCACACTATTGGAAAGCTGGCTCATCATAGCACATTAACCCTCGGGCTACCAAGGGGGGTTATTACGACCCCCCCTAGGTTTTTTGCTTCGAAAACTTGTTCCATGTGGAATATAATTTTGATAAATTTAGGTAGCTGTAGCAGGATATGTGTAGCTGTTTCAGAAAAAAAAGATTAAAAAAATTTCATGTATGGAATTTTTCTTGCATTTTCCATGTCAGGACAGTGCAAAGTAAGGCCATTCTGCTACTCAAAACTGCGATTCCACAGTTGTGCTCCATAGTTTAGGTTTGATCCATGATAACTATCATCAAACCTGCTTTCATTTCATTGTGAAATTTTTTCATCACTCCATCTTCCATTTCGTTAAAAAATTATCCAACTTCTATTTAACCAAAAAAATATTTTTCATTAATGGAAGTTTTATTTAAGCAAAGAATTATTCTCATGGGTCCAGCTTCTACTTAAGGAAACAATTATTATTTTCATCATTCCAGCCTCTATTACATCAAAAACATAGTTTCATCAATCCGGCTTCTATTTACGGTAAAAATGGTAAACTTGTGCTTTATGGGTCCCGATTTGCTGGCACATCGCTATACTCAAAGTGACTATGTATTTAAAGAGGTATCACCGCAACGGTTAGTGTATTTTAACATTTCTGTCTCGAGATCTTGTTTGTCTGCGTAAATGGAAGCAGAATCGATAAAAATAATTGTTTGCCGAAATGGAAGTTAGAAGATGATGAAACTAGTTATTTGCTAAAATAGAAGCTGGATTAAAGAAAAAGTGTGTAGTTTGACCTCGTAAATCACTCGCCATTGCATAGCGAGTCAGGGTTGATCGAAAACAAGTTGGATTGACGAAAAGAATTCTTGCTAAATAGAAGTGGGAATGATGAAAATAATTTCAGATTAAATAGAAGTGGAACTGATCAAAACAATCTAGCTTAAATAGAAGCTGGATTCATTTCAGTTATGCTAAAGTCTTCCATTGAATTAGGCTGATTAGTGTCAATGTGTGTTCTCTTGCAATGTATACTCTCCTTCAATATGGGTATCATTATTCGGTACCCCTAAAGCGCAAGTTTACCGTAAAAATTATTTCGATCAATCCAACTTTTATTTAAAGACATAATGGTTTCATCAATCCCACTTCCACTTAGTGAAACAATTTTTTCCTGGTAAAGTCGTAGTTTGCGTTGCTAAATTATTCTAATGTATTCAATGCCGTACTGGACGTTGGTAAGTAAGCAGTCTGCCTATGTGCATGTTAACTATCATCAATCCAGCTTCCATTTCATTGAGAAATATTTTCATCAATCCAGCTTCCATTTAATTGGAAAAAATTACTTTTATCAATCCAACTTCTATTTGACGAAAGAAATATTTGTCATCAATGGAACTTTTATTTAAGCAAAGATATATTCTCATGGATCCAGCTTCTAATTATGGAAGCAATTATTTTAATCAATCCAGCTTCTATTGAATCGAAAACTTAATTTCATCCATCCAGCTTCTATTTACGGTAAAATTTATTTCGATCAATCCAACTTCAATTTTGAACACAGGAATGTTTTCATCTATCCCGCTTCCATTTAGGGAAACAATTGGTTAAAGTGAACATCGGCTCGGTCGCCGATATCACCTATGTAAACAATATGGCCGCCCAAGATTCGGAAAAAAATAGAGCGCTCACCTCCCTACAGCAGCTCATGAAATATATGAATATAGTAAAACTAGAAGCTGGATGAGCGATTAAAATATTTATAGTAGAAGGAAGTAGAAGTTGGATGAGGGATGAAAATATGTAAACGTAGAAGTTGGATGAGCGCTGAAAACATGTCTAAAATATGTGTTAAATAATTTTACGACGCTGTACGTATTGGAATTTGGGTAAATGCAAGCTCGATTGATGAAAATAATTGTTTCCGCAAGTAGAAGTTGGCTTGATGAGAAGTAATGGACACTCACCCGCTTGTTTACTTACTTGCTTTCGCGGAAATATTAGGCTGTTTGTACGTAGGTAGAGCGCTCTATTCTTTCCGTATCTGGGGCGGCCATATTGTTTATCTGGGTCATATTGGCGACCGAGCCGATGTTCACTTTAACCAAACAATTTCTTTCATCAATCCAGCTTCCATGTTAAAGTGACAATATCAAATAATTTAGCAACGTAAACTACGACTTTACTTTTCCTTAATCCACTTTCCATTTTAATTTGACGATATAAAATAATTCACCAAACTAAACTACGGTTTTACCCCATAACCTTTAACCCTGTTTACGCTTGTAGACCTACGAGTTTTAAAGAATAAGTTACAAAGAAAGATGCATGAAAACAACTGCGTCTAACGACATATAGTGGTCTGATGTTCGTCCCAATGACTTTCCAGCCATCGTTTAAGCGGGCAATAAACATTAAAATCAAACCACAATATTATATTAGCAACTCTCTCATTGACTTAGCTGCGGTTAATTAAATGTGTGTTAGTCCACTAAATTGCATGCACAGAGTTATAGAATCTAACCAGGTTTGGCATTAAAGTCGAATTTCTCCATAATTATTCTGATTACACTGTCATCAGCACAAAATGGCGACGATGAAAGTGTTTCGCTACAATGAAAACTAGGCTGAAGTTTTATAAAGTATATTCTGACATCTAGCGAATACATTTTAGCTCACTGCCGTAACACGGATTTCTAGGCTTATATAAATTACCAATAACCGTCATATTTATAAAATAGCTATTTATAATATCTACATCATACTGTCTTGTAAATTGAAGTGACCACACTATTGGAAAGCTGGCTCATCATAGCACATAAACCCTCGGGCTACCAAGGGGGGGTTTACGACCCCCCCCTAGTTTTTTGCTTCGAAAACTTGTTCCATGTGGAATATAATTTTGATAAATTTAGGTAGCTGTAGCAGGATCATTTGCGCACATTTTGAGGAAAACATCATGGTGATATCTCGCGCCATTCAAAAGTTACACCCGATATACCCGAGGTACCAGGGGGGAGTTGATACGACCCCCCTAGTTTTTCGACTATTGCTTATTGACCATTCTTTCTAGAAGAGAAACAATTATACCATTCTTTAGAGAGAATGCAGGGCTTCATTTGCATACTTAAATGTTTGTCTTTTGAAAACCGGAAGTGATCAAAATAAATAATAATACGCGTAATATGCGTGACAAATGGCTGTATGGAAGCACTCCCCCCTTAGTTTTTGTCTGTAGCGTATTCATTTATCTTCCTGGAAGAGAAACAAAGATACCATTCTTTAGAGGGAATGTAGGGCTTCATTTGCATATCTACATCTTTGTCTTTTGAATACCGGAAGTGATCAAAATAAATAATAATACGCGTAATCTGTGTGAAAATGGCTGAATACAGCATTACAACGTAAACCGATATATATGTATGGATATATATGTATGCCATTGTATGGAAGAATATTTTTACGTATATAGACATGTGTAGGGGTGTATGTGACATAGATCAGTTTCAAAACACACATAATCTTATATTTTTTTATCCAAAAAGTACAAAATGTACGCAAAAATATAAAATATCGCTAATTAATGGGTTCCATTGTTAAAAGTGATGTAATTTCGAGGTGCATTCACATAATGTACAACTAAATATACCATTCTGTGCAGAAATGAATGCTGAATCCACTGCTATATTACAAGTTATGATATGTGAAACCAAACACGAAATCCAGGGGGTCGTCTCAACCCCCTTCCTTGGTAGCCAACGTCACAAAAAAGCTTGGTAGCCCTAGGGTTAATGTAATATGCAATATCTGTACGTCGAATAAACAAACCGCGATATCGTAATCTCGATAATCTAAATTGACACAATGTCAATGTTAAGCACTGAGAACCAGCTTACTCATGCGCTCTGCTGTCTACTTCTCCTTCCATCCATCTGTCTGTGTCTATCTGTCAATGTGTTTCTATGTCTGTCTTTCTGTTCGTCCATCCGTCTGTCTGTCCGTCCTTCTGTAGACTCCGTACACCTGTCTGTCTGAATAGCTGTTTGTTTCCCTGTCTGTCTCTTTGTCCGTTCGTCTGTGATTCTGTCTAGTTCTCGCATCCTTTTTCCTTTTATCGACGCGCGGTCGGTTCATCGCGAACGAAAGACGCTGCATGGACTATCTGTTTCTGATTCTATTAGTTCGTCCTTTCGTCTGCCTCTCTTTCTTCGGTCGGTGTCGGACTGGGCTGCATCTGATGACCTCCGACTGAACGCAAACAATTAGTCCCAAGTGATGCTTGTAATGATGAGAGGATTAGCTGAACAGCAACCCATGATGGAGGGTGTGCAATGGGTTGAATCCTTGACGGTCCTGTGAGTTACCTTAGGGAATCGTAATGCCACCTCCCACGTGGATGAAATCATAGGCGCTTGCTCTGGATCACTACATGCACTGCGCATACGCAGATCCCATGCATGGCCTCTCTCGGGAGGCGTTGAACTCTGTTGCTGAGGTAACTACAATTATATCTAGTCTAAGATTACTGTATGCTGCCTCAGTAGCATCGTGGGGTTATGTGACTGCAGCAGATTGCCAAAGACTGGAACGGTTCCTGGCCAAAACAACTCGGATGGGATATCTCTGTGATGGAGGGGCAACGATGGAGAAGTGGGTTGGAGCTGCTGAGGATCGTCTTCTCCTTTAGGCTGTCGAATGGAGTCGTTACCTTGTGCTGCATCGCCTGTTCCCTCTGCCCCCTTGTTATCCGACGCCATTATGCCCCTCGTACGGGAGCACGTGGATTCGAACTGAGGCCCTTAGAATAACAGTGGACCAAGTTCATAATGATTAAATAAGAACTTGGTCCACTGTTATTGTATACGACTCAACTGCCTTTCAAAGAAGACAGATATTTTCATACCAAGAGAATGTAATAAACATATCAACCATCCCTGTCACTGACAAATTCAAATTAAACTCAACCTAAGTCATTCTTAGACAGTAATGATAACACTTAGGAATTCTTCTCTGCACCAATTAGCTGTCCCTTTGCTTCTCGATGTCCCTTTGCCTCTCGCTGTCCCTCTCCTTCCTTTAGTCCATCTGCCAATCGCTGTCTCTCTTCCTCCCATTTCCTCTCCCTGCCTGCCATTTTCCAATTCCTATCGTGTGCCTCTGCCTCTGCCACTCCCTTGCCTGTGCTATCCTTTTCCCTCTCGTTAGACTGTAGTTGTTAGAGCGTAAGACTGCCAACCTAAAGTTCGGGGGTTAAAATATCCGCTGCGCTTGCGCTCTCAAGAAAACGCCTCCATAGTTAGTACACTGTCATTGGGAAGATCAAGGGAGTTAATTCGTCTTATAACCCCTAGATGCGTAATTCCTTGGATTGGCTTCCTGATCAGGAAAGGATGTGTGTGAAATTGGAACCCTTAATTTGTAAAACATTGATCTCTAAGATAATGGGGTACAAAAAGCCATAAGATAGTGAGGAGGAGAGCCAGCAATACAGTTTCGCATGAGGAAGCAGACCTTAAATTGGATACGATAGCGGATAGGGAGCCAGTGAATGGAGTCATGGATAAAATAGGAGATATGGTCAAACTTTGAAATACCGCCTCTGAGGCGGGCAGCAGCGTTTAGGATGGCCTGAAGCTTAAATGTATTTGTAGAGGAGACCAACGTAGACCGCATTCCCATAGTCAATCCTGGTGCAGATCAAAGCATGGACCAAAGTCGTTATAGAATGCAGTGGAAGTGATTGGCGGATGGCACGGAATTGGCGTAGGTAATAGAAGCAGTAGCGAGAGACACTATTGACGCACGTAATCAGACATAGAGAGAAGACATTTAAACGCCTTCGATCGGTCTTGTGAATTCGTCAGTCACGTTTTATTGCCACTGTAACTCCGCCACTGCTAGTAGGCTACTCTGGCAGCGCCACTCCTAAGCATGGATGAAGGAGGAGGCATGGGCGTCCGCAGGGGGCGCAAGGGGCGCATGTGCGCCCCCTGGATTTTGCGTATATTTGCAGAGACATTTGACAGCTATTTTAACATTTAAAACTAAGTTTACTAACTTGTCAAGTTACATTCTTGTTTCATTATATTTGGTCAGCTTCAGAGGGCTTCGCCCCTCTAACCCACTGAGGGCCCTGACCAGAGGTTTTCAACGCCCCTGGGGCACTCTGCAAGGGACACCGCCCCAAACTCTCGTAACGCGCTCGCAATTGTCCGGTAATTTCCTGAAGACAACCTGGCAACCCTAAGCCTGAATGTTTGACATTCGCTCCCGTAGAATTCTAAATAGCTTGTATTCATAGAAAAAGTTAGGATTGACGAAAGACAAACTGTGTCTTTATGAGACACAATTATTAGTTGGTCTGGCAACGACCGATTCTTCAAACAGTTTATCGTTAGCATCTACTATAAGCGCTTCTGACGACGCTCGTTTCACAATGGTAACGGTTGGAAGAATGAAGAGTTCATCCGATTGATGAATATAGCCTCTCTCTCTCTCTCTCTCTCTCTCTCTCTCTCTCTCTCTCTCTCTCTCTCTCTCTCTCCTCTCTCCTCTCTCTCTCTACTACCTACTACCTACTTACATACTTACCTACCTACCTACGAGGTCTGACCACAGCTAGCGAACAATAGTGACGATTTCGTTATAGTAGCACTTTATAAAGACATAATAATAATGACTTTGAAAGTTTGGGGCTTGGACTACGAGGTCAAACGTGCTACCAGGAATGGAAGAGACGGAGAAGTGAAGTCCTTGAGAAAAGATGGAGTACATTCTGCTAGAGAATAACACGTAGGCCTATGCGTAGCGTCAGGATCTTAACCCTAGGGCTACCAAGCTTTTTTTGTAACACTGACTACCAAGGGGGGGTGGTAGATTTCGTGTTTGGTTTCACATATCATAACTTGTAATACACCAATGGATTCAGCATTCAATTCTGTACAAAATGCTATATTTAGTTGTACATTATGTGAATGCAGCTCGAAATTACATCATTTTTAACAAAGGAACCGATAATTAGCGATATTTTATATTATTGCGTACATTTTGGATAAACAAATATAAGATTATGTGTGTTTTGAAACTGATCTATGCATCCAAGATACACAAATACATACCTACACATGTTTATATACGTATAAATATGCATCCATACATATATATTCATACATATATATCGGTTTTACATTGTGAAGCTGTATTCAACCATTTTCACACAGATTACGCGTATTATTATTTATTTTGAACACTTCCGGTCATCAAAAACAAATTAGTCAGTATGAAAAAATAGCACTACATGTCCTCTATGCAACGGCATAATTTATTTCACTTAAAAAATAAATTATGAATACGTTTTAATCGAAAAAACATGAAAAATGTGTGAAAGTGTAACCTATTTTCATACATTTTAATTTATTTTGAACACTTCCAGTTGTCTCAGGTCAACTCAGTGACCATAGAAATGTAGCCCCACATTCCCTCTATAGAATGGTATAATTTGTGTCTCTTAATATTAAATGACAGATAAGATATAGTCGAAAATCTAGGGGTGGTGGTATCCACCCCCCCCCTGGTACCTCGGGTATATTGGGTATAACTTTTTGAACGGTGTGAGATATCATCTCACATTTTACCTCAAAACGTGTGTAAATGAACCCCCTACAGCTACCTAAAAGGTCAAATTTTGATTCCATACGGAAAAAGTTTGAGATGAAAAAAACCTAGGGAGTGGCAACCGCCCCCCCTTGGTAGCCCGAGGGTTAAACTCTATACGAATTCGACTATGTAACCACGTGAAAGTACGCTACATTCGTCATTTGAAATTAAAGCCTAACTCTCAAACTTCTCTACAATAAATTTGCTTACGTTAGTTACGAATAAGGATATAATCCAGTTGAAAATAGATGAGAAATATCAATTGGAATTATAAAATTTCAGTGCATTAAACAAATATTTCATTTGTTTCATTTTTAAAAATTTAAGCGTGTGCAATTTACGACATGCAGCTTATTTATTTAGAGGTAAAGAACAGAATTTATGTAACTTGAAATCATAAAAGACAAGAAACAAAATATTGAGGATATATTTATGACAATCTTATTTAGTTTTCATAATGACCAAACACAACGCCTAAAACATAATCTCAGTGGAATAAGCTAATCAATTCTATTATTTAATATAATTATGAAACCAACGACAATATCAATAGTCTAAAACAGTATCGGAAAAATTAATGATGAAGAGCTAACCGTTCTGCTAAATATCTAGTCCAGCAAAGTATTTGCGAGGCTAAATTTAAATAACAATAAAGTTGTCAAGTATTGAAATCCAGAACGACATTATCTTAAATGAAAACGGTACAAAGTAACCATTCGTGTATATGTAGGCATCCTGCACTTCCATAGTGCTCATTTTTTCATTATGAATCTCTAATTACAAATTTTTTCAACTGTAGTTACGTGGAATCATAATTCAGCACAGGTCAGCAGCTAAGTCGTCAGGTGGACAAAATCGATGGCTAAAACAATGCTCTAGAAATTCCTTCTCTATATCAAGCATAACGTCACATATACCACATCCAAAAGATTTTGACTCTTTTGTACTCATAGGAGATTTGAATTGGCTAATATCCAGACATTCTCCATCTCTGATTTTCGGAAAAGGACCTGCAATTCCACTGAAATGCGGATGTACGTTCGTTGAGTAACGTTCAATTTCTTTCTCAAGAACGCCTGGACTGCTAAATCCGATGAAATGATCAGATAGGTTAGCAATTACTTCAATTCCAATTTTAGGATTCTGTTCCAGTGTTCCTGCATGAAGTTTAAACTGTTTCGCTGAAGAACTGCTCTTGGTATAAGGTTTATTGCGCGAGTGTTGCTTCTCAGTTGCATGAGTTCTTCTGTGACTCGTTAGATGATCAATATCTGAGAATCCTTTATTACAAGTCTCACATGTGTATGGTGTAACTTCTGTGTGGGTTATCAAATGCACCGTCGAGGTCTCTCCTCGAATAAATGATTTCTGACATAAACGACAGAAGTATCGTTTTTCCCCAGTATGAGTTCTCGTGTGCCTATTCAGATGACCACCTCCATTAAATGATTTCTGACATAGCTGGCACTTGTATGGTTTTTCACCAGTATGGGTTCTCATGTGCCTGTTCAGAGCCCCATCTTGATTAAATGATTTCTCACATAGCTGGCACCTGTATGGTTTTTCACCAGTGTGGGTTCTCATGTGCGTTTTCAGATAACTATCGTGATTAAATGATTTATGACATAACTGGCACCTGTATGGTTTTTCACCAGTGTGGGTTCTCATGTGCTTTTTCAGATGACCACCCTGATTAAATGATTTCTCACATAGCTGGCACCTGTATGGTTTTTCACCAGTGTGGGTTCTCATGTGCGTTTTCAGAGCACTACCCTGATTAAATGACCACTGGCACTTGTATGATTAAATGATTTCAGATGACTACTGATTAAATGATTTCTCACATAGCTGGCACCTGTATGGTTTTTCACCAGTATGGGTTCTCATGTGCGTTTTCAGATTACCAAAGTGATTAAATGATTTCTTACATAGCTGGCACCTGTATGGTTTTTCACCAGTATGGGTTCTCATGTGGTTTTTGAGATTACCACCTTGATTAAATGATTTCTGACATAGCTGGCACCTGTATGGTTTTTCACCAGTGTGGGTTATCATGTGTGTTTTCACTGCACCACTGTGATTAAATGATTCCTGACATAGCTGGCACCTGTATGGTGTTTCACCAGTGTGGATTCTCATATGCGTTTTCAGATGACCACCGTGATTAAATGATTTCTTACATAGCTGGCAACTGTATGGTTTTTCACCAGTATGGATTCTCATATGCGCTTTCAGATGACCATCCTGATTAAATGATTTCTTACATAGCTGGCAACTGTATGGTTTTTCACCAGTATGGATTCTCATATGCGCTTTCAGTTGACCATCTTGATTATATGATTTCTGACATAGCTGGCACCTGTATGGTTTTTCTTCCGTTTGTGTTTTCGTATTCTCCATCAGGATACTCACTTAATAGTTAATTTCAACGTTCTTCTCCAGTATCGGTTCTTTGCTGAGTTGTGAGATGATCACATTGAGTAAACAGTTCCTGAAATAATTAACATACGTTTTTATTTTTAAATATAATTCGCATGTGCTTCCACATCACAATATTCCAGAAAGAGTCTCGATCTGTATAAGACTTTTGACATGGATGAGTTTTGGTATGCTTTTCAAAGTAATGGTCTCTGTACAAGTTTCTGCAATTGTTGCGGTCTTAGCTTTTCCAACAGCAGCTGAGTCCAGTTTCACACATTACCCATTATTTAATTTAAATTCGTTCTTCAGATGCTTACAAGATGAGTTCATATTTCATGTATCAGTAGTAGTTCTTTTCGATAAAGATAAGAACTATTTCATAGAAAAAACATCATAACAAAATACTGAATCTATCCATCCGTTGCATAATCTGCTCTAGGCTATTATTCTATTATTCAAGATATATGCAGTGAAGATATAATAGTTGACAATAGCGAAAGTTGAGGTCAAACAAATCATCCACTGTAATATTATTAAGATGAAAGCCTTGTCTTGCAACTGGATTTTGAAGCTCTGAAAGAATGTTGCTCGTCATTCTCTTACACTTGCTAAAAATAACAGTAAAACGTCGATATCTAATAATGCTTATAGAACATAATTTATATAGGGCATAGGCGATTTTTTTAGCCGATTCCGGGTACCGGATAGTAGGCCTATAGACCATTATTTGCCGATTCCCTTTAGTAATAGATTGCATTCTGACCAAGTGGCCACGCCCATGGTTGATTTGGCAGGCTGCAGATCTGATTGGTAAAAGGGGTTTCAAGAGATCTGGACAAAAACTCTCTCTCTGTCCCTCCCTCCCTCCCTCCTTTAGGCTTCAATTCATCCCTCTCAGATGAGGGTCAGCCACAATTTCACACCTTTACCGACGGGTTCAGGGTTCCTGAGGTCCAGCCCTTCTCCCATCGAGTGATCAATGTAGTCTACGGACAAACAATCGCCCAGTTAATAGCCAATTCATTATGACAATTGTGAATCCTTGGGAAAAGGAAGAATCTAACAACCCTAGTGAATGGCCTTTTGTAAAAGCTTCGGATTACATCAAAGATTTGACCCTTCTGCAGTTTCCAATGTAATTCAATGCGGCCTTTTATAATTACACCCCATGGAGTAATTGGAGCAGCAGATTATATGAACTGTGACTGCCGTCTTGATTATATAATCTGCCCAAATAGTGGGATATCAAAGAAAGGACCATCACAGTAAAAATTATAACAGGATGATTAGTCTATAAATTGCTGGACCTATATTTGTATATGCCCTCCAAGTATCTGCTCCTTCTGCTCAGTCCCTTAAGCATGTTCAACTTCGGGCCCTGGCCAAAATGGGTAAATATAGGTAGAAACTGGCATGCCTCTCCTATAGAGGAGTAGAAAAGGAGCACCAATGCTGCTATTACTGTGGAAGTTTTAGCAAGACCTGCAGCAATGCTATATACTCACATTCTGCTACTATACAATCATAGGCCTCCTAATCTATTACACAAATAAATCACGCAAAACATGGACTAAATAATTGATCTTAACAAAATCCCTGAGTGCTGGAGGAATTCCCTGAGTTTTCCAGAGTGAATGAATTCCCTTAGTTTTCCATGTTTTCCAGAGACACCATGCACTTTTACAATTCACCAGATGAATCAAGCACTACTTGGTGTTATGCATGTATTCAATCCCAAGCAACAAATAATGGTGACAAATTACAGGCATCATTTGGAGGTTTAGAGAATCGTGGAACAGTCTAGAGCTCTAAAATGTAGCGGAAATACACTGCAGCTCCACTTAAAACACTGCAAATTCACTCAAAACACTGCAGATGCACGTAAAACAGTGCAGCTCCACTACTTCAGTTAAATATGGATAATGTCTATCACTCTTGTTGACAAAGTTTCATTCACTATAATTAGCAGATTATTTGCATGTTTCACTTCATTGACATGTTAGAGCCAACATACACACACAGGTCTGCTCTAACCCCCCCAGTAGTCATTGGAGAACCAACCCCCCCAACTGGGCCCCACAAAAATTTGACCTCTGATATACGCATCTCGATGCAGTGCTTTTTTCGGCCGGAACGGTCCGGAGCGGCATTCCGGGACCTTTTTCAGCCATTAAAAATAATTTAGTTAATTTAAATTTTCACAAAAATATTTTAAGTTATTTAGATACTTTAATTTAATTTAAGTGCTTTCAGTGTTTATATATATATATATATATAACATATATATGTATATATATATAATAGAAATATTGGCATCAAATATGCCCCTATAGTTGTTCTTAATTTGCCATTTATTTGTGAAGAAAGTCAGCAAGAAATGATCCTTCTAACCCTGATACAACATGGGTCTGGGCAAAAAAGATATAAAATAATCATTGGGATGAATTTTACGTCTGTTGATACCATGTTATTCTGAACCCTTCACTCCTTGTGACCTTGTCTAGGTCAAGTTTGAAGTCAATCGGACTGAAACTGTTCACGAATTTAAGACATGACCATTAAAACATTTTCCTTTGGCCTCCGGCTGGCGAAATAACAAATTTAGAGAGAAATTTTCTACATAAGTGTATTTAAGGACCTCTTGGGGTTTATCTATAATATACCAAGTTGAAGTCTGGAGTCAATCTGGCTACTTAGTTAGTTAGAATGACTGTAAGTGTTTAAAGCCTTTAATAAGCCATCTGGCTATACAGACGAAGGTGCCTGGCAAGGACACTGTCTCCGATTTGCGCACAATCGATAAATCTGTTATTAGCTATTTGCAATGTAACTACAATGCTATAGGAATGAATGATGATGATGATGATGATGATGATGATGATGATGATGATGATGATGATGATGATGATGATGAGTTCTCTACCCGAAGGCAGATCCATCGGCTTTTATATATGATTGAGGTGGTTTCCCATTGCCTTCCTGCTTGCTCACAGACAACTAAGGGTGCACATGAGCAACTTGTCCAGGGTCGCCACACAGTTGCTTCAGCTTGCTTGAGGTAGATTAAAAACTGCGACCTTCCAAAAAACATACCGCTACACCACCGCGTCCCTGTATATCATTGTGTATAATTTCATAACCAATATACTCACTCAGAAATAAAGTAGGCTAAATTAATCAACTCGCAACGCGTTCATATAGGCCTATTCGTGAGTCCAACATAATCTATTACATATGACTCCTATGCATATATTCATTTGAAATGTCCGCCACACACTGACTGGACAGGTCAGAGATAGGCTAGAGATGGGCCATCTCGAAAGTTGAGCCAGAGAACGGCCGAAGTGATGACACACATAATGCAGGTTGCAGGCTAGCAGCGGAGAACGCTGCCAGTCTGGGCCGCCGTGTCATTAGCGCAGCAACCTCAGGATCCTCAACCCTCCCCAAATGTTTGGCCGGTATATCGTGTAAGCCGTTGGCTTGTTGGTCGTAGACTCGTAAGGGTAGAGCTGCCTTGATACAGGGACGTCTGGTATACCCAGGGGTTCATGCCTTGATATAACGGGGTCTCCCCCCCCCACCCCGCCCCCATGGCAGTGCAGATTGTGCAGTAAATGTTCTGTTGTACAAGCCGTTTGCTACCGTAATGGAAACAAGAGAATTTCGATCAAATGATAATGTTTTAATATAGGTTAATATTATCACAACCATACAGGAGAAAAGAGGTAACATGAAAAAGTGAAACCCCCCCACTTTCGGCCAAAAACCGGTCAACCCCCCACTTTTGAAGTTCGATGGAGATCGATCTCCAAACCCCCATTGACATGTTAGAGCCAACATACACACACAGGTCTGCTCTAAAGTGGGGCAGCCGAGACCTACTTCATCCCTATCTACGTCACAGTGTTGTTATGTGTTGCATGTTCATCAATCTAGCTTCTACTGAATCAAAAACTTAACTTCATCAACCAGCTTCCATTTTAAATTCACCATATGAAATAATTTACCAACCTAAACTACGGGATTACCTAAGAACGCTACACTGCGAAATTACCGCTTAACTTTGCGACTTTACGTGAATTGTTTACACATGTAGACCAAAGAGTTTTAACCCTATGACGCACACCTTCCTGGCCAACGCATTTAGCACACCTGGGGTCAAATTGACCCCACCGATAACACGGGTGGATTTTATGCCATTTTAATAGAAAGTCGACATGAATGCTCAAATTTAGGTTGGACAGAGTGCGTGCACTTACGGAAAATGTATGTATGTATGTACATATGTATGTATGTATTTACGTATGTGCGTATGCATGCAGGGATGAATCTATGTATGGTGGGATGAATGTATGCATGTATATTTGTATGTATGCACGTATGTATGTATGTATTTATGTATGTATGCATGAATGTATGTATGAATGTATGAATGTATGTATATATGTATGTATGTATTTACGCCTGAGTGTATGCATGCAGGGATGAATCTATGTATGGTGGGATGGATGTATGCATGTACTTTTGTTTGTATGTATGTATGTATGTATGTATGTATGTATGTATGTATGTATGTATGTATGTACGCATGCATGCATGTATATATTTGTATGTATGTGTGTATATACATATACGCATGAACATGTATATATGTATATTGGTATGTATTTATATATGTGTGTATGTAAGTGTGTATGCATGTAAGTGTGCATGTATGTATGTGTTATGTATGTATGTATGTATGCATTCATGAAAGAGTTATTGAAAGAGTTATTGAAAAGTGTTATTGAAAGAGTTATTGAAAGATTGAAAGTGTTATTGAAAAGAGTTATTGAAAAGAGTTATTGAAAGTGTTATTGAAAAGAGTTATTGAAAAGAGTTATTGAAAGAGTTATTGAAAAGAGTTATTGAAAAGAGTTATTGAAAAAGTGTTATTGAAAAGAGTTATTGAAAAGAGTTATTGAAAGAGTTATTGAAAAAGTTATTGAAAAAGTTATTGAAAAGAGTTATTGAAAAGAGTTATTGAAAAAGAGTTATTGAAAGTGTTATTGAAAGAGTTATTGAAAGAGTTATTGAAAGGGTTATTGAAAAGAGTTATTGAAAGAGTTATTGAAAAGAGTTATTGAAAGAGTTATTGAAAGAGTTATTGAAAAGAGTTATTGAAAAGAGTTATTGAAAGAGTTATTGAAAAGAGTTATTGAAAAGAGTTATTGAAAGAGTTATTGAAAAGGAGTTATTGAAAAGAGTTATTGAAAAGAGTTATTGAAAAGAGTTATTGAAAAGAGTTATTGAAAAGAGTTATTGAAAAGAGTTATTGAAAGAGTTATTGAAAAGAGTTATTGAAAAAGTTATTGAAAGAGTTATTGAAAAGAGTTATTGAAAGAGTTATTGAAAAGAGTTATTGAAAAGAGTTATTGAAAGAGTTATTGAAAAGAGTTATTGAAAAGAGTTATTGAAAAGAGTTATTGAAAAGAGTTATTGAAAGAGTTATTGAAAAGAGTTATTGAAAGAGTTATTGAAAAGAGTTATTGAAAGAGTTATTGAAAGAGTTATTGAAAAGAGTTATTATTGAAAAGAGTTAATGAAAACAGTTATTGAAAAACAGTTATTGAAAAGAGTTATTAAAGAGTTATTAAAAGAGTTTATTGAAAAGAGTTATTGAAAAGAGTTATTGAAAAAGAGTTATTGAAAGAGTTATTGAAAATTGAGAGTTATTGAAAAGAGTTATTAAAACAGTTATTGAAAAGAGTTATTGAAAGAGTTATTGAAAGAGTTATTGAAAAGAGTTATTGAAAAGAGTTATTGAAAAGAGTTATTGAAAAGAGTTATTGAAAGAGTTATTGAAAGAGTTATTGAAAAGAGTTATTGAAAAGAGTTATTGAAAAGAGTTATTGAAAAGAGTTATTGAAAAGAGTTATTGAAAAGAGTTATTGAAAAGAGTTATTGAAAAGAGTTATTGAAAAGAGTTATTGAAAAGAGTTATTGAAAAGAGTTATTGAAAAGAGTTATTGAAAAGAGTTATTGAAAAGAGTTATTGAAAGATTGAAAAGAGTTATTGAAAAGAGTTATTGAAAGAGTTATTGAAAAGAGTTATTGAAAAGAGTTATTGAAAAGAGTTATTGAAAGAGTTATTGAAAAGAGTTATTGAAAAGAGTTATTGAAAAGAGTTATTGAAAAGAGTTATTGAAAAGAGTTATTGAAAAGAGTTATTGAAAAGAGTTATTGAAAAGAGTTATTGAAAAGAGTTATTGAAAAGAGTTATTGAAAAGAGTTATTGAAAAGAGTTATTGAAAAGAGTTATTGAAAAGAGTTATTGAAAAGAGTTATTGAAAGAGTTATTGAAAAGAGTTATTGAAAAGAGTTATTGAAAAGAGTTATTGAAAAGAGTTATTGAAAAGAGTTATTGAAAAGAGTTATTGAAAAGAGTTATTGAAAAGAGTTATTGAAAAGAGTTATTGAAAGAGTTATTGAAAGAGTTATTGAAAGTTATTGAAAAGAGTTATTGAAAAGAGTTATTGAAAAGAGTTATTGAAAAGAGTTATTGAAAAGAGTTATTGAAAAGAGTTATTGAAAAGAGTTATTGAAAAGAGTTATTGAAAAGAGTTATTGAAAAGAGTTATTGAAAAGAGTTATTGAAAAGAGTTATTGAAAAGAGTTATTGAAAAGAGTTATTGAAAAGAGTTATTGAAAAGAGTTATTGAAAAGAGTTATTGAAAAGAGTTATTGAAAGAGTTATTGAAAAGAGTTATTGAAAAGAGTTATTGAAAAGAGTTATTGAAAAGAGTTATTGAAAAGAGTTATTGAAAGAGTTATTGAAAAGAGTTATTGAAAAGAGTTATTGAAAAGAGTTATTGAAAAGAGTTATTGAAAGAGTTATTGAAAAGAGTTATTGAAAAGAGTTATTGAAAAGAGTTATTGAAAAAGTTATTGAAAAGAGTTATTGAAAAGAGTTATTGAAAAGAGTTATTGAAAAGAGTTATTGAAAGAGTTATTGAAAAGAGTTATTGAAAAGAGTTATTGAAAAGAGTTATTGAAAAGAGTTATTGAAAAGAGTTATTGAAAAGAGTTATTGAAAAAGTTATTGAAAAGAGTTATTGAAAAGAGTTATTGAAAAGAGTTATTGAAAAGAGTTATTGAAAAGAGTTATTGAAAAGAGTTATTGAAAAGAGTTATTGAAAAGAGTTATTGAAAAGAGTTATTGAAAAGAGTTATTGAAAAGAGTTATTGAAAAGTTATTGAAAAGAGTTATTGAAAAGAGTTATTGAAAAGAGTTATTGAAAAGAGTTATTGAAAATTGAAAAGAGTTATTGAAAAGAGTTATTGAAAAGAGTTATTGAAAAGAGTTATTGAAAAGAGTTATTGAAAAGAGTTATTATTGAAAGAGTTATTGAAAAGAGTTATTGAAAAGAGTTATTGAAAAGAGTTATTGAAAAGAGTTATTGAAAAGAGTTATTGAAAGAGTTATTGAAAAGAGTTATTGAAAAGAGTTATTGAAAAGAGTTATTGAAAAGAGTTATTGAAAGAGTTATTGAAAAGAGTTATTGAAAAGAGTTATTGAAAAGAGTTATTGAAAAGAGTTATTGAAAAGAGTTATTGAAAAGAGTTATTGAAAAGAGTTATTGAAAAGAGTTATTGAAAAGAGTTATTGAAAAGAGTTATTGAAAAGAGTTATTGAAAAGAGTTATTGAAAAGAGTTATTGAAAAGAGTTATTGAAAAGAGTTATTGAAAAGAGTTATTGAAAAGAGTTATTGAAAAGAGTTATTGAAAAGAGTTATTGAAAAGAGTTATTGAAAAGAGTTATTGAAAAGAGTTATTGAAAGAGTTATTGAAAAGAGTTATTGAAAAGAGTTATTGAAAAGAGTTATTGAAAAGAGTTATTGAAAAGAGTTATTGAAAAGAGTTATTGAAAAGAGTTATTGAAAAGAGTTATTGAAAAGAGTTATTGAAAAGAGTTATTGAAAAGAGTTATTGAAAAGAGTTATTGAAAAGAGTTATTGAAAAGAGTTATTGAAAAGAGTTATTGAAAAGAGTTATTGAAAAGAGTTATTGAAAGAGTTATTGAAAAGAGTTATTGAAAAGAGTTATTGAAAAGAGTTATTGAAAAGAGTTATTGAAAAGAGTTATTGAAAGAGTTATTGAAAAGAGTTATTGAAAAGAGTTATTGAAAAGAGTTATTGAAAAGAGTTATTGAAAAGAGTTATTGAAAAGAGTTATTGAAAAAGAGTTATTGAAAAGAGTTATTGAAAGAGTTATTGAAAGAGTTATTGAAAAGAGTTATTGAAAAGAGTTATTGAAAAGTTATTGAAAAGAGTTATGAAAAGAGTTATTGAAAAGAGTTATTGAAAAGAGTTATTGAAAAGAGTTATTGAAAAGAGTTATTGAAAAGAGTTATTGAAAGAGTTATTGAAAAGAGTTATTGAAAAGAGTTATTGAAAAGAGTTATTGAAAAGAGTTATTGAAAGAGTTATTGAAAAGAGTTATTGAAAAGAGTTATTGAAAAGAGTTATTGAAAAGAGTTATTGAAAAGAGTTATTGAAAAGAGTTATTGAAAAGAGTTATTGAAAAGAGTTATTGAAAAGAGTTATTGAAAAGAGTTATTGAAAAGAGTTATTGAAAAGAGTTATTGAAAAGAGTTATTGAAAAGAGTTATTGAAAAGAGTTATTGAAAAGAGTTATTGAAAAGAGTTATTGAAAAGAGTTATTGAAAAGAGTTATTGAAAAGAGTTATTGAAAAGAGTTATTGAAAATTGAAAAGAGTTATTGAAAAGAGTTATTGAAAGAGTTAGTTATTGAAAAGAGTTATTGAAAAGAGTTATTGAAAGAGTTATTGAAAGAGTTATTGAAAAGAGTTATTGAAAAGAGTTATTGAAAAGAGTTATTGAAAAGAGTTATTGAAAAGAGTTATTGAAAAGAGTTATTGAAAAGAGTTATTGAAAAGAGTTATTGAAAAGAGTTATTGAAAAGAGTTATTGAAAAGAGTTATTGAAAAGAGTTATTGAAAAGAGTTATTGAAAAGAGTTATTGAAAAGAGTTATTGAAAAGAGTTATTGAAAAGAGTTATTGAAAGAGTTATTGAAAAGAGTTATTGAAAAGAGTTATTGAAAAGAGTTATTGAAAAGAGTTATTGAAAAGAGTTATTGAAAGAGTTATTGAAAAGAGTTATTGAAAAGAGTTATTGAAAAGAGTTATTGAAAGAGTTATTGAAAAGAGTTATTGAAAGAGTTATTGAAAAGAGTTATTGAAAAGAGTTATTGAAAAGAGTTATTGAAAAGTTAGTTATTGAAAAGAAAAGAGTTATTGAAAAGAGTTATTGAAAAGAGTTATTGAAAAGAGTTATTGAAAAGAGTTATTGAAAAAAGAGTTATTGAAAAGAGTTATTGAAAAGAGTTATTGAAAAGAGTTATTGAAAAGAGTTATTGAAAAGAGTTATTGAAAAGAGTTATTGAAAAGAGTTATTGAAAAGAGTTATTGAAAAGAGTTATTGAAAAGAGTTATTGAAAAGAGTTATTGAAAAGAGTTATTGAAAAGAGTTATTGAAAAGAGTTATTGAAAAGAGTTATTGAAAAGAGTTATTGAAAAGAGTTATTGAAAAGTTATTATTGAAAAGAGTTATTGAAAAGAGTTATTGAAAAGAGTTATTGAAAAGAGTTATTGAAAAGAGTTATTGAAAAGAGTTATTGAAAAGAGTTATTGAAAAGAGTTATTGAAAAGAGTTATTGAAAAGAGTTATTGAAAAGAGTTATTGAAAAGAGTTATTGAAAAGAGTTATTGAAAAGAGTTATTGAAAAGAGTTATTGAAAAGAGTTATTGAAAAGAGTTATTGAAAAGAGTTATTGAAAAGAGTTATTGAAAGAGTTATTGAAAAGAGTTATTGAAAAGAGTTATTGAAAAGAGTTATTGAAAAGAGTTATTGAAAAGAGTTATTGAAAAGAGTTATTGAAAAGAGTTATTGAAAAGAGTTATTGAAAAGAGTTATTGAAAAGAGTTATTGAAAAGAGTTATTGAAAAGAGTTATTGAAAAGAGTTATTGAAAAGAGTTATTGAAAAGAGTTATTGAAAAGAGTTATTGAAAAAAGAGTTATTGAAAAGAGTTATTGAAAAGAGTTATTGAAAAGAGTTATTGAAAAGAGTTATTGAAAAGAGTTATTGAAAAGAGTTATTGAAAAGAGTTATTGAAAAGAGTTATTGAAAAGAGTTATTGAAAGAGTTATTGAAAAGAGTTATTGAAAAGAGTTATTGAAAAGAGTTATTGAAAAGAGTTATTGAAAAGAGTTATTGAAAAGAGTTATTGAAAAGAGTTATTGAAAAGAGTTATTGAAAAGAGTTATTGAAAAGAGTTATTGAAAAGAGTTATTGAAAAGAGTTATTGAAAAGAGTTATTGAAAAGAGTTATTGAAAAGAGTTATTGAAAAGAGTTATTGAAAAGAGTTATTGAAAAGAGTTATTGAAAAGAGTTATTGAAAGAGTTATTGAAAAGAGTTATTGAAAAGAGTTATTGAAAAGAGTTATTGAAAAGAGTTATTGAAAAGAGTTATTGAAAAGAGTTATTGAAAAGAGTTATTGAAAAGAGTTATTGAAAAGAGTTATTGAAAAGAGTTATTGAAAAGAGTTATTGAAAAGAGTTATTGAAAAGAGTTATTGAAAAGAGTTATTGAAAAGAGTTATTGAAAAGAGTTATTGAAAAGAGTTATTGAAAGAGTTATTGAAAAGAGTTATTGAAAGAGTTATTGAAAAGAGTTATTGAAAAGAGTTATTGAAAGAGTTATTGAAAAGAGTTATTGAAAAGAGTTATTGAAAGAGTTATTGAAAAGAGTTATTGAAAAGAGTTATTGAAAAGAGTTATTGAAAAGAGTTATTGAAAGAGTTATTGAAAAGAGTTATTGAAAAGAGTTATTGAAAAGAGTTATTGAAAAGAGTTATTGAAAAGAGTTATTGAAAAGAGTTATTGAAAAGAGTTATTGAAAAGAGTTATTGAAAAGAGTTATTGAAAAGAGTTATTGAAAAGAGTTATTGAAAAGAGTTATTGAAAAGAGTTATTGAAAAGAGTTATTGAAAGAGTTATTGAAAAGAGTTATTGAAAAGAGTTATTGAAAAGAGTTATTGAAAAGAGTTATTGAAAAGAGTTATTGAAAAGAGTTATTGAAAAGAGTTATTGAAAAGAGTTATTGAAAGAGTTATTGAAAAGAGTTATTGAAAAGAGTTATTGAAAAGAGTTATTGAAAAGTTTATTGAAAGAGTTATTGAAAAGAGTTATTGAAAAGAGTTATTGAAAAGAGTTATTGAAAAGAGTTATTGAAAAGAGTTATTGAAAAGAGTTATTGAAAAGAGTTATTGAAAAGAGTTATTGAAAAGAGTTATTGAAAAGAGTTATTGAAAAGAGTTATTGAAAAGAGTTATTGAAAAGAGTTATTGAAAAGAGTTATTGAAAGAGTTATTGAAAAGAGTTATTGAAAAGAGTTATTGAAAAGAGTTATTGAAAAGAGTTATTGAAAAGAGTTATTGAAAAGAGTTATTGAAAAGAGTTATTGAAAAGAGTTATTGAAAAGAGTTATTGAAAAGAGTTATTGAAAAGAGTTATTGAAAAGAGTTATTGAAAAGAGTTATTGAAAAGAGTTATTGAAAAGAGTTATTGAAAAGAGTTATTGAAAAGAGTTATTGAAAAGAGTTATTGAAAAGAGTTATTGAAAAGAGTTATTGAAAAGAGTTATTGAAAAGAGTTATTGAAAGAGTTATTGAAAAGAGTTATTGAAAGAGTTATTGAAAAGAGTTATTGAAAGAGTTATTGAAAAGAGTTATTGAAAAGAGTTATTGAAAAGAGTTATTGAAAAGAGTTATTGAAAAGAGTTATTGAAAAGAGTTATTGAAAAGAGTTATTGAAAAGAGTTATTGAAAAGAGTTATTGAAAAGAGTTATTGAAAAGAGTTATTGAAAAGAGTTATTGAAAAGAGTTATTGAAAAGAGTTATTGAAAAGAGTTATTGAAAAGTTATTGAAAAGAGTTATTGAAAAGAGTTATTGAAAAGAGTTATTGAAAAGAGTTATTGAAAAGAGTTATTGAAAAGAGTTATTGAAAAGAGTTATTGAAAAGAGTTATTGAAAAGAGTTATTGAAAAGAGTTATTGAAAAGAGTTATTGAAAAGAGTTATTGAAAAGAGTTATTGAAAAGAGTTATTGAAAAGAGTTATTGAAAGAGTTATTGAAAAGAGTTATTGAAAGAGTTATTGAAAAGAGTTATTGAAAAGAGTTATTGAAAAGAGTTATTGAAAAGAGTTATTGAAAGAGTTATTGAAAAGAGTTATTGAAAAGAGTTATTGAAAAGAGTTATTGAAAGAGTTATTGAAAAGAGTTATTGAAAAGAGTTATTGAAAAGAGTTATTGAAAAGAGTTATTGAAAAGAGTTATTGAAAAGAGTTATTGAAAAGAGTTATTGAAAAGAGTTATTGAAAAGAGTTATTGAAAAGAGTTATTGAAAAGAGTTATTGAAAAGAGTTATTGAAAAGAGTTATTGAAAAGAGTTATTGAAAAGAGTTATTGAAAAGAGTTATTGAAAAGAGTTATTGAAAAGAGTTATTGAAAAGAGTTATTGAAAAGAGTTATTGAAAAGAGTTATTGAAAAGAGTTATTGAAAAGAGTTATTGAAAAGAGTTATTGAAAAGAGTTATTGAAAAGAGTTATTGAAAAGAGTTATTGAAAAGAGTTATTGAAAAGAGTTATTGAAAAGAGTTATTGAAAAGAGTTATTGAAAAGAGTTATTGAAAGTTATTGAAAAGAGTTATTGAAAAGAGTTATTGAAAGAGTTATTGAAAAGAGTTATTGAAAAGAGTTATTGAAAAGAGTTATTGAAAAGAGTTATTGAAAGAGTTATTGAAAAGAGTTATTGAAAAGTTATTGAAAAGAGTTATTGAAAAGAGTTATTGAAAGAGTTATTGAAAAGAGTTATTGAAAAGAGTTATTGAAAAGAGTTATTGAAAAGAGTTATTGAAAAGAGTTATTGAAAAGAGTTATTGAAAAGAGTTATTGAAAAGAGTTATTGAAAAGAGTTATTGAAAAGAGTTATTGAAAAGAGTTATTGAAAAGAGTTATTGAAAAGAGTTATTGAAAAGAGTTATTGAAAAGAGTTATTGAAAAGAGTTATTGAAAAGAGTTATTGAAAAGAGTTATTGAAAAGAGTTATTGAAAAGAGTTATTGAAAAGAGTTATTGAAAAGAGTTATTGAAAAGAGTTATTGAAAAGAGTTATTGAAAAGAGTTATTGAAAAGAGTTATTGAAAAGAGTTATTGAAAAGAGTTATTGAAAAGAGTTATTGAAAAGAGTTATTGAAAAGAGTTATTGAAAAGAGTTATTGAAAAGAGTTATTGAAAAGAGTTATTGAAAAGAGTTATTGAAAGAGTTATTGAAAAGAGTTATTGAAAAGAGTTATTGAAAAGAGTTATTGAAAAGAGTTATTGAAAAGAGTTATTGAAAAGAGTTATTGAAAAGAGTTATTGAAAAGAGTTATTGAAAAGAGTTATTGAAAAGAGTTATTGAAAAGAGTTATTGAAAAGTTATTGAAAAGAGTTATTGAAAAGAGTTATTGAAAAGAGTTATTGAAAAGAGTTATTGAAAAGAGTTATTGAAAAGAGTTATTGAAAAGAGTTATTGAAAAGAGTTATTGAAAAGAGTTATTGAAAAGAGTTATTGAAAAGAGTTATTGAAAAGAGTTATTGAAAAGAGTTATTGAAAAGAGTTATTGAAAAGAGTTATTGAAAAGAGTTATTGAAAAGAGTTATTGAAAAGAGTTATTGAAAAGAGTTATTGAAAAGAGTTATTGAAAAGAGTTATTGAAAAGAGTTATTGAAAAGAGTTATTGAAAAGAGTTATTGAAAAGAGTTATTGAAAAGAGTTATTGAAAAGAGTTATTGAAAAGAGTTATTGAAAAGAGTTATTGAAAAGAGTTATTGAAAAGAGTTATTGAAAAGAGTTATTGAAAAGAGTTATTGAAAAGAGTTATTGAAAAGAGTTATTGAAAGAGTTATTGAAAAGAGTTATTGAAAAGAGTTATTGAAAAGAGTTATTGAAAAGAGTTATTGAAAAGAGTTATTGAAAGAGTTATTGAAAAGAGTTATTGAAAAGAGTTATTGAAAAGAGTTATTGAAAAGAGTTATTGAAAAGAGTTATTGAAAGAGTTATTGAAAAGAGTTATTGAAAAGAGTTATTGAAAAGAGTTATTGAAAAGAGTTATTGAAAAGAGTTATTGAAAAGAGTTATTGAAAAGAGTTATTGAAAAGAGTTATTGAAAGAGTTATTGAAAAGAGTTATTGAAAAGAGTTATTGAAAAGAGTTATTGAAAAGAGTTATTGAAAAGAGTTATTGAAAAGAGTTATTGAAAAGAGTTATTGAAAAGAGTTATTGAAAAGAGTTATTGAAAAGAGTTATTGAAAAGAGTTATTGAAAGAGTTATTGAAAAGAGTTATTGAAAAGAGTTATTGAAAGAGTTATTGAAAAGAGTTATTGAAAAGAGTTATTGAAAAGAGTTATTGAAAAGAGTTATTGAAAAGAGTTATTGAAAAGAGTTATTGAAAAGAGTTATTGAAAAGAGTTATTGAAAAGAGTTATTGAAAAGAGTTATTGAAAAGAGTTATTGAAAAGAGTTATTGAAAAGAGTTATTGAAAAGAGTTATTGAAAAGAGTTATTGAAAAGAGTTATTGAAAAGAGTTATTGAAAGAGTTATTGAAAAGAAAAAGAGTTATTGAAAAGAGTTATTGAAAAGAGTTATTGAAAAGAGTTATTGAAAAGAGTTATTGAAAGAGTTATTGAAAGAGTTATTGAAAAGAGTTATTGAAAAGAGTTATTGAAAAGAGTTATTGAAAAGAGTTATTGAAAAGAGTTATTGAAAGAGTTATTGAAAAGAGTTATTGAAAAGAGTTATTGAAAAGAGTTATTGAAAAGAGTTATTGAAAAGAGTTATTGAAAAGAGTTATTGAAAAGAGTTATTGAAAAGAGTTATTGAAAGAGTTATTGAAAAGAGTTATTGAAAAGAGTTATTGAAAAGAGTTATTGAAAAGAGTTATTATTGAAAAGAGTTATTGAAAAGAGTTATTGAAAAGAGTTATTGAAAAGAGTTATTGAAAAGAGTTATTGAAAAGAGTTATTGAAAAGAGTTATTGAAAAGAGTTATTGAAAAGAGTTATTGAAAAGAGTTATTGAAAAGAGTTATTGAAAAGAGTTATTGAAAAGAGTTATTGAAAAGAGTTATTGAAAAGAGTTATTGAAAAGAGTTATTGAAAAGAGTTATTGAAAAGAGTTATTGAAAAGAGTTATTGAAAAGAGTTATTGAAAAGAGTTATTGAAAAGAGTTATTGAAAAGAGTTATTGAAAGAGTTATTGAAAAGAGTTATTGAAAAGAGTTATTGAAAAGAGTTATTGAAAAGAGTTATTGAAAAGAGTTATTGAAAAGAGTTATTGAAAAGAGTTATTGAAAAGAGTTATTGAAAAGAGTTATTGAAAAGAGTTATTGAAAAGAGTTATTGAAAAGAGTTATTGAAAAGAGTTATTGAAAAGAGTTATTGAAAAGAGTTATTGAAAAGAGTTATTGAAAAGAGTTATTGAAAAGAGTTATTGAAAAGAGTTATTGAAAGAGAGTTATTGAAAAGAGTTATTGAAAAGAGTTATTGAAAAGAGTTATTGAAAAGAGTTATTGAAAAGAGTTATTGAAAGAGTTATTGAAAAGAGTTATTGAAAAGAGTTATTGAAAAGAGTTATTGAAAAGAGTTATTGAAAAGAGTTATTGAAAAGAGTTATTGAAAGAGTTATTGAAAAGAGTTATTGAAAAGAGTTATTGAAAAGAGTTATTGAAAAGAGTTATTGAAAAGAGTTATTGAAAAGAGTTATTGAAAAGAGTTATTGAAAGAGTTATTGAAAAGAGTTATTGAAAAGAGTTATTGAAAAGAGTTATTGAAAAGAGTTATTGAAAAGAGTTATTGAAAAGAGTTATTGAAAAGAGTTATTGAAAAGAGTTATTGAAAAGAGTTATTGAAAAGAGTTATTGAAAAGAGTTATTGAAAAGAGTTATTGAAAAGAGTTATTGAAAGAGTTATTGAAAGAGTTATTGAAAAGAGTTATTGAAAAGAGTTATTGAAAAGAGTTATTGAAAGAGTTATTGAAAAGAGTTATTGAAAAGAGTTATTGAAAAGAGTTATTGAAAAGAGTTATTGAAAAGAGTTATTGAAAGAGTTATTGAAAAGAGTTATTGAAAAGAGTTATTGAAAAGAGTTATTGAAAAGAGTTATTGAAAAGAGTTATTGAAAAGAGTTATTGAAAAGAGTTATTGAAAAGAGTTATTGAAAAGAGTTATTGAAAAGAGTTATTGAAAAGAGTTATTGAAAAGAGTTATTGAAAAGAGTTATTGAAAAGAGTTATTGAAAGAGTTATTGAAAAGAGTTATTGAAAGAGTTATTGAAAAGAGTTATTGAAAAGAGTTATTGAAAAGAGTTATTGAAAAGAGTTATTGAAAAGAGTTATTGAAAAGAGTTATTGAAAAGAGTTATTGAAAAGAGTTATTGAAAAGAGTTATTGAAAAGAGTTATTGAAAAGAGTTATTGAAAAGAGTTATTGAAAAGAGTTATTGAAAAGAGTTATTGAAAAGAGTTATTGAAAGAGTTATTGAAAAGAGTTATTGAAAAGAGTTATTGAAAAGAGTTATTGAAAAGAGTTATTGAAAGAGTTATTGAAAAGAGTTATTGAAAAGAGTTATTGAAAAGAGTTATTGAAAAGAGTTATTGAAAAGAGAGTTATTGAAAGTGTTATTGAAAGAGTTATTGAAAGAGTTATTGAAAGAGTTATTGAAAGAAGAGTTATTGAAAAGAGTTATTGAAAGAGTTATTGAAAGAGTTATTGAAAGTTATTGAAAAGAGTTATTGAAAAGAGTTATTGAAAGTGTTATTGAAAAGAGTTATTGAAAGAGTTATTGAAAAGAGTTATTGAAAAGAGTTATTGAAAGAGTTATTGAAAAGAGTTAAAAGAGTTATTGAAAAGAGTTATTGAAAGAGTTAAAGAGTTATTGAAAGAGTTATTGAAAAGAGTTATTGAAAGAGTTATTGAAAAATTGAAAGTTATTGAAAGAGTTATTGAAAGAGTTATTGAAAGAGTTATTGAAAGAGTTATTGAAAAGAGTTATTGAAAAGAGTTATTGAAAGAGTTATTGAAAGAGTTATTGTTATTGAAAAGAGTTATTGAAAGAGTTATTGAAAGAGTTATTGAAAGAGTTATTGAAATATGCCTATATTCCATTCAGAGAAATTTAAGTATGTGCAATTGACGATATAGGCCTACGATATAAAATACATATATAGGTCTAAGTTATATGCAATTAAATGGTAACTAAGACTGCAAATATACAGGATATATATGACAATCTTGATTACACATTTATCTTTTGTAATGACCAAGCATAACGTCTAACATTTTAATCTACGTAGAATAAGCTAATTAATTCTATAACTTAATAGGCCTATATCATGAAAGCAAAAATATCAAGTCTAAAATAATCTCACAAAACGATGTAGCGCTAACCGCTCTGTTAGGCTAAATATCAAGTCCAGCACAAGTATTTGTGCAGCTAAATTTAATAATTAACAATAAAGTTGTCAAGTAGTTGAATCCAAAACGAGAGACTTTACTAAGTATGCTTCTTCGCCAGTACGGGTTCTCATGTGCGTTTTCAGAGTATTATCAGCAGCAAATGCAAAACTATACCATGAAATTTCATGTTGATGGCATGCAGCAATTCCACAGTCTTACAATAATGTGGAAAAAACAAAAACCTTATATAAGTGGTCTCCATACGGATGAACCTCTAGATGCTCTACATCAGAATGCCAATTCTGAAGTGAAAGTAGTACTAAGTAACTATTCGTATATGTAGGTATCCTGCACTTTCATAGCATCTTGTCATAATAAATAATACGTGGAAGCATAATTCAGCAAAACTCGGCAAATAAGTCGTCAGGTGGAGAAAATCGATGGCTAGAACAATGCTGCAGAAATTCCTTCTCTATTTCAAGCATAACGTCACATATACCACATCCAAAAGATTTTGACTCTGTTTTATTCATAGAAGATTTGAATTTGTTAATATACAGACATTCTCCATCTCTTTTCGAAAAAGAACCTGCAATTCCACTAGAATGCGGATGTAAGTTCGTTGAGTAACGTTCATTTTCTTTATCACGATTGCCTGCACTACTAAATCTGGTGAAATGATCAGACAAAGTAGCAATTACTTCACTTGCCATTTTAAGATCCTGTTGTGGTGTTCCTGCATGGAGTTTAAACTCCTTCGCTGAAGAACTGTTCTTGGTATAAGGTTTACTGCGCGAGTGTTGCTTCGCAGTTGCATGAGTTCTTCTGTGTCTCTTTAGATGTCCAATATCTGGGAATCCTTTATTACAAGCCTCACATATGCATGGTTTAACTCCTGTGTGGGTTCTCATATGCAACGTCGAGGTCTCTCCTTGAATAAATGATTTCCGACAAAACTGGCACTTGTATGGTTTTTCAACAGTATGGGTTCTCATGTGCATTTTCAGATGACCACCCTGATTAAATGATTTCTTACATAGCTGGCACAAGTATGGTTTTTCGCCAGTATGGGTTCTCATGTGCGTTTTCAGAGTATAATGTACAGCAAAAAATTTCTTACATACCTGGCACCTGCATGGCTTTTCACCAGTATGGGTTCTCATGTGCTTTTTCAGAGTACCACCTTCATTAAAAGATTTCCGACATAACTGGCACCTGTATGGTTTTTCACCAGTATGGGTTCTCATGTGTGTTTTCAGGTTACTATCGTGATTAAATGATTTCTGACATAACTGGCACCTGTATGGTTTTTCACCGGTATGGGTTCTCATGTGTGTTTTCAGATGACCACCCTGATTAAACGATTTCTCACATAGCTGGCACCTGTATGGCTTTTCACCAGTATGAGTTCTCATGTGTGTTTTCAGAGTACCACCTTCGTTAAATGATTTCTGACATAACTGGCACCTGTATGGTTTTTCACCAGTATGGGTTCTCATGTGCTTTTTCAGAGTACCACCTTCATTAAATGATTTCTGACATAACTGGCACCTGTATGGTTTTTCATCAGTATGGGTTCTCATGTGCTTTTTCAGAGTACCACCTTCATTATATGATTTCTGACATAAATGGCACCTGTATGGTTTTTCACCAGTATGGGTTCTCATGTGCGTTTTAAGATGACCACCCTGATTAAATGATTTCTCACATAGCTGGCACCTGTATGGTTTCTCTCCAGTATGGGTTCTCATGTGTTTTTTCAGATTGCAATCGTGATTAAATGATTTCTTACATAGCTGGCACCTGTATGGTTTTTCACCAGTATGGGTTCTCATGTGCGTTTTCAGATTACTGTCTTGATTAAATGATTTATTACATAGCTGGCACCTGTATGGTTTTTCACCAGTATGGGTTCTCATGTGTGTTTTCAGATTACTATCATGATTAAATGATTTCATACATAGCTGGCACCTGTATGGTTTTTCACCAGTATGGGTTCTCATGTGCTTCTTCAGAGTACAACCCTCATTAAATGATTTCTGACATAACTGGCACCTGTATGGTTTTTCAACAGTATGGGTTCTCATGTGCGTTTTCAGAGTACATCTTTCATTAAATGATTTCTGACATAAATGGCACCTGTATGGTTTTTCACCAGTATGGGTTCTCATGTGCCTTTTCAGATGACAACCTTTATTAAATGATTTCTCACATAACTGGCACTTGTATTGTTTTTCTCCCGTATGGGTTTTCGTATTCTCCATCAGGATACTCACTTAATTGTTAATTTCAACGTTCTGCTCCAGGATCGGTTCTTTGATGAGCTCTGAGATGATCACATTGAGTATACAGTTTCTGAAATAATAAACATATGTTTGTGGTTTTAAATGATTTGTATGTGCTTCTCCAATCACAATATTCCAGAAAGAGTCTGGACCTGTATACGACTTTTGACTAGTAGTAGAGGCGGTACAAGCCAAATTTGGTCAATATACTGCATTTTCTGAACACGGATTGACGCTTTGCACAGTTGTAGTTTGAACCTAAGAGAACATTTTAGGAAGGGGAGGCATTCGAAATTTCCCTTAGAATTCAAGATGGCGGCTTTTTTCAAAATGGCCGACCGATATTGAGATTTTGCAATATCTCGGCTTCTAGTTCACTTAGAATCATCATCTTGGTGTCTAAACATACATATTTAGGGGCAATGATTCCAATAAAGCCATCGCAGATTAGCCCCGGTCTCATCGGGCGGCCATTTTCCAATATGGCGGACTAAAATTGACATTTTCAATATCTCGGGTTCTAGTTCACTTAGAATCGTTATTTTGGTGTCTAAACATACATATTTAAAGGCAATGATTCCATTAAAGCCATCGCAGAGTAGCCCCGGTCTCATCAGTCGGCCATTTTCCAATATGGCGGGCGAAAAATTGAGATTTTTCAATATCTCGGGTTCTAGCTCACTTAGAATCGTCATCTTGGTGTCTAAACATACATATTTAGGGGCAATGATTAAATCTAGGGCCATCGCAGAGTAGCCCCGGTCTCATCGGTCGGCCATTTTCCAATATGGCGGACGAAAATTGACATTTTCAATATCTCGGGTTCTAGTTCACTTAGAATCGTTATTTTGGTGTCTAAACATACATATTTAGGGGCAATGATTCCAATAGGGTCATCGCAGAGTAGCCCTGGTCTCATCGGTCGACCATTTACAAAATGGCCGACAAAATTTGAGATTTTTCAATATCTCGGGTTCTAGTTCACGTAGAATTGTTATTTTGATGTCCAAACTTGCACATTTAGGGGCAATGTTTCGACAATGGCCATCGCAGATTAACCCATGGTCTCATCGGTCGGCCATTTTCCAAAATGGCCGATCGAAATTGAGATTTCTATTTTCCAAATAACACGAATCTAAGGTCAAAATTAACATAAGACATCAAAATGAAGCCAAAGAAGGTCAATTTATTGCGAAACGGCGAAATTGTTAAGAAAAGAAACAAATAAATACTTTCTGCATACAATGCTTGTTTCCAATTTCTTTGTGGCATCTTCCCTCATTACTGTGGATGGTATCTAAGAGTTTCTTAATTAGCCTGGAAGAGTCTTCCACTCTTTTCTAAAACATATTAGTCCTATATAGTTTATCTATCTTTCTTTCGTAAAAAAGTAAGAAATTACTTCCTTAGCAAGGATTCGAACATTTCTCTCTACAGTAACTGTTGGAACACTTCAGTGTGCATGGGACACCAGAACATTTACAAGAGCATATAATAGCCATCTATTTGACGTACAACCCTCCTTGCACCCCCATTTCAATAGTTCTCTGCAAGCCTGCCAAACTGTGTGGTGCATGGTTGTGTGGTCCACTGTGGAGTCCACATCTCACCTCGCTTTGTCCATCCCCAATGAGCTGGAGATGGCATATCAGTTATGATACTGTCTGCCTGACCCCACACATGCCCAACTTGGTATGTTCATTCATTAATTCATTACGAAATTTTATATAGCGCCCTTCAAGGTTACTACTCAGAAGCGCTCCCTACCCCAGCACGGCTGAAAAGGACAGTTTTGAGGCAATAATAGAAAGATTCAGAGTGTATTCTGGGATGCAATCGCAGTGCAAAAGGGAGCCTATTCCAGAGGAAGAGGCCAACCACTGAGAAGGGGCGATTCTGCTTAGTAGCAGTGCGGGCAAAAGGGACCACGAGCACGGTAGGGCAGCAGAGGTCGCGTAGATAGGCGGGGGCGAGGCCCAGCAAGGACCGTCAGACCAAAGCAATGATCCGATACGAGATACGCTGCAGGAGGGGAGCCGATGAAGCACATCCAGCATATATGCTGAGACATGGCCAAATTTGGGGTGCGTCCACAAAGGCGCGCGGCAGAGCGCAGGTCGAAGAGTGTGTACGACTAGCGCATCACATGTGGGAGGAAGACTTGGCAATGGTGTCACTTTGGTCGCGAACATCATCCACAGCCTCTCCATAGGTGACTGCATACAGCGCCTCTCCATAGGCGACATCATCCAGAGCCTCTACATGGGCGACATCATCCAGAGCCTCTTCATGGGCGACATAATCTAGAGCCTCTCCATATAGGCGACATCATCCAGAGCCTCTCCATAGGCGACATCATCCAGAGCCTTTACATAGGCGACAGCATACAGTGCCTCTCCATAGGCGACATCATGCACAGCCTCTCTATAGGCGACATCATCCAGAGCCTTCCCATAGCAGACGTCATCCAGTAAGACTTGCCAGTAAGACTTATCCTAGCTGAATTGATAAACCAGTTGAATTTTGTGGAAGTTCAGGTGCTTTTGTTTATGACGGTGCAGCCCTCAAATATTTATGGCATGAAGCCACGTTGTTCAAAAACATTTGGAGAATATTGTGAGAGAGATTTTCAGGACAGTTTGTTGCGGCATGGCGCTGGCCTATCTGTTCGCGACCAAAGTGACACCATTGCCAAGTCTTCATCCCGCATGTGATGCGCTAGTCGTACACACTCTTCGAGCCATATACCAAGGTGGGCATGCGTGGGGTCAGGCAGACAGTATCATAACTGATATGCCATCTCCAGCTCATTGGGGATGGATAAAGCGAGGTGAGATGTGGACTCCACAGTGGACCACACAACCAACAGTTTGGCAGGCTTGCAGAGAACTATTCAAATGTGTGTGCAAGGAGGGTTGTACGTCAAATAGATGCTCTTGTGACTGTTCTGGTGTCCCATGCACACTGAAGTGTTCCAACAGTTACACTGGAGGGAAATGTTCGAATCCTAGCTAAGGAAGTAATTTCTTACTTTTTTACGAAAGAAAGATAGATAAACTATATAGGATTAATATGTTTTAGAAATTCGTGGAAGACTCTTATAGGCTAATTAAAACTCTTAGATACCATCCACAGTAATGAGAGAAGATGCCACAAAGAAATTGGAAACAAGCATTGTATGCAGAAAGTATTTATTTGTTTCTTTTTTAAACAATTTCGCCGTTTTGCAATAAATTGACCTTCCTTGGCTTCATTTTGATGTCTTATGTTAATTTTGACCTTCGATTCGTGTTATTTGGAAAATATAGATCTCAATTATTTCGATCGACCATTTTGGAAAATGGCCGACCGGAGATCATGGGTTAATCTGCGATGGCTCTAGTCGAATCATTGCCCCTAAATATGTATGTTTAGACACCAAAATAACGATTCTAAGTGAACTAGAACCCGAGATATTGAAAATGTCAATTTTCGTCCGCCATATTGGAAAATGGCCGCCCGATGAGACCGGGAGTAATCTGCGATGGCTTTAATGGAATTATTGCCCCTAAATATATATGTTTAGACACCAAGATGATGATTTTAAGTGAACTAGAAGCCGAGATATTGCAAAATCTCAATATCGGTCGGCCATTTTGAAAAAAGCCGCCATCTTGAATTCTAAGGGAAATTTCGAATGCCTCCCCTTCCTAAAATGTTCTCTTAGGTTCAAACTACAACTGTGCAAAGCGTCAATCCGTGTTCAAAAAATGCAGTATAAATTCGTGTACCGCCTGGACTATAGGATGAGTTTTGGTATGCGGTTTAAAGCAATAGTCTCTGTAAAATGTTTCAACGATTGTTGTTGTCGTACCCATTCCAACACAGCAGCGTGCAGTTTCACATAATTATTACATATTACTTAATTTAATTTCGGCTTTCAAATGGTTACAAGAAGAGTTCATGCTTCGTAATTAGCAACTTCTATTGCGCCGGTGTCTAATGCACAAGGCATCAACCGATGGCTTCGTGTATCAGTAGTAGTTCTTTTCGAGTAACATAAGAAATAAGCCCAAGAAAAAATTTCATGACGAAATACTGAAGCTATCCATCCGTTGTATAGTTTTACACCTTTATGCTATTATTCAGGATATATTTAGTGAAGATATAATAGTTGACAACAGAGAAAGATGAGGTCAAACATATCCACTGTAATATTATTCAGAAGAAAGCCTTGTTTTTCAACTGGATTTTGAAGCTCTGAAAGAATGTTGATCATCATTCTCCTACACTTGCTAAAAATAACAGTAACACGTCGATATTTAATGTGCTTATTGAACATAATTTCTCGGTCATAACCAAATTTTTTTGCAGATTTCGGGTACCGGATTGTAGGCCTATAGACCATTATGCCGATCCCGATTAGTAATGAAGATTGCAATCTGACCAAGTGGTTGATTTGGCAGGCTGCAGATCTAGTTGGTGAAAGGGGTTGCAAGAGATATCGACAAAGACTCTCTCCCTACCCCTCCCTCCCACCCTCCCTCCCTCAGGCTTCAATTAATCAGATGAGGGGTCAGCCACAATTTCACACTTTTGCCGACGGGTTCAAGGTTGCCAGCCCACCCTTGTGTTATCAATACATAGACGGACAAACAGTCGCCCAGTTAATAGCCAATACACTATGACAATAATTATTGTGAATTGATGGGAAAAGGAAGAATCTAATAACCCTAGTGAATGGCCTTTTGTAAAAGCTTCGGATTACATCAAAGATTTTATCCTTCTGCAGTTTCCAAAGTAATTCAATGCGGCCTTTTATAATTACACCCCATGGAGTAATTGGAGCAGCAGATTATATGAACTGTGACTGCCGTCTGGATTACATAATCTGACCAAATAGTGGGACATCAAAAAAAGGACCCCCATAGTAAAAATTATAACAGGATGATGAGTGGTCTATAAATTGCTGGTAATCTATCGTTTTAGCGGGTTTAATTATTGCATTAGTATTCAGTATCGTTTTAGCGGGTTTAATTATTGCATTAGTAGGCCTATTCAGTATCGTTTTAGCGGGTTTAATTAGCCTATATGAAAGTAAGCAATAGACGTTTTTAATCCAACTTCCATTTCACGACGACATTTTTTCATCAATCCAACTTACATTTAGTTGCAAAACATTACTTTAATCAATCCAACTTCTATTTGACGAGATAAATATTTTTCATCAATGGAACATTTATTTAAGGAAATATATTATTCTCTCATCGATCCCGCTTCTATTTACGGTAAAAATTATTTCGATCAATCCAACTTCAATTTTGAACACAGGAATGTTTTCATCAATCCAGCTTCCATTTTTAAGTGACAATATCAAATAATTTAGCAGCAATATAATAAAACCCGCTATTCCGATATGACAATTTCAGAAATAATTAAACCCGCTAAAACGATAGATTACCAATTGCTATAGCAAAGTAGCGAACCGATGAAAAACAAACTTAATTAATCGGCGATTTAGGCAAACCGATTCCGGATAATTCCGGGTAGTCCAAAATCGGCAAAATCGGTTTACCGAACCGGATTTCGGTTATGCCCTAATAATTTAAATGCAGCTCAAAACAGCTGAATGATTGTTCAATCATAATACACTCAAGCATCGCCATATACACCTACACACCACAATATCACTCCCGTTAAATCACCTCGCTGGCTGCAAATCCTTGAGCGTATCCCCTCTAAAGTCTTATCCCTAACCTACAACTCAATGTAATACTACCAGCCAAAGTATCTTTGCACACTTTTCACCATCCAGCCATCCCGGTCAACCCGTTCGTCCTCATATCTCTCACTCTCCCGTTCCCTTATCAAGTAAATTAGTAGTATTTTAAATTGCCACACATGCACATTCATGATTTGCACATAATTGGGTGTCATATATCTGTAGATTACTGTAACTCAATTCTAATTGGCACTACCAAGTCCAATCTACACAAGCTCCAGAGTTTTGGCTCTCTTTGATTAAAGTCATAGCAAAATATCAAGATATGACCATATAACCCCTAAAGTTACAAAATCGCTGCACTTGCTTCCTGTTCATCAGAGCATTTCTTTTAACTTGGGTCTCATGGTCTAATAAACACCAGTTGAACTCTGGCCAAACACATAATTGAAAATCAGACCTTGTTTTTCAGCCTTATTGCTATCCAGCAACGTCATCATGAATATTGCTATTCTGGTCAAATCTAAGACTACAACTGTGCTAGGTGAATGAGCGCTTTCAGTTGCTGGACCTATATCTGTCAATACCCTCCATGTATCTGCTCATTCCGCTCAGTCTCTTACATGATCCACTTCGCACTGTGGCAAAATGGGTTAATATAGGTAGACAATTGACTTACCTTTCCTACAGAGGAGTAGATACGGAACACCAACGTAATGAATTCAGTTGACAACTGTTGGAAATACAGAAAATGATAGAATGTCTTATCTGACCTCTAGGATTATAAATACACCGGTTCACAATGTTAGCTTCTTGTTAAACTAGAAGTTGACATTGATCAAATTAATAGATGTTGATCTGATGACAGTAATCATAAAGATCATTGAAATAATTTAATATGCTATTACTTTTTGCTGTTAGAAACAAGAATAAAATATTAGTGTGGTCCTTAAACTTGACAAAAAAAATTTTTCCTCAATTATCTAGGTCTCACCCTCCAAGGCTGTTCTATTTAACCTAGAAACACTAGAGAAAAAGTTTGGGCAACAAATACTGGTATTTAGAGGTAGCTCATAGCACAAGCATATTAATGTAGTCAAAGTTTACCAAAAATGATGCAATAAAGTCTAAAGAGACCATACAAAGTCACACACCACACAACTCAAGCAGTCAAGCAGCTTCTTATTCAATCAACATAACAAATGTCAAAATGCACAGTGTAATTACTGTCAAAAGTGCCAGTGACAACTTAAAATTTACATAATTAATAATTGTTCTTGAATTTTGCATACGCTATTACGATCATTATTAGATTGAGACAGCAAAAATGTCAATGTTCGAGTGTTATCTTCAGATGGCAAACAGGTGCTAGACTTCGGTCTCTTTAGGCTCACTGATACCAGTGGCTCCATGTTGTGCAGTTATAGTCTGTTTCAAGGCATTCGGAAACAGGCGACGGTTCTCCTGAACAACGTGCATCATAAACTGGAATTGCTCCTCATTTTTTGTCAATGTACCGCTCAGTTCCTGAACCAAAGCTACGCCTCGCTCCGCATGATCGTTCACTACCTTCAGTTCCCTAATAACTGTGGCTGCCTTTTCAAAGTCTTCCCGTCCGTTCCACTCCTCTGGGTCTACTGCAAGAAAGCCATCCGGAAGTTCCATTCTTTCGAACAGAAAATGCGAATGCTTGGTAGCGAAGGCGACAAGTGATATGTTCCTGACAGACTGGAGGTCCACTTCAATTCGCTTTGGAGGACTGTCTGCTCCGTCCTTCTCCTTGATTGCTTTGACAAGTTCACGTTTGACTGCTGTTGGCACATCCTTGTCAAATAAGGCCAATCCAACTAGTTCTTCAGACAGATACCACAGATGTCTGGACATTTTAGCAGAAGCTGCCTTGGCAATGGGATTATGGATTGTGTCGTAGTCAAGTAGGGCCTGAAGGAAACGGAGATCATTCTGTGGTGCAGCAGCGGCAAGTGGAGCAGTTATCCAGATTTTAAGGTAGAGGCGCACAGCAAAGATGCAGATGTCACGCAAACCCTTCGCTTCCTTTGGACGAAGGTGAAACTGAGATCTAAACATCCAAATCTTCAAGCTGTACAAAACTTTGCTCATCCAGCGGGCATGGTGCATTGCACCCGGGGCAATAAAACGAATGCCTCTAGGTGGAACTCCCCCAAGGAAAATCATCGACAGCTCCAGAAATTCTCGATAGTCATCCCTTGGCTGTGCATTCCGCAGCTGGCACTCGGCGAACTGTAGCAGGTCCTCTCTGACGTCGAGCAACAAAGCAGCAACCTCTTCGTCATCCATTCCAGTTGCATAATTTGTCTGATCGATGGCCTGCCATCGTGACTGGAACCTCTTGAACATCAGAACCTGTGGTGCCTGTGAAGATCCCATACATTCCTTGAAGACGGCTCCTATTACCAACTCAAATATGTGATGTCGACACGCAAGTGAAAGAAGATTTATTCCAAGCATCTTCTCAAGAAGAACACATGCTCCATTGTCTTTTACTTCATTTTTATAGAAATTGCAAATATTTAGCCAGTTTGTGCGGGCCACTTAGAATCAGCATGCGGCCCGCAAGCCGCGGGTTGGACAGCACTGGATTAGATAGTCTGAAATGTAAATATTAGATAATGCTACAGCACTGTACAGTGTACAGCAGTTACTAAATTGACACTGACAATCGACCGCTGGTTATTCCAAGCACACAATATTATGTGATAAATGGATAATGAATTAATGATATGGAAAAAACTACTTAGAAAATGCTTAAGAAGTAAGAACACACCTGTTAAGTGTTAATGATTGCAGACTGCAGACAACGACAAAAAATTGAGATAATGTGATATCGTCTGTTGCTTTTAGAAAGAAATCCACAATATATAAATCAAAACAATTTTGTAAACATAACATGGCCGCCAGCACATGGCAAACAGAGCATAGACTGGTTCCTTGCCTATTAAACAAAACTTTTATGATTATTTTGAAAAGAAATTTGACTTTTGGTATTTTCGGTTCAGCTTTTTGACATTGCCGTATAATGCAAAACATTGACCTCATTGAGCTACCTCTAAATGTCGTTCAATTGTGCTCATATTTGGCCTGAATTTTTTTTATGAGTATAGGAACAATATTAGGGAGTGAGATGCTCACTTTTTGAAACTTGAAAAATAAGGACCAACCTATAAAATATGCTAAAATGCAGGTTTGCTTGTATAACTATCGGTAAAGCCTAAGATTGCTTAATCGGGTAATTTCGGAGTTTAGCGTTCTTAATTATTCGCCCATTGTAGAATTATTATTTTTCACAAATCCAACTTCTACTGGTGTGAAGAATAGTAGGAAGCGGGAACGCTTCCCGCACCCTTCCCAAAGGTCCACTCAGTCTATCATTTGTGAGATGGCGCATTGGCAAAATGAGAAATATTATTATGTAGGACGTGATGGGCGCCTTGCATGGCTGCGGTATACAGTTAAATTCGACTCCTGCAATAACTTGTGATCATCCTTTCATTCTGATTTGTAATCATCCTGCGTAATTGTCAGTTTGAATTAATAAAGAATATATTATTATTATTATTATTATTATTATTATTATTATTATTATTATTATTACTATTATTATTAAGATTCTGTTAAACAACCCAACTTCTATTTAGGCAGCAATCCTTTTAATCAATTCAGCCTTCATTTGCGAAACACTTATTTTTCATCAAACTTACCCTCTATTTAAACAACAATTATTTTTCATCAAACTTACCCTCTATTTAAACAACAATTATTTTTCATCAAACTTACCCTCTATTTAAACAACAATTATTTTTCATCAAACTTACCCTCTATTTAAACAACAATTATTTTTCATCAAACTTACCCTCTATTTAAACAACAATTATTTTTCATCAAACTTACCCTCTATTTAAACAACAATTATTTTTCATCAAACTTACCCTCTATTTAAACAACAATTATTTTTCATCAAACTTACCCTCTATTTAAACAACAATTATTTTTCATCAAACTGATTTCTATTTAACATGAATTCTTTTCATCAATCCAACGTGTATTCGACCAACGCTGGAACCCATGCAATGGCGACTAATTTACGACGCTAAACTACACGTTTACCGCAAAATACGCTAAAATGCAGGTCTTCCTGTAGAACTAATGGTAAAGCGTAAGATTGCTTAATTGCCCGACTTTACATTATTTATTTACGCTTGTTGACCAACGAGTTATAAACAACAAGTTACAAAGAACGATCCATGACAAGGAACTGCGTCTAATGCCATCTAGTGGTCTGATGTTCGTCTGAATGACTTTCCAGACATCGTCTACGGGGAATTAAACATTAAGATCAAACCACAGTTTAGCAACTCTCTCGTTGACTTTAATTAAATGTGTCTGTCCAATAAATTATATGCACAGAATTATAGAATCTAACCAGGTTTGGCATTAAAGTCGAATTTCTCCATAATCTGGGGTAAACTGAAACAGCACAAAATGGCGACGATGAAAGTGTTCGCAAAAATGAAAACTAAGCTGAAGTTTTGGAAAGTACATCCTGTCATCTAGCGAATATATTTAACACGCTGCAGCAAAAGAGATTTTTAATAATCATAATGAAACAGAAATCTCTGCGGATGTATCTGTGCGTGATGTTACGCTGTTTGCCTGTTATGCTGTTTTCGCCAGAGACAATACGTTGTCATGGCAACGCGAGATTATGACGTGTGGGTCCTTCGACATTTCTATATGGGATGGGTATGGCCTTCTGTTTAATATTGTGACGTCACACAAGGAAAACGTTGTCATAGCAACACAATATATTTCTCAACAACGGGGACGGAGCAAAGCTATTATATAGGCATTCATGAACGGAGGGTTGGATGGTAGGTGGGAGAGATGAGAGCCGGAAGAGTGAGTGGGAGTTGGAGGGGAATGAGGAGGGGAGAGAGGGGAGGGAGGGATGAAAGGGGAAGTGGGAGGTGGAAGGGAATGGTTAGAGGGGTAGGAAGGGGCGGGTGGAGTGTGAGTGGAGAAGAAATGAAGGTGATTAAAGAGAAAAAGGAAAGGGCAGTATGATGGGAGGGGTAGAGAAGGGGTGGAGAGGGGTAGAATAGGGGTAAAGGATGGGAGTTAAAACAGGAATGAGAGGTTATGAGACGGGAAGGGGAGAAGGCAGGAGAAATGGGTGGGGGAGTGGAACTGGAGGGGAAAAGTAGAGCAAAGGAAAGGGAAGTGGAGAAAAGAGGGGAGCGCTGAGGTGGCCCGCACGAGCACGCTAAACTTAACCGTCTTAGGACGGGTAAACATCTAGTATATAAATAATAATCATTAACCCTCGGGCTACCAAAGGGGGTGATTAAACGCAAACTTGTTCCATATGGAATATAATTTTGACATTTTAGTTGAACATTTAATGATGTAAACATATCGGTAATCCTGGGAACGGCGGTCGTAAATTCCGAAACGGTATTCCTGGCAACGGCGGTCCCAAATTATAAGATGAAAGAAGTCTACAAAGTTATTTGATATTGTCACTTTACAATGGAAGCTGGATTGATGAAAAGAACTGTTTCCCTAAATGGAAGTGGGATTGATGAAAACATTCCTGTGTTGAAATAGAAGCTGGATTGATCGAAATAATTTTTCCCGTAAATAGAAGCTGGAAATCAACCTGGATGCATGGATGAAAATAAGTTTCCATTCAACAGAAGCTGGATTGATGAAAATAATCTTAATTAGAAGCTGGATTCTTGAGAATATATATAGCCTAGCACGTTTTATCGAAACTACAAGAAAGCGGCCTCTGTTGATTTCTTTCATTTCATAATTTACGACCGCCGTTCCCAGGATTACCAACATTATCATACCAAAAAATGGAGTTTAATATCCGTAAGACGATCAAGTTCATCATTCCAATATGGCTTCAGAGAGCGCGATGCAAGTCTAACAACTGGTTTAAGGGACGCATTATACAGTGACGTGACCAACAAATTGTAAATGCTTTCAATATCTTGCAAATGATGCGTATTTGAACAGTTTTCGCCACATGCCTCTGGATTTAAATCAGATACAGCCGATAACTGAATTCTACTAGCTTCATAATACCCCGGTAAGTAGGTCTTATCCCATCGCCACGAAAATAGTTGGGGAGAGCGCCTTCTACTTGGCTTCCGCTGATGTGTGGAAGGCAGGTGATTAGATAAATCGAATAGGGCCATGACAGGTCTGTGATCACTTAGGTTTGCCCCGCAGTCAATAATAACGCGTTTTGATCACTTATTTGGCAGCACCGCCTGGACGCCGTCCATGCAGCGTCCATGCAACAGTGTAATTCCTCTACGTTATCATCAACAGCCTTTCATTATTTAAGATTCCAATAGAATTTCATATTGTCATTTTGATTTCTGAATTTCTATAAAACACCAACTGTCCCAGTTTTACGTAATTCACCAGCAAGACCCAGAAACTGTTGAGAGAAAACATATGATTCATGATCATAATATTCGTTTATTGAGTTAACAACAGACAAAACGCTGTAGGTATACAAAGAAAAACAAAGGCAAAAAACAGGTCTGAAGGAAGTAATGGCTTAATAAGAGTTGAAAATTGTCAATTGGAATTAAATGAATTGCTTCGTTACACAAAACTCAGCCAGCTCCGCATGACGATGCCCTTGCCCTACCAGTCACATTTGTTCCGGAGAGCATTTTCTAGGCTTCGTCTCACAATAAGTCACCTGAGGAAAACTATGTGTGCCACAGGATTTCAAAGCCTACTGAGAATATCTGCTAACAAGGTAGCGGCATCGTTCGGCTATACAACTGGAGTACTGGACAAAACGCATAGCCAATTCAAAAAACAGTACAAATTATTTTTTAAATGGATTTTGACTGCAAAAATTAAGTAGACACTTCTGAAAGAGCCGAAGGCGAAAGGTAAAGACGAAACCTGTTTCTTTTAAAATAAAACGTTGAAATTGTTGTGGTGTTAGTCTGGGAATTTGGATAAACCATGAAGTCTTCATAACTTTATCGTTCAGAAACTGCTGGAAATCAAGAGCTTAGCACGTCTTCCATTTGATAACAATAATATTGCTACAAATGCGTTGGCTTAGCTCACGACGCTCCCTCAGACACCCTATAGTCGTTAGGCCTACAGCCCTACACGCATGGGAACTCAGCACTCACGGCTTCGTGCCTTCGTCGCTTGCAATAATGAGCACCTCAGGAAACATTTTATAGGTGCACCTCTGATTGGAGGGAGAGGGGTTGAGGAGAGGGACGGGGAAGGGGATGGGAGTAAGGAGGGGAAGTTGGGGAGGGGTTGGGAAAAAAGTATTGGTGGGAGGAGGGGAGGGAAAGGTAAGGAGCGTCCAGCATAGGCGCAACCACTATGGGACCCGTGGGACGCGTCCACCCAACTTTCGAACAGGTTGGGACGGTCCCCTGGAACTTTTGAAAATTGTTAGGTAAACAAGAGCCAAAAATGCGTCCCATTTGGTACCAAATGCTCAAAATTGCGTCGGCTTCTGGGGCCGCTTCCCCGTACCCCCTAGTAGTTAGGAGCTTCTTGCCTTCCGCAATCGCGGCTGTGTAGTCCCCCCACTCGGACGTTCTAGCTAGTAGGTCCCTCCCACAACAGATCGCTGATCCTGTCGCCGATAAAATAAAGGGTCAGGCTAAAGCCGCTAAACTCAAGTCTATCAGAATTCAGTGAAGAATGTTGCTGTATAATTTCACTCTACAACTTTACTTATCTCGCTTTTTAAAATTCGACCAAGGATCGCCCTAGAAGCCTAGGAGGACATTTCAATTTTTAATGCTGCGACTGCGAGTGGTGTTCTTCTAAAACCTAAAATCTCAGTTTATTCATATAATAAAGTCATATTTTTCACAGATCTAGATGGTTTAGGTACTTTTATATCGAAATCATAGGTGAAAAATTTGAGGTAAATTAAGCCCAAACTGTACTCCATTTATTATCAAAATGCTCAAAATTGCAGTCAATAATAACGATTTTGATCATTAAAAGGCCGAATGGAATTCGAAATAAAGTAATGATCAATAAAAGATGTTGCTTTAAGGCAATCGTTAACATAAGCAGCTGCGTAGGGGTCTCGACAAAAATCATTACAATGTGCAATGGAAAATCAATCAAAACATTCTTGCTCTACAGAAAACCGACACTGTCAGCTGTACAAGAGAAATTCATATCACCCAAAAGAATAACATTTTCTAAGGGAAGTATTATGTTCTCAATGTAGCCCAGACAGTTGCCTAGCTCAAAAATGTAATCAGAATTACTGGACTGACATGGAAAGTAAACATAAATTAATTTAACCCTATGACGCACACCTTCCCGGCCAACACATTTAGAACACCTGGGGTCTAATAGACCCCGCCGATAACACGGGTATAATAGTATGTACATATGTATGTATCTGTGTATATATGCATGTATGTATGTATGTATGTATATATGTATCTATGTATATATGCATCAATGTATGTATGTATGTATGTATGTATGCATGTATGTATGTATGTATGTATGTATGTAACTATGCATGTAAGTATGTATGTATGTATGTATGTATGTATCTATGCATATATGCCTGCATGTATGTATGTATGTATGTAAGTATGTATGTATGTATGTACTTATGTATGCAGGGATGGATCTATGTATGGATGACGTATGCATGCATGTATTCATGCATGTATTTGTATGTATGTGTGTGCATGGATGCATACATGTACATGCATATATGTATGGATGTATATTTTTATGTATATATGTGCATTTGTATGGATGTATGTATGCATGTATGTATGTATGTAAGTATGCATATATTTGTGTATAGATGAATGGATATATGTATGTGTGTATGATTGAATGTACTTGTATGTATGTGCACATGCATATATGTATGGTTGAATATCTGTATGTATATATGTATGTATGTATGTAAGTATGCATGCATGTATGGATATGTATGCATGTATTCACTTGTATGTATGTGTGTGTATTACTGTGTACATGCATGTTTGGATGTACATGTATACATGTATATGTATGCATTTATATTGGCATGTGTATATGATATATATGTGTGTGTATGTATGTGTGTATGCATTTATGGATGAATGCATACATGTATATGCATATACATGTATGTCTAAATGCATGTGTGTATGTATGTATGTATGTATGTATTTGTATGTGTGCATAATGCATATGCATTTATGCATGTACATATTGGTATGTATGTATATATATATATGCGTATATGTATGTGTGCATGTATGCAATTTTCTTGCATTTTCCATGTCAGGGCAGTGCAATGTATGGCCATTTTGCTATTCCAAACTGTGATTCCACAGTTGTGATACATAGATTAGGTTCGAGCCCAGCCCTCCTCTAATCTACAACATTTGATGAATATGTTTGATAGAGGTCATTGCAAAGCATTTTCCTCTTTGAAAAGATGTGAAAAAAGTCTAAGCTGACTCATAATGTGTTCTGACTTGATTGGCATGCCATCTGGAAGCGAAATATGTAACACATTATTGTGTTCATTTGTCTATTTACAGATCCATCTCAACTATGAACTTATCGTCTAATTCACGAATCCCCATTTCAGTCTGCATATTGCATAATAATAACACAATACGCTCTTCTTCCTATGACATCATGTGAACTGGAGTTAAGAGTTTACTTACAGGAGCTGAACCCTGAGCGTCCAACGCCGTGGCTCTCTCAGCTCCTCTAAGCAGGCTGAGCTTCTTGTTTACCGGTCGCGGACATCTATTATCTTCTAATTCACGAAATCTCATTTCGGTTTGCAAAACATACATGTAAGTTGCATTCAACAGAATAATATACTCTTCTTTCTACTAATGACATCTTGTGCTCCATGGATCAGAGTAGCGTGGCAGAATTTGTTCCTCTTTACTTATCTGCTGCTTCTGGTGGTGTGTTCATTCAATTTTCTCCACTAATAGCAACATTGTTTTGGGGTTTCTGAATTGGTTTTCACCCTAACTATGCCGATGTACTTAGTCAGCATACTTATATGGCATTTTCTACCAAGGCTTTTCTAAAACAAGGTGTTCCTCAGGGTTGCACTCTTTTGCTCTAAATGCATACCACACCATTAGGTACATAACTTGGCAGTCAATCACTAGGGTATCATTTTTAAGTAGATGATACTTAAATTTAAATTTCATTTGACAAGTTATCTTGTAATTGTTTTTGTTCAGCTGTTGTCCACTGCTTTTGAGGAGTCGAAGTATTGAATGGTGGCCAATAAGCTCCTCATCATTATCATTAAAATTTTAATTTCTGCTGCTGGGAATCCACTCGAGCTGAGAAACTCTGAACGATTTAAAATGTATCAAACTGGAAGAGTTGAGTTGGTGATGCTGCTCTTAGCCTCGGTGGCATTTTAACTCTACTATGTCCTTTATCAAATACGTAAGTGGTATTTTAAATTTTCACACATGCACATTCATGATTTGCACAGAATTAGGTGTCATATGCCAGTGGATAACTGTAGCTTCATTCTTACTGGCATCACCAAGTCCAATCAACAGAAGCTCCAGAGTGTTGGATCATTTTGGTTAGAGTCATATAACTAAAACATCAATGCAATTATGAACACATGAGCCCTGTTCATCAGAGCATTTCTTTCAACTTAGGTCTCAAGGCCTAATAAACACTGAACTCTTATCGCTATCCAACAACGTCATTATAAATATTGCTCTTCTGGTCAAATCTAAAACTAACCCTGTGCCAGGTGAATGAGCGTTTTCAGTTTCTGGACCTACATTTATCAATTCCCTCCATGTATCTGCTCGTTCTGCTCAATGTTCCACTTCATGCCCTGACAAACTCACCTGCAAAATGGGTAAATATAGGTAGAAATTGGCATGCCTCTCCTACAGAGGAGTAGAATGGAGCAACAACGTAATCAATTAAGCGGAAAACTGTTGCAAATAGGCAGAAAATGACAGAATGTCTAATTTTAACTATAAGATTATTGGTAAAATTACAACATTGGTGGGAAGATCAGATGCCCTTGAAGAGGATTAGACACCTGATGACATAATGTTGAGGCTAAGAAAGTGAAGTTCTTACAACTGCATAACCGTGGCTATCTTTCAGATTAGATTAAAAGCGACTTCTCTTCTGCTTCAAAGAACATACAAAATTGGAGTTATGCTTATGTTTATACCTGCATCGAAACTGAACTGACATAAAATCTCTATTTAAACTGTCTTCTACATTTTCTAGCGATAAAACAGTTTTTTTTACTTAATTAGAAGTTGGATATGTTGTTTAAATGTAAGTTGGATTGATGACAGTTATCACGGACATTGGGAGACTGCCTACCTACCAATGTAAAGTACAGCAACGAAGACATTCAAATAATTTCACAATGTATACTATGGTTTAACCAAACTTCTGTTTCATTAACAAATTTTAGTGATGCTACTTTTATTTTCACTAAAAATATTTTCAGCGAGCCAACTTCTACTTTACTGATAAATACTTACATTAATCATCCAACTTCTAGTTCCAATTATAATATTTTTATTACCAGCGTGGAGTACGGGATTGAAAACGCAACATAGTGCTAGTTTAGCAACGTAAGCTACGGTTCTACCAGACTTTCGACTGATCACAACTACGTCCCGATTTCCTGGCACATCGCTATATTCAAAGTGACTATGTATCCTAAGAGGTATCACTGCAACAGTAATAGGCTCAGTGACCGAAGTTAGTGAAAAGAAATCAGACAAGGTTACTTTAATGAAAGAGTAAAAGCTTGACTAAGAAAATAATTGTCTGCCAAAATGGAAGTTGGATTTATGAAACTAGTTATTTGCTAAAATAGAAGCTGGATTGATGAAGAAAGCATGTAGTTTTGCATAGCAATTTCAGCGATGGTCGAATACAAATTTTGACGAAAATAATTCCTTCTAAATAGAAGTGGGATTGATTAAAATAATTTTAGGTTAAATTGAAGAGGGGTTAAACGGATCTAGCTTAAATAGAACTGGATTCACTACCGTTGGCACGAAAATCATTGAAATTATTATAATTAAAGGTAATCTCATAGTTTAGGTTAGTAAATTATTTGATTATCTTCAATGCCGTACCACCACCACCACCACCACCACCACCACCATCCATGCCGCTTCCATTTCATGGAGAATTTTTTTCCTCAATCCTTCCATTTTAATTTGACGATATAAACTAATTTACTAACCTAAACTACGGGTTTACCGACAACTTTGCTGCATATTTAATTGATAATTGAACTGAAGTGATTATGCACTGTTAGATTTGTTTTTGTTTTTTGTTTTTGTTTTCCTTGTCTACCAGAAGACAATCGGTTTCCTAGTGTCAAAGGGTCATCCCTAAAGGAGCACTAATGCTCCGCTGCATGGAAGCCCCATTTTCCTTAATTTTCTAAGTATAGGTAGAACAGATGATCAGTAGCAGCCATAGGGTCTTCAATGGTTTTATACATCCATTAAAGTTTATTTATTCCAGTTCAATGATAGAGTTTGGCATTATAACCGGGTAATCCCGTAGTTTAGGTTGCTAAATTATTTGAATGTCTTCAATGCCGTACTTGACGTTGGTAAGTAAGCACTCTACCTATGTCTATCATAACTATCATCAATCCCGCTTCCATTTCATGGAGAATTATTTTTAATCAATCCAGCTTCCATTTAATGAAAAAAATGACCCAACTTCTATTTAACCAGAAAAATATTTTTCATCAATGGAACTTTTATTTAGGCAAAGAACTATTCTCATGGGTCCAGCTTCTACTTAAGGCAACAATTATTTTCATCATTCCAGCTTCTATTGCATCAGAAACTTAGTTTCATCAATCCAGCTTCTATTTACGATAAAAATTATTTAGATCAATCCAACTTCTATTTAAAGACAGAAATGGTTTCATCAATCCCACTTCGAGTTAGCGAAACAATTTTTTTCCTCCATCCAGCTTCCATTTTAATTTTACGATATAAAATAATTTAGCAACCTAAACTACGGGTTTACCTTATAACCGTTTAAAGGATTAAAGGACAGGGCAATATGGCAAAATTATATATAACAAAGTGATAAAATCTTACCCGTAAATGTATTATTAGTGATGCATTTCAACGACAATCTAAATTTAACTTCCATCCCTACAAAATGGCGAACGATTAAGGTGTTAGGTTCAGGAGATACTGAAGCAGACTGGAGGAAGTATATTCTGCCACCTAGTGAATAGCTTAGAGTGCAACCTGAACTAGCTAAAAAAATATCAAACATGAAAAACCTTTGTTTCGCAGCACGCAACTTTTCCACCGCTAGGGGTCTCAGAGGACAGACACCAATAAATTCTAAAAATAGCTCACGTAATGATTTTATAAATCATTGCAGTGATCGATATAGAAGTAGGCCTACGTCTGATTGAGAAATTATTTTAATGGTTGGACCAAATCAATGATCAATCAACCAATCAGTCAGTCAGTCAAGAAATCAGCCAGCAGTCAGTCAACCAATCCAATCAGTCAAACAATAACAATAAATCAACCTGTCAACCAATCAATAAGCTACTTCAGCATTACCAGTGCGCATGCGCAGCCAGTTTACTTTTACTTCCGGTCGTAGGTCACCGTTCATAAACAAACCGAATGGTGCCGGTAGCGATGTTGCTATGATCTACTTTGACGCAAATATTAGCAGATATTTGATTGCCACGAGTTCATGTTTAACTCGATGAAGTTGTCTTGTGGCATCTTTCTGTTATAAATTTCTTCAATCATCTAGGCCTACATTCCATCGATTAAAGTCGTCCACTTTGAACGATTCGACTAAGCTAGCTATCCGCCATGTTTCGCTTTGTTTATGAACGGGGAACTATCACCTTTCCCGTCATGCCTTGCGGGAAAAATAATGCTGAAGTAGCTTATTGGTCATGTTTGGCCTCGGCAGTTGCACTGTTGATAGCTTTATTATTGGAAAATTCCCGAGCACGCGCTGAGCAGGCGCTGAGCACGCCTAATACAGCAGCAGAACCTATTTAACTCACCCCTTATGTCACGAGGAATTCTGCCCGTTTATGTGTTCTTATAAGGTTAGCGTCAGGAGGCTAACTTCTGATTGGCTGGCTCGTCTAGACTCGAATGCACAGAACAGTGACTGTTAAGAAACTGGTTAGTTAGCTGCGGTTTAACGACGATGCTTCAAAACACAAATTATTAATGTCATCCTCCTCTTTTGTACGGGCTTTGACCTGGCACAGCACGTGACTATTACTCTTAGAACATTGCAATGTTTAAAATTAACAGGTTGATTATTTACTAAATGCTAGTAAATTTAAGAGGATGAAGAGGCTATACCGCTGGAACAGCTCTTGAAAACCTATCCTGTCAAACAGTTTGTTCGACATTCTGCATCTTCTTGCATGAGGTATAAGTATCATGCCCCAAACGCCAAAAAGACGTTAAACTACGGCGCTGCTCGGCAGCGTTGAATTGGCTTTCAGGTAAACAAGATATAACTTGTGAAAACGATCCAAGACAAGAAGCGCAAATTTCTAGTAACAAAATTATATAGAGCTATCACTTATAAATTTATAATGTCTATGGACAACGTCCGTAAATAGGACAAAATGTAGTTAATAAAATAGTGTAGTTATTAACTACAAACTACTTGATAAAAATAGTTATAACTACTAGACAACTACCTTTGTAGTAGTTATAACTACTAGTTATTAACTACAGTAGTTAAGATTCAAATGCATTTCAGAGGTGATCGGTATAGAAGTACGTCCGATTGAAAAAAATATTTTAATGGTTTGACCAATTGATTGATCGATTAATTCATTCATTCTGGAGATTTATATAGCGTCCCTTCAAGACATCTAGGCCTACTCAGGAGCGCTCTCAAACCAGCCAAGGCAAAAGAAAAAAACACTTGAGTGATTTATAAAACCAAGTTTGGTTAGTTAAATGTAGTAGACGCAGCTCCGATGGTAGATCATTCCAGATGGAAGGGCCTGCAATTAACCGAGAAAGCTTGGCGCTGCCTAGCAGTCAAACGAGCTCGTTGAACTAAGATTTGCCACGTTGTCGCAGAAAGAAGCACCCGACGCGCTACAACGTCAGATACTGGGCGGCAGAAGTCGCACAGATAAGATGGAGCACAGCCAAGATTGCAGCGTGAAGCCAAATCAGCAATCCGGTATGAGATTCGTTGGGCCACAAGCAGCCAGTGCAACACATCGCGCATGTAGGCAGAGACAGAGCTAAATTTGGACATTCGCCAAATGAACCGAACAGCCGAGCTCAGAACTCGATCTAGTCGCCTCTGTCTAGGAGCCTAGGAGGGATTGATTTAATGCACTGTAGGCTAATGAGCCAGCTCTCCATACAATACAATACAATTAGACATTTATAACGCGCTTTAACAAGGCAAGTCTTGCACAAGAGCGCGTAAATTTTCTGGTCACTTCTTTTCCTAGTAGCCTATTATATAAATGTCAAAATAGCAATTTTAAAAATGTGACTGTTAGCGGTAATTATTTGTATAAGCCTAAAAATCACTTTTGCTATATTAAAATGTATTCGCTAGGTGACAGGATATACTCTCTAAAACTTCAGCCTAGTGTTCAGTGTAGCGAAACACTTTAATCGTCGCCATTTTGTGCTGATGACAGATGACAGTTTAAACCAAATCATGGAGAAATTCGACTTTATTGCCAAATCAGGTTAGATTCTATTACTCTGTGCATGTAATTTAGACGACAAACACATTTAATTAATGAACATCAGACCACTAGATGTCATTAGACGCAGTTCCTTTTCATGCATCCTTCTTGGTAAAGTCGCAGTTTACGTTGCTAAATTATTTGATATTATCACTTTAAAATGGAAGCTGGATTGATTAAATATATTGTTTCTCTAAATGGAAGTGGGATTGATGAAAACATTCCTGTATTCAAAATTGAAGTTGGATTGATCGAAATAATTTTTCCCGTAAATAGAAGCTGGATGGATGAAATTAAGTTTTCCATTCAATAAAAGCGGGATTGATGAAAATAATAGTTTCCGTAATTAGAAGCGGGATCCATGAGAATATATCTTTGCTTAAATAAAAGTTGCATTGATGAAAAATATTTTTTCGTCAAATAGAAGTTCGATTGATAAAAGTAATTTTTTGCAATTAAATGGAACAAATGACTGTTCATTCATGTATTGTACTCAAGCATCACCAAATACATAAAAGCATCACACTATAACTCCCGTTCCAAAATCACTCCACTGGCTGAAAATCCTTGCGCACATCCATTTCAAAGTCTAATCGCTAACCTACAACTCAATGCAATACTGCCAGGCAAAGTATCTTCTCGAACTCTTCACCATACAGCCATCCCGGTCTATCCGATCATCCCTATAGCTCACTCTCTCCTCTCCCCAGTCATCAATCGCCTCAAGTCCTCCAACCGATCCATATTACACACTGCACCTCAACTCCGGAAGAAACACCCTTTGAATCCTGAATATTCTAAGGTTCCTCCAATAAAACCGTCAATCATTCAACGTCACCTACCTCAGGCTCTTATCATGCCACAGATTTTCCAAATTGAAGTCTTGAAGAAATCCCTGATCCATCTGATCCTCTGCCATCCAAACTTTTCTCGTCCTCAACGAAACCCGCCATAGCAGCCCTACTGCCTCCTTCCTCTCGCTGGTCTCTCTGGCAACCGGACTTGGACCTGCACTGAACATCGATCTCTGGACAACCCTTCTGATATGACGCAGCACTCGTGAATAAGCTGGTGCCTTGTGCTTAGCTTGAGAGTAGCGCTTTAGAAATGTTGAGTCTATGGCCATTCGCGCGAGTCGTAGTTGAGCGCCTCTGAATGGTAAATCTGGTTGAGGCGCTATAACAAGTGTTCAAATACAAATACAATACAATTCTAAGTGTCCTCCAATAAAACCGTCAATCATTCAACGTCACGTCTCACCTCAGGCTGGCTTGACGCATGCCACAGATTTTCCAAATTGACCAGTCCATGAATAGACAGCTAAAATCAATTACCCTGACTCCTATCTGACAAAATAAATAGTTTTCATCCATGGAACTTTTCTCGTCCTCAACGAAACCCGCTCATGAATCCAGCTTCTACTGCCTCCTTCCTCTCGCTTCTCATCGGACTTGGACTATGCACTGAACATCGATCTCTGTTTCATCCATACTGCTTCAATTTACGCAGGAAAATTATTTAGATCAATCCAGAGCTTAATTTAACGCAGTAGCGCTTTCATTAATCCCTCTTCCTTTTAGGAAAACAATTTTTCAGTAATCAAGCTTCGTAGTTAGAACGACTAGTTAGTAAATATTGGCTAGGCAGTAGTTCCAGGAATTCTTACAGAAATTTCTTGTCAAAAATGTCGCACTTCACGTTGGTACCCTTAAGCAGTCTACGGCTACGTCTCAAAATGAGAATGGCCTGACGCCTGCTTACAGTACTTGAAGAAATACACCATTCCATGAATAGACATTTCGTAAAATCAATTACCCGAACTTCTATTTAACAAAATAAATATGTTTTCATCAATGGAACTTTTATTTAAGTGAAGAAATATTCTCATGAATCCAGCTTCTAATAATCAAAACAATTATTTTCATCAGTCTATCTTCTATTGATTCGAAAACCAAACTTAGTTTCATTAAAAGAAATTGTTTCCAAAATGGAAGTGGGATTGTATTTTTGAAAACATTCCTGTGTTCAAAATTAAAGTGGGATTGATCGATAATTTTTCTGCAAATAGAAGCTGGATGGATGAAAATTAAGTTTTCGATTCAATAGAAGCTGGATTGGATGCATCTATTAAATTGTTTCTCTAATTAGAAGCTGGATCCATGAGAATATATCTTTGCCTAAATTAAAGTTCTATTGATGAAAAAAATATTTTTAGCAAATAGAAGTTGGATTTGATAAAAGTAATCTGCCGCAATTAAAGCTGGATTGATGAAAAAAATTTCTTGATGAAATGGAAGCTGGATTGATGATAGTTAACATGCATATAGGTAGACTGCTTACTTACCAACGTCAAGTACGGCATTGAAGACATTAGAATAATTTAGCAACGTAACCTATACGACTTTCACCTCAGTTTCTATTGCATCAAAAAACTTTGTTTCATCAATCCAGCTTCTATTTACCGTTAACATTATTTCTAGCAATCGAACTTCTATTTAAATACACAAATGGTTTCATCGATCCCACTTTCATTCAGAGAAACCATTTTTGTCATCGATCCAGCTTCCATTTTAATTTGACGATATAAAATAATTTAGCAACCTAAACTATGGGTTTACCCAAATAATTTAGCAACGTAAAAATAAGGTTTAGCCCTCCTTTTACGCGATTTAATTTTAAATACTATGTTAAGCGGTCAAAGTGTTAAAGAACAAGCTACAAAGAACGGTGCATGAAAAGGAACTGCTGCGTCTAACGATATCTAGTGGTCTAATGTTCATTAATTATGTGTGTTTGTCCATTAAATTATACGCATAGAATTATAGAATCTAACCTGATTTGGCAATAAACTCGAATTTCTCCATGAATTGGTTTAAACTGTCATCAGCACAAAATGGCGACGATTAAAGTTTTTCGCTACACTGAACACAAGACTGAACTTTTAGAGAGTATAATATCCTGTCACCTAGCGAATACATTTTAATATAGCATAAGTGATTTTTAGGTTTATACAAATACTAGCATTTTTACCCGGCTTTGCCCGGGTTTTCCCCATGCGTAATTTTTAGCGGCTGCAACTAAAGTCTACTTACTTACTTACTATATATGCTGAAGGGCTTCAAATATTTGAAATGTCCACATATCTGAATGGCAACGATATTTAGAGGTGAAAATAGTTTCTCCCGTGTATTTGAATTTAATTACCTGTGCCTGCAGTGCTGCCCCGTTTAGCACTTGAATTTAATGTTTTTGTAAGCGACTTCGCATTTCAATTTAGGCCCTATTATCCGCTTACTGCACCACCAAATGTCCGCTTACTGCACCACCTATCGAGCCTATCGTGTAGCTGTAGCGTGATCCATCATTGCCGTTTGATAAAAATAATATTGTCGTTTATTGACACACCGCAACCGGTTACAATGTACAATTATGCAATTGAAACAATTCACAGAACGCAAATGACAGAAGAAGACATAAATCTTAACTACTAAATAGAACAGACAACCTGCAGCGCGCTAATAGCAACCAGCAAAGCATGTCCGCCCTACGGGGCTCTAACTCGGTACCTCTCGCTCTGTACGCCAGATGTTATCCAATGCGCTACGGGCCCCCCGTGATGGGTTTGAAAATCAACTAAAAATGTCCATATGAAATTAAATTTTGAAAATAGTTGGGTTCAGAACGTTCGTTAAAACTGTTGCATCGGCAAAGAGCTGCAATGGTGAGTTTTTAGTTGAGATGACCTAGAAAATGGCCCTTGGAAATTTCTTAGTAGAAATTAACGGGCATCGTTATTGGTTGCGAGAAAACGGGCTTCACATAGATTTTAAGGCACTTGAATAATTGACCACGTCGAAATTAGACATTTCCGTAGGCTATATCGGAATTTAAAGTAAATAATGAGTTGAAAATTATAGTTATATTATTATAGTAATTATAGCTCGTAATTTTTCGGAACGGAGCCCGTATTTTATTTCGATAGCGCCTGATTTACGCGTGACGTAATACAACGTCACGCCGCTCAAACGAGGTTAAAATATGCATATTAATGACCTCCGTTTTTGGTATTAAGGTAGGCTCATAATTTTGAAGTTTAAAATGTCTATATGTCAGCGTTTAAATAAAATTGCGAGCTGAAAATAGTCGCGTTGAAATAGACGTCGCATAATAATGTTTCGTGCGATTTTTCAAATCGCTAAAGCGTTCCGTTTCGGATCCTTTAGAAGCGGAAAAACATACATAAGGAGGGAAAACGTAAACAAAGACTTATAGTATAAGATTACCACTAACAGTCACATTTTTAAAATTGCTCTTTTGACATTTATGTAATAGACTACTAGAAAAAGAAGTGACCAGAAAATTGGAGAGCTCTGGCTCATTATAGTGTATCAAATCAATCCCTCCTAGACTGGGGCGACTAGATCGAGTTCTGCGCTCGGCTGCTCGGTTAATTTGGCGAATCTCCAAATTTGGCTCTTTGACTGTCTCTGCCTACATGCGCGATGTGTTTTGCACTGGCTGCCTGTGGCCCAACGAATCTCATACCGGATTGCTGTTTTGGCTTCACGCTGCATTCTGGACTGTGCTCCATCTTATCTGTGCGACTTCTGCCGCCCAGTATCTGACGTTGTACCGCGTCGAGTGCATTGCTCTGCGACAACGGGGCAACTCTTAGTTCTACGGGCTCGTTTGACATTTATGTAATTAGGCAGCGTCGAGCTTTATCGGTTAATTGCAAGTCCCTCCATCTGGAATGATCTACCATCGGAGCTGCGTCTACTACATTTCACTATTCAAACTGGGTTTTATAAATCACTGAAGTGTTTTTTTTCTTTTGCCTTGGCTGGGCTGAGAGCGCTACTGAGTAGATTTCTTGAAGAGCGCTATATAAATCTCCAGAATGACTTAATGAATCGATCAATCAATTGGTCAAACCATTAAAATAATTTCTCAATCGGACGTACTTCTATACCTATCAACTCTCAACTGCTTTTGAATCTGAAGTATTTAGATGAATAAGTAGGTGTGTGTCTATGTAGTATCTGTCTATCTATCTCTGTCTCTGTCTGTTTCTATTTCTCCATCCTTTCAATTTACTGTCTGTCTGTCTATCCGTCCATTGGGTGGCAGTGTAAAGGAAGCTGTATGTCTCTGTCTGTATGTCCTAACTTGACCTTAATGACCCAGCCTACTCTTACATAACCTAACCTACTCCACAGAAACCATCCTAGGTTGTGCATACGTCTGTCTGTTTGATTGTGTATAGATTTGCATGTATACATTTGCATGTATGTGAAAGCAGGTATGTATGATCGTATGAATGTATGCACGAATACTATGTGTGATTCTGCATGCATGTATATAGATCTACTGTATGTATGCACGGATGTATGTATGCATATGTGTATGTGTTTCGTTGTGTTCTATTGAGATCCGATCCGATCCATGTCCACTTTGACACGTTCCTCTTTATTAACTAGTGGGCCAAGTGCCTCTTTTCGTTGTCTGAAGACCTCTTTCTGTTCCCTGGGTCTTTCGCACTGGGAGCTCCTCCGATTGGTGTGCACTGCGAGAGGCGCTATGTAAATTGATAGATACAATACAATACAATACTTGAATCTCCTTGTTCTTCCTTACGGAATCATTCCAATCCGATTGGATCCATTCATCGGATCCGTTCCGGTGTCCGCCATAAGATCCGTCCTAATCCACATCAAAACTTATCAACTCGTTCCGCCAACAGTTCTCTAATCCCGAATCCCGAATCCAGCGCCTCAGACTCCCAGCTTCACGAACCAGTCGACAGCTGAGGATGGTCTCTGTATGTGCTTCTATCCGTTGTGTCTGTCTGACTGTATGTGTGACTATTTGTCTGTCTCTCATTTGTCTGCGTGTCCGTCTTCCTGTCCGTCCATAAACTACCGCCTTATGATTTCCTTACCTGTGTGATGTGATCATCCGAAATCATCAGCTTCAAATCCCAAGGAAGAAGAAGAGCGGTCCCTTTAGCTTAATCTGAGATTCAGCCAAAGGTGTAAAATGTAAGCGACTTCATATTTATTAGGCTCTTCATATTTTGGGGGGAGGTACTCAGTTTTCGGTCAGTGTAATCATTAGAGCTGAGTTAGCTAGGGGCGCAAATGGACCCAAGAAATATTGATGATTTGTCCTGGCTGCCACAAGGTGTTGTTAAACAATCAATAATAAATTGTTCGTCTTAGACACCTTCAACACGCATGCAGACGATGTTATAAATTTGCGTCACAGCCATCTACTGCGGAAAGGTCCATGTTATCGGGCCCGTGCAGCCACAAGATGTCGCTAAACAATGGCTAAACTGTCTATGGAGTGGTGCCAGTCAGAAACCTGCAAAAGGTGGGAGGGCGACGCTGAGCATAGGCGTTGCGACATAGAACCGTTAAACCGAAAATTGCAGATATAGCCTACTTTACGTAATGGTTTGTATTATTGTGTGATGTGTTCATTTTAAAAGCATCAGGTTTAATCCCGAAGCAGAACAGGAAGAGTCGACCAAGTGTATGAAGTGTTACTAGAGTAGGTGTGACTAGTCCTCTCCCTCGGTTGATCATCGTGTATGGTCAGTGGTCAATGTACTCATTTCAGCTGAGTTAGATAGGCGGAGCAGATGGAGCCGAAATCTTTGCACACATTTCCGCCCTGGTCGGGATTTAAACCCGCGACCTCTCGATTGACCATTCACACAGCCAAAGAAATCGAAAGAGAATGTGGACATGAACTTACAATTTGGGAGAGTTTTGGGTGGAAGTCTACAGGAAGCTGTAACTTCATGTCTGTACGTCTGTTTGAAAAGCGGCGTTGAGCTAAGTGATCATAAAGCCCGGGAGGCACAGCTCATCTCAACATCCATGAAGCACTCCGTTTATTGCTCTATGACTGACATTGCAAATGATGATGGATCAGAGGAGGTACAGCTCAGTCTTTCCACTGCGTAATATTTCAAGCTCCATGTGACATTACAGAGCTCGTCTTAGACACCTCTAACACGCTGTCTTCCGAGACTATTAATTCACCAAATTCGCTTTCTCAAAATTCGCTTTCTCGTCCGATCATAAACTCCGCCACTGTTTGCTTTCTGACAGTGCCAGTCCCAAGCCTGGATAAAGGAGGAGGGCGACGCTAAGGGTCTTTGTTACCATACAGCTAGTCGTTAAAATGTCCAAACCACCAACCACCATCTCGTCCGATCAACTCCGCCACTGTTCGCTTTCTGACAGTACCAGTCCCAAGCCTGGATAAAGGAGGAGGGCGACGCTAATGGTCTTTGTTACCACACAGCTAGTCGTTAAAAGGAACTACACACTCTCGTCCGATCGTCACACTCTTCTCGTCATAGAATAAAGTCGATGTAAACGGTCCTTTGTTGAATCCCGAGGAAGAAAGAGAAGAAAACGAAATGGTTTCAAGTCTTCTGTTATCCATAATCCAATGTGTTTGACTGTCAGTATGTTCGTCTGTCTGGGTCTATGCGTGTCTGTCCGTACGTGTTTCTGTCTGCGTGTCTTTGCGTTCTTCTCTGTCTGCGTCTCTGTCTGCGTGTTTCTGTCTGCGTCTCTGTCTGCGTGTTTCTGTCTGCGTCTCTGTCTGCGTGTTTCTGTCTGTGCGTCTGTCTCTTAGTTTCTATCTCTGTTTATCTGTTAGTTATGTATGTCAGTCTATCTGTTCATCTTTCTGTCTGTCTTTTCATCCGTCGTTTCGTCTGTCTGCCTATGCATTGGTCTGTCTATGTTTGTCCGTTCGCCTATATATATATATATATATATATATATATATATATATATATATATATATATATATATATATATATATATATATCTCTCTCTCTCTCTCTCTCTCTCTCTCTGTCTCTGCGTGTGTGTGTCTGTATGTTTGCATGTTCGTCTATGTGCCTCTGTGTCTATCTGTGTAGCAATTTCGCGTATCCTTTGGAGCTTTATTTACACACAAGGCACGCATTCTGCATGACTGTATCTGTCTGTTTCTGATTCTATCTGTTCCTCCTTTTGTCTACCTCTGTTTCTCCCCGAATACACCTGCTTATCTTATCTGGCTGAATTTATGTACCGCTATACCCATAACCAGCTCCCATTTGCATTTTCCAATTACTTTAAATCTAGTTCTGACATGCACACTTACAACACGCTCAACAAAAGCAATAAGTATTATGTGGAATTCTCTCGCACTAATATACGTAAGTTCTCGCTTATCTCATGGGGCCCAAGAGCCTGGAACAGTCTCCCCTTCTCTCTGAGACATACTCCCAACCTCCATGTATTTAAAAAAAGCTCGGTGTTTACCTTCTGTCTCTGGATAACTGGATAACCCTCTGCAGGTATGAGTAATATTAGGCTACTGTCGTGTTCCTATTTTATTTTGTTTTTTCTTTTTCTTATCCTTTTTCCTTTCTATTGTGACTAACTCCATGTAATTATCTCTTTGGTTATTTTTCTTTTTCTTTTCTTTTTAATTCTAGTTATGTTTTCTGCAATTTTAGTTACTTATAAACAATGCATAACTAAAGACCACCTTACTTTTGGTAATGGCTATCGCTTCTCTAATTGAAACTGGGGGCCTTATTAGCGGGACCTAGGTCCCTTTAGGTCTCCTTTATTGACCCTTCTATTCTAACCCATTATGCTTTCTACTGCGGATTTAATCTGTATTTACGCAAATATTCACATTGAATATCTTTGGCTGTTCGTTTTTACTTTTCCTCAGCATTTGTTTGTTTTCATGTAATCTGACAATTTTTGTTCTTCAAGGTCAATAAAAATGATTTGATTTGATTTGATTTGATTTGATGATATTGTCTGTCTGTCCGATGGTTTGTCTGTCTGCCTATTCATTTGTCTGTATGTATGTTTGTTCGTTCGTCTATCTGTCTCTCCGTCTGTGTGTCTGTCTGTTTGTCCGTTCGTCTGTCTATCTGTCTGCTGTCAGTCTATGTAGCAATTCCACGCATCCTCTGTCGTATTTTACATGCAACGCACGTATTCTGCCCGTCTGAATGTCTGTCTTGCCGACTGTATCTGTCTACCTAATTCTGATTCTATCTGGTCCTCCTCAATTGTGTCTGCCTCTCTTTCGGCGATCGATATTGATGTATGTCTGATCGTGAGATTATTTTTAAATTACAGACCAATTGATTGACTGCTTGATTGATTGATCTGTCTAATACTTGTTTGGCTGATTGGCGAATTGATTGGTCGATTGATTAATATAATGACCGGTTTTCATCAATACCTCCATTAAACTCGTGTCTCGTGTCTCTTGGCAACTCTGGGCAGACCGAGCATCTCTGTCCAATCCTCATAAGGTACGATCCATAATGAACTGAATTCCGTTGACCTCCAGAGGACTTTGACCTCCTGCTCCGCCGTGGATGCAGCAGAGAAAATCTGTAGACGACCAGGATGAGGCGGTTGAATTCGTGGTCGTCGTCATCGTCGGTGAAGCATAACTCGGTCTGCGATTCGTGTTCTCAGTAGCGAAGTCTACAAAACAAACGGACTTCTTGAGACCTGTTTTGCTGGAAAAGGCTCCTGCGCAACGATCCGCTAGCGTTTTCGTCGTTGGCGCAAACTGGGACATGACCTTTTCGTTGAGCTGTGACTGGGTGAGGTCGGTTCCTGGTATGACACGCTCCACTTCATCTGTCTTCGTTGAAACCGTTTTCGGCTTGTGTTTGGTTTGTGTTTTGAAGCCAAGGGCGTTGGTGGCTATACAGAAGAGCAATGTGATTCTCGTTAACGATAACGATAACGAAAATGTTCGTTAACGAAAATAAAATGATTTCGTTAACGATAACTATAACTATAACTAAAAAATATCATTAACTATAACTATAACTATAACGAAAATAACACTAACGAAAATTCATCTTTATTTTCGTTAATGCAAAAAATAAAAATAGGAAGTGCAATTTGAACGATTCGACATAAATGAGAACGAAAAAATGCGATATTTTTATTATGAAATTTGTCAGTAACATTGGAAACTCGTGTATTCATGAAGCTGAATGCACCCATGTTTCAAAGGCTTTCAAAGATCTGAGCAAATTGTGAAACAGCGTGTTAATACGCACAATTTTGCTTATAGCCTTAACTATTGTAACTAAGTAGTAACTAAAATTAACTAAAATAAAAATCCATTAACTATAACTATAACTATAACTAAAAATAATACTAACTATAACTATAACTATAACTAAAATAAAAAACCATTAACTATAACTATAACTATAACTAAAATAAAATCTGTAAGGAGAATCACACTGCAGAAGAGAAACTCGATCTACGACGATCCGGCTTTTGCTCTTTATCCAGCCTGGTTCCGCGACAACTCGTCGAACGACATTTCGTATAACGACACTTCGTCGACGACAATTCGTCTAACGACATTTCGTCTACTAGTGTATCTGTATCAATTTCGGCTAATCAACAGAGGCCGCCTTCTTATAGTTTCAATAAAACGTGCTATATATTCTCGGGAATCCAGCTTCTAATTACTGACAAATTATTTTCATCAATCCAACTTCTATTGAATGAAAACTTATTTTCATCCATGCATCTAGCTTGGTATCCAGCTTCTATTTGCGGTAAAATTATTTCAATCAATCCAGCTTCTAGGGATGTTTTTATCAATCCCACTTTCATTCAGGGAAACAGTTTTTTTGCATCAATCCAGCTTCAATTTTAAAGTGACAACATCAAATAACTTAGTAGACGAAATGTCGTTCGACGAATTGTCGCTCGACGAAGTGTCGTAGACGAAATGTCGTTCGACGAGTTGTCGTGACACCATCCACAGCCTGGTCAATGGAACTCAGCTGAATGTTGGATAGCCCTGGAGGTTTTCAGTCCGCATAAATAATAGTTCTAATCTTATTTATTCTAATCCGATCTAATCTAATCCAATGACTTTTGTAGCTCTGTATAATTGTGTCCAATGCATCTTATACTTCTAGCAGGATATTGTAAATCGCTGAGTGGCAATGACAGATAGACCGACAGAAAGAAAGACAGATAGAAGGACAGATAAATAGATGCATGGATCAATCAATCGTCAATCAATCAATATTCAAACATCGCCAATCATTCGTATCTATAGATTTATATAGGGCCTCTCGCAGAATAATTCAGAGGCGCTTTCAGCACGAAAACCCCGGAGAAAGATTTCATTTCGTTAGACAATCAATTGTTAATCCTCCGATGGCCTCTTCCTCCTTCTCCGGTAGCACGCTGTTCTTGAAGGAAGGCTCTTTACCGACCAGCGTACACGGAAAAACAATATTAGAACACGATTAGAGAATGAAATCTGGATGCCTGGTGACAACGCTCCCTGTGAAGTGTTATGGGGATGTGTGGGGGTCCATGGAGCGATTAGCTGTTCCTTCCCAAGGGTGGGATGGAATGTGGATGGAATTGTTTTTGTAAGGGGTGAGTGAATTACGTTAGATTAAGATGTAATAATGAGTATAAAACGAATGAATGAGCGTGAGAGCGAATGATTGAATGAATCAGCGAATTAATTAATGAAAGATTGATTGATTGAATATATGAATGAATGAATAACTAAGCGACTGAGGGAGAGAATTAATGAGTGAATGAAAGTAAGAAAGAATAATTGAATGAACAAACGAACAAACAAATGAGTGAATGAGAAAATGAATGAATGAACGAACTAACGAACGAATAAATCACTGAACGAAAGAATGGCTGAATTAGTGAATAAATGAATAAACGAATAAAGGAATTAATGAATTAATAAATTAACACTAGAACGTCGGCATGGCTCATTTTTGACCCATAGCGCACTTTGCGAGCGTGCCATGTGGCACCCAGTAACCATTAACCCTCGGGCTACCAAGAGGGGGGGGGTGGTGGTTGCCACCCCCATAGGTTTTTTTTTCATCTCAAAATTTTCCCGTATGGAATAAAAATTTGACCTTTTAGGTAACTGTAGGGGGTTCATTTACACACGTTTTGAGGTAAAATGTGAGATGATATCTCACACCGTTCAAAAGTAATACCCAATATACCCGAGGTACCAGGAGGGGGTGGATACCACCCCCTAGATTTTCGATTATATCTTATCCGTCATTTAATATTAAGAAACACAAATTACAATTATACCATTCTATAGAGGGAATGTGGGGCTACATTTCTATGGCCACTGAGACAACCAGAAGTGCTCAAAATAAATAATAATAGGCCTACGCGTAATATGCGTGAAAAATGGCTGAATGGAAAGACTCCCCCTCAGTTTTTTTGTCTGTAGCGTATTAATTTGTCTTCCTGGAAGAGAAACAAATATACCATTCTTTAGAGGGAATGTAGGGCTTCATTTGCATACTTACATGTTTGTCTTTTGAATACCAGCAGTTATCAAAATAAATAATAATAATACGCGTAATCTGTGTGAAAATGGGTGAATGCAGCATTGTACATGTATGCATGCATACATGTACATGTATATATGTATGGATGCATATTTATACGTATATAAACATGTGTAGGTATGTATTTGTGTATCTTGGATACACAGATCAGTTTCAAAACACACATAATCGTATATTTGTTTATCCAAAATGTACAAAATGTACGCAATAATATAAAATATCGCTAATTATCGGTTCCTTTGTTAAAATGATGTAATTTCGAGGTGCATTCATATAATGTACAACTAAATATACCATTCTGTACAGAATTGAATGCTGAATCCATTGGTGTATTACAAGAAATGATATGTGAAACCAAACACGAAATCCAGGGGGGGGTCGTCTCCACCCCCCCCTTGGTAGCCGATGTCACAAAAAAAGCTTGGTAGCCCTAGGGTTAATAATGCACAAGGCAGAACAACACAAATGGTGAATTAAGTAAGTACAGAAAATTACACAGAAATTATTCTATGATAAATATAGTTTTTGTTTTCGTTTGATCAATTTTCGTTTCGTTTCAGTTTTAATTGCTACAAATTTCGTTTTAGTTTTAGTTTCCGTTGTCTGCGTGTTTTAGTTTTCGTCAACGAAAATGTTCAATTTTCGTTAATTGCCATTTTCGTTTTCGTTGACGAAAACAACACTAGATAAGAGTTGCATTCATAAGTTGTTCCTCTTGACTGATCTGCTGCTTTTGGTTGAGTAAGATCACATAGTGCCTAGAACAACACTTTTATTTTATATCAAGTGACTGAAATTTACCATCGCAGTTAGTACATGAAGACTTCGTCAAGTTGATTTTACATCTTTTGAAAACTGAATCCTGAGACACCAAGCACATTTTACAATTCACCAGATGAATCCAACACCACTTAAGTTATGCACGTATCCTATCTCAAGCAACAACCAATGGTAACACATAAGAGGTTGATAAGTTGTGGTCATATTGTTCATATGTTGATATATCTGCTGTGACTCTAACCAATAAGAACCAACACTCTGGAGCTTCTGTATATTGGACTTATAATTGAGTTACAGTAATCCACATGTATATGATGCCTAATTCTGTGCAAATCATGAATGTACATGTGTGACAATTTCAAATACCAGTAATGTATTTGATAAGGGACATCGTAGAGTTAATGTGCCAGACAGGCTTTGAGCAGCATCACCAACTCAAATCTTCCAGTTTGAAACAGTTAAATCATTCAAACTTTTTCAGCTCTAGTGTATTGCCCAGCAGCAGAAGTTAAAATGTTAATGATTTTGAAGAGGGGCTAATTGGCCACCGTACAATACTTTGTCTCCACAAAAGGCAGCGGACAACAGCTGCACAAAAACAATAACAAGATTACTTGTCAAATGAAATTTAAATTGGAGTATCACCTACTTAGAAATGTTATCCTAGTGAATGACTGCCAAGTCATGTGCCTAGTGCTTTGGTATGCATTTAGAGCAAAAGAGAGCACCCTGAAGGACACCTTGTTTTATGAATCACAGTTTATAGTAGCAAAATGACCATACTTTGTTCTGCCCTGACATGGAAAATGCAAGACAAATTGCATGCGTGAAAAGGTTTTCATCTTTTTCTGAAACAGCTACACATTTGTTTTCTTATTCTTTTGTATTCTGCTCTCAGATAGATATTGGAATGAAGCGATGCCATTCTTCTCTATTATGTTGGTGCCTATTTCTTTATTTCTTTATATAATCCTTCTCTTTTTCCTTTTTTTCAATTATCCAGTCAAACATCATATTTCTTGGTCTTCCAGGTGGTTTCTTTCTTTAAATTCTTTCTTCAAGCACTGTCCTCAGTTGCAAATGTTTAATTAGTGTGTGGCCAATCCATTTAATTTGTCTCTTCTTTAATGTGTTGACCATTGAACTCTCTCTTTTTACACCATGCAGTTGGAACACCTTCTCCATTGTTTTATAGTCGCTCCTGCTGATCTTGTCTAGCTTTTGTCCATAGACACATTTCAAAAGCCTCAAGCTTCTCCATTTCTGCATTTGCAATATTGTCAATGTCTCTGCTCGTGAATAATCTGGTGCTTTGCAAATTTTGGAATAGCAAACTTTAGAAATTTTGAGTTTATGATTTCGACATTTGCGATCCATTATAGTGTGATGCACCATATGAGGCTTCTCACCATTCTTTTCATTACATCGAGACCCAATCCTCCTCTCAGAAGTTCTCCTCTCTTCCAGAACGCTTCCTTTCACATTGTTATTATCTTAGTGTTGACTCGGTATCTGCGATCATCCTCTTTTCTAAACTTCCAAGATAACATAACTGGTAGATGGTAGACGATCTGCACCGTCGATAGCAGTAGTTATTATTTTTGAGTATACTTACTCAATCTCAGATAGACCAGAGACAGACAGATCAGCTGTTATGGTGGGTTTCTTTGAGGACGAGAAAGCTTGGAAGGCAGAGGATCGGATGGATCATGGTATGATTTCTTTAATAGGGGAGACTTCAATTTGGAAAGACTGTGGTATGATAAGTAGAGGGACCTGAGGCAGGTGACGGTGAGTGAGTGGCAGTTTTGTTGGAGGAACTGAAAATATTCGGGATTCAGAGGGTGTTTGTTCCGGAGTTGAGGTGTAGTGTGGGATATGGATCGGTTGGAGAACTTGAAGCAAGTAGTGACTGGGATGGGAGAGAGTGATATATGAGGACGAACGGGTAGACCGGGATGGCTGCATGGTGAAGAGTTCGAGAAGATACTTTGCCTGGCAGTATTGCATTGAGTTGTAGGTTAGCGATTAGACTTTGAAGTGGATGTGCGCAAGGATTTTCAGCCAGTGGAGTGATTTTAGAACGGGAGTGATATTGTGATGCTTTGATGTATATGGTGATGTGTGTGAGTGTGTATGGTGAACAGTCATTCCACTGTATTGAGTAGAATTGAAATTATGTTCTATGAACCTGTTAAATATCGACGTTTTACTGTTATTTTTAGCAAATGTATGAAAATGACGAGCAACATTCTTTCAGAGCTTCAAAATCTAGTTTGTAAGACAAGGTTTTCATCTTAATAATATTACAGTGGATTTGTTTTTCCTCAACTTTCGCTACAGTCGACTATTATATCTTCACTAAATATAAACTGAATTGTAGCATAAAGGAGTGCTATTATACAACGGATGGATAGCTTCAGTATTTCGTCATAAAGTTTTTCTGTGTCAATAATTTCTTATTTTACTCGACAGGAACTGCTACTGATACATGAAACATGAACTCATCTTGTGTATATCTGAACTGAAATAATCAGTAATGTGTGAAACTGGACACTGCTGGTGTTGGAAAGGCTATGACAACAACAATACAGAAACCTTTTCATTTCTTTGAACCACAGGCAAAACTCATCCTTGTCAAAGTCTTATACAGATACCGACTTTGTCAGTTTGTCTAGAATCCTGTGATTGGCGAAGCACATACGAATAATTTAAAACACAAACAGATGACAATTATTCAGAAAGTGTATACTGTAAATGTGATCATCTTACAGCTCATCAAAGAACCGATACTGGAGAAAACACTGAAATTAACAATTAAGTGAGTATCCTGATGGAGAATACGAAAACACATACGGCTGAAAAACCATACAGGTGCCAGTTATGTCAGAAATCATTTAATCAAAGTGGTCATCTGAAAACGCACATGAGAATCCATACTGGTGAAAAACCATACAGATGCCAGTTATGTAAGAAATCATTTAATCATGGTGGTAATCTGAAAAAACACATGAGAACCCATACTGGTGAAAAACCATACAGGTGCCAGCTATGTAAGAAATCATTTAATGAAGGTGGTCATCTGAAAATGCACATGAGAACCCATACGGGTGAAAAACCATACAGGTGCCAGTTATGTCAGAAATCATTTAATCAAAGTGGTCATCTGAAAACGCACATGAGAACCCATACTGGTGAAAAACCATACAAGTGCCAGCTATGTCAGAAATCATTTAATCATGGTGGTAATCTGAAAACGCACATGAGAACCCATACTGGTGAAAAACCATACAGGTGCCAGCTATGTCAGAAATCATTTAATCACGGTGGTACTCTGAAAACGCACATGAGAACCCATACTGGTGAAAAACCATACAGGTGCCAGCTATGTCAGAAATCATTTAATCATGGTGGTAATCTGAAAAGGCACATGAGAACCCATACTGGTGAAAAACCATACAGGTGCCAGTTATGTCAGAAATCATTTATTCGAGGAGAGTCCTTGACGGTGCATATGAGAACCCACACAGAAGTTAAACCATACATATGTGAGGCTTGTAATAAAGGATTCACAGAGATTGGACATCTAAAGAGTCACAGAAGAACTCATGCAACTGAGAAGCAACACACACACAATAAACCTTATACCAAGAGCAGTTCTTCAGCGAAGCAGTTTAAACTCCATGCAGGAACACCGCAACAGGATCTTAAAATGGGACGTGAAGTAATTGCTAACCTGTCTGATCATTTCACCAGATTTAGTAGTCCAGGCGTTCTTGTTGAAGAAATTGATCGTTACTCAACGAACTTACATCCGGCTTCTAGTGGAATTGAGGCTCCTTTTCCGAAAATTAAAGATGGAGAATGCATGTATATTAGCAAATTCAAATCTCCTATGAATACAAAAGAGACGAAATCTTTTGGATGTGGTATATGTGACGAAATGATTGATATAGAGAAGGAATTTCTAGAGCATTGTTCTGGCCATCGATTTTCTCCACCTGACGACATAGCTGCTGACCTGTGCTGAATTATGATTCCACGTAACTGCAGTTGAAAACATTTGGAATTTGGAGATTTATAATGAAAAGATGAGCACTATGGAAGTGCAGGATACCTACATTATATACGAAAAGTTACTTTGTACCACTTTCATTTCAGAATACTTAGACAGTAGGCATTCTGATGTAGAGAATCCAAAGGTTACTCCTTATGGGCACCACACATCTACAGCGGACGTCCTTTTGGAGGTGTTGGTTTCCTTTGGCGTAAATGCCTTTCTAAGTTTATTCATGTAATTAATGGTGATGATAATGGTAGATGTCTATGCATTTCGCTTGATAGAATTAGCAGTTCCCCTCTTAAATTAATTAATGTTTACTTTCCATGTCAGTCCAGTAATTCTGATTACACTGTTGAGCTAGGCAACTGTCTGGGCTACATTGAAAACATAATACTTCCCTCAGAAAATGTTATTCTTTTGGGTGATATGAATTTCTCTTGTACAGCTGACAGTGTCGGTTTTCTGCAGAGCAAGAATGTTTTTGATTGATTTTCCATTGCACATTGTGATGATTTTTGTCATGACCCCTACGCAGCTACTTATGTTAACGATAGCCTTAAAGCAACATCTTTTATTGATCATTACTTTATTTCTAATTCCATTCGGCCTTATAATGATGAAAATCGTTATTATTGACTGCGAGGCAAACCTAAGTGATCACAGACCTGTCATGGCCCTATTCTATTTATCTAATCACCTGCCTTCCACACATCAGCGGAAGCCAAGTAGAAGGCGCTCTCCCCAACGATTTTCGTGGCGATGGGATAAGGCCTACTTACCGGGGTATTATGAAGCTAGTAGAATTCAGTTATCGGCTGTATCTGATTTAAATCCAGAGGCATGTGGCGAAAACTGTTCAAATACGCATCATTTGCAAGATATTGAAAGCATTTATAATTTGTTGGTCACGTCACTGTATAATGCGTCCCTTAAATCAGTTGTTAGACTTCCATCGCGCTCTTTGAAGCCATATTGGAATGATGAACTTGATCGTCTTAAGGATAACTCCATTTTTTGGTATGATATGTGGACATCAGCTGGTCGGCCACTGAATGGCGAGTTGCATCACATTAAATGTTCAACTAAAATGTCAAAATTATATTCCATATGGAACAAGTTTGGTAATGACCCCCCCTTCCCTTTGGTAGCCAGAGGGTTAATGATTATTATTTATATACTAGATGTTTACCCGTCCTAAGACGGTTAAGTTTAGCGTGCTCGTGCGGGCCACCTCAGCGCTCTCCGCTTTTCTCCACTTCCCTTTCCTTTGCTCTACTTTTCCCCTCCAGTTCCACTCCCCCACCCATTTCTCCTGCCTTCTCCCCTTCCCGTCTCATAACCTCTCATTCCTGTTTTAACTCCCATCCTTTACCCCTATTCTACCCCTCCCCACCCCTACTTTACCCCTCCCATCATACTGCCCTTTCCTTTTCTCTTAATCACCTTCAATTCTTCTCCACTCACACTCCACCCGCCCCTTCCTACCCCTCTAACCATTCCCTTCCACCTCCCACTTCCACTTTCGTCCTCTCCTCCTCCTCCCTCCTCATTCCCTCCAACTCCCACTCAGTCTTCCGGCTCTCATCTCTCCCACCTACCTCCAACCCTCCGTCCATGAATGCCTGTATAATGGTTCCGCGACAACTCGTCGAACGACATTTTCGTATAACGAAACTTCGTCTACGACAATTCGTCTAACGACATTTCGTCTACTAGTGTATCTGTATCCATTACGGCTAATCAACAGAGGCCGCTTTCTTATAGTTTCGCTAAAACGTGCTATATATTCTCAGGAATCCAGCTTCTAATTACTGACAAGATTATTTTCATCAATCCAGCTTCTGTTGAATGGAAACCTATTTTCATCCATGCATTTAGGTCGATTTCCAGCTTCTATTTACTGTAAAAATTATTTCGATCAATTCAGCTTCTATTTCAACACAGGAATGTTTTCATCAATCCCACTTCCATTTAGGGAAACTTTTTTTTTCATCAATCCAGCTTCCATTTTAAAGTGACAATATCAAATAACTTAGTAGACGAAATGTCGTTCGACGAAATGTCGCTCGACGAAGTGTCGTAGACGAAATGTCGTTCGACGAGTATGTCAGAAGGCCATACCCATCCCCATATAGAAATGTCGAAGGACTCACACGTCATAATCTCGCGTTGCCATGACAACGTATTGTCTCTGGCGAAAACAGCATAACAGGCAAACAGCGTAACATCACGCACAGATACATGCGTAGAGATTTCTGTTTCATTATAATTATTAAAAATCTCTTTTGCTGCAGCGTGTTAAATACATTCGCTAGATGACAG